>OY759266.1:1440000-1895000 GCA_963662155.1 Lamellibrachia columna | reverse complement strand
CCGAACCTGCAACAAATAATAATAATAATAATAATAATTACCTCAATGTGAGAGCTGAGTTTACCTGGTTAAAACCAGAGTGTCGAATCAGGGAAGAATTAAGGACAAGACGCGGAGGTCGTCCATCATACACAAGTCGGGCACGAAATTAATTTAGTTTACATGCAGGACATTTACGAGATATTAAATGGGAACATCAGCAATACCCTCATGGACGCATCAGCAATACCCTCATGGACGCATCAGCAATACCCTCATGGACGCATCAGCTACTTATGGATACGATTCTCTCATCTTAGGCCAACACTTTGGCAGGGGTAGGGCGTCAAATGCATCACGCGCGGTGGATTCGTTCACGAACTTCTACAAATCCTCTTGCACATCTGCACTGAACGGAGGAATTTCGAACCCAGCGCACTCACATCCGGGAATGATGTATGTATGTGTGAGACTCCTCGAAGAGAGGAGAGCCCAGTGCCCAGACAGTTAAAGAGGGGTTCGAGCGTACACAATCAGCCGTGGATTTCTGGGACGATTTGTGAAAATTTTGCAATTAACACAATTCTGTCAAAGATGCGTGTACGTTGTCCACGAAATCAATCACCACGGTGAACCGGCTTTGTCCACGAAATCAATCACCACGGTGAACCGGCTTTGTCCACGAAATCAATCACCACGGTGAACCGGCTTTGTCCACGAAATCAATCACCACGGTGAACCGGCTTTGTCCACGAAATCAATCACCACGGTGAACCGGCTTTGTCCACGAAATCAATCACCACGGTGAACCGGCTTTGTCCACGAAATCAATCACCACGGTGAACCGGCTTTGTCCACGAAATCAATCACCACGGTGAACCGGCTTTGTCCACGAAATCAATCACCACGGTGAACCGGCTTTGTCCACGAAATCAATCACCACGGTGAACCGGCTTTGTCCACGAAATCAATCACCACGGTGAACCGGCTTTGGAATGACTTGTTAAGCGATCTCAGGTGGAAAACGATGTTTTCCAAGCATGCCAGCTTCAAGAGATACCTTTGTCCGAAAGATTTTCGACGAATTTTCGAGACTGCTCCTTGCCGACGCGGTCAAAGAATTGGTGATCTCATCTTTCTGCGACACCACACTAGACACTACGTTCTCTCGTGAGAGCCAACGGACCTCAGTGTGGAAGAGCATCCTTCTTGCTCCGTATCAAACTCTTCGCGCAAGAGGCAGAAGAGCCTAGTACTGGGATCGTTTGACTTGGTGACGTTTGACTTGATGACGTTTGACTTGATGACGTTTGACTTGATGACGTTTGACTTGATGACGTTTGACTTGATGACGCAAACTTACCAGTTAGGCGCTAACCTTTGAAACAAGGCGAAATCGTCGTAACTTAATCTAGGAAGTATCTTAACTGGGAAAATGTTAGGCCCTTCGAGATAGCAATTGATGGACTTTGATGACGACGTTATCTAATAGCGTAGACTGTTTGCTTCGCAGGAATATGTTTTTGTGTGAATTTGATAGTATTACAGAAAGACATTTTCTCCTTCGTGGACCACACAAAGTGACAACATTATTGCACCATTGCACGCAACCTTAGCTTCAGCCAATTCTCCGCGTAACCCTGGAAAACTTATTGTGTACCCCTGGGGGTACGCGTAACCCATGCTGAGAACCCTAGGTATAAAAAATGCGTCGCGTAGGTATTGACCATGTGACGTGTGGACGACGCGACACCTAGTATCATGTGTGGATCTCGAGTGTCTACGAGTTAACTTTCTTCCAGCCCCACAACCAAGTTCAACCCCAGTGGTCATCTATTCTCTGTTTGGGTGTAAGTTAACTGCTTGCGACATTTACCCTCTGCCGTTGTCCAGTATCATAGGATAGGTGTCGTTGCCGAAGTCTTCGAACGTCTCGTAATGATGACGGTCCATGTTACCTGTGGGAAGACACAGTGCAACGATCACAACGTAATGATGGCGGTCCATGTTATTTGTGGGAAGACACAGAGCAACGATCACAACGTAATGATGGCGGTCCATGTTACCTGTGGGAAGACAGAGTGCAACGATCACAACGTAATGATGGCGGTCCATGTTACCTGTGGGAAGATACAGTGCAACGATCACAACGTAATGATGACGGTCCATGTTACCTGTGGGAAGACAGAGTGCAACGACCAAAACGTAATGATGGCGGTCCATGTTACCTGAAGACACAGAGCAACGACCACAACGTAATGATGACGATCCATGTTATCTGTGGGAAGACAGAGTGCAACGATCACAACGTAATGATGGCGGTCCATGTTACCTGTGGGAAGATACAGAGCAACGATCACAACGTAATGATGACGATCCATGTTACCTGTGGGAAGATACAGTGCAACCATCACAACGTAATGATGACGATCCATGTTACCTGAAGACAGAGTGCAACGACCACAACGTAATGATGGCGGTCCATGTTACCTGTGGGAAGACAGAGTGCAACGATCACAACGTAATGATGGCGATCCATGTTACCTGTGGGAAGATACAGTGCAACGATCACAACGTAATGATGACGGTCCATGTTACCTGAAGACAGAGTGCAACGACCACAACGTAATGATGGCGGTCCATGTTACCTGTGGGAAGATACAGTGCAACGATCACAACGTAATGATGGCGGTCCATGTTACCTGTGGGAAGACAGAGTGCAACGACCAAAACGTAATGATGGCGGTCCATGTTACCTGAAGACACAGGGCAACGACCACAACGTAATGATGGCGGTCCATGTTACCTGTGGAAAGACACAGAGCAACGATCACAACGTAATGATGGCGGTCCGTATTACCTGTGGGAAGACAGAGTGCAACGACCAAAACGTAATGATGGCGGTCCATGTTACCTGAAGACACAGGGCAACGACCACAACGTAATGATGGCGGTCCATGTTACCTGTGGGAAGACACAGAGCAACGACCACAACGTAATGATGGCGGTCCATGTTACATGTGGGAAGACAGAGTGCAACGATCACAACGTAATGATGGCGGTCCATGTTACCTGTGGGAAGACAGAGAGCAACAATCACAACGTAATGATGGCGGTCCATGTTACCTGTGGGAAGACAGAGTGCAACGATCACAACGTAATGATGGCGGTCCATGTTACCTGTGGGAAGACAGAGTGCAACGATCACAACGTAATGATGGCGGTCCATGTTACCTGAAGACACAGAGCAACGACCACAACGTAATGATGGCGGTCCATGTTACCTGTGGGAAGACAGAGAGCAACGATCACAACGTAATGATGGCGGTCCATGTTACCTGAAGACACAGTGCAACGACCACAACGTAATGATGGCGGTCCGTGTTACCTGTGGGAAGACACAGAGCAACGACCACAACATAATGATGGCGGTCCATGTTACCTGTGGGAAGACAGAGAGCAACGATCACAACGTAATGATAGCGGTCCATGTTATCTGTGGGAAGACACAGAGCAACGACCACAGCGTAATGATGGCGGTCCATGTTACCTGTGGGAAGACACAGAGCAACGACCACAACGTAATGATGGCGGTCCATGTTACCTGTGGGAAGACAGAGTGCAACGACCACAACGTAATGATGGCGGTCCGTGTTACCTGTGGGAAGACACAGAGCAACGACCACAACATAATGATGGCGGTCCATGTTACCTGTGGGAAGACAGAGAGCAACGATCACAACGTAATGATGGCGGTCCATGTTACCTGAAGACACAGTGCAACGACCACAACATAATGATGGCGGTCCGTGTTACCTGTGGGAAGACACAGAGCAACGACCACAACGTAACGATGGCGGTCTATGTTACCTGTGGGAAGACACAGAGCAACGACCACAACGTAACGATGGCGGTCCATGTTACCTATGGGAAGACACAGAGCAACGACCACAACGTAATGATGGCGATCCATGTTACCTGTGTGAAGACACAGAGCAACGACCACAACGTAATGATGACGGTCCATGTTACCTGTGGAAAGACACAGAGCAACGACCACAACGTAATGATGGCGGTCCATGTTATCCGTGGGAAGTCAGAGAGCAACGACCACAACGTAATGATGGCGGTCCATGTTACCTGTGGGAAGACAGAGAGCAACGACCACAACGTAATGATGGCGGTCCATGTTACCTGTGGGAAGACACAGAGCAACGATCACAACGTAATGATGGCGGTCCATGTTACCTGTGGGAAGACACAGAGCAACGACCACAACGTAACGATGGCGGTCCGTGTTACCTGTGGGAAGACAGAGTGCAACGATCACAACGTAATGATGGCGGTCCATGTTACCTGTGGGAAGACAGAGTGCAACGACCACAACGTAATGATGGCGGTCTATGTTACCTGTGGGAAGACAGAGTGCAACGACCACAACGTAATGATGGCGGTCCATGTTACCTGTGGGAAGGCAGAGAGCAACGATCACAACGTAATGATGGCGGTCCATGTTACCTGTGGGAAGACAGAGTGCAACGACCACAACGTAATGATGGCGGTCCATGTTACCTGTGGGAAGACACAGAGCAACGACCACAACGTAATGATGGCGGTCCATGTTACCTGTGGGAAGACACAGAGCAACGATCACAACGTAATGATGGCGGTCCATGTTACCTGTGGGAAGACACAGAGCAACGATCACAACGTAATGATGGCGGTCCGTGTTACCTGTGGGAAGACACAGAGCAACGACCACAACGTAATGATGGCGGTCCATGTTATCTGTGGGAAGTCAGAGAGCAACGACCACAACGTAATGATGGCGGTCCATGTTACCTGTGGGAAGACACAGAGCAACGACCACAACGTAATGATGGCGGTCCATGTTACCTGTGGGAAGACACAGAGCAACGATCACAACGTAATGATGGCGGTCCATGTTACCTGTGGGAAGACACAGAGCAACGATCACAACGTAATGATGGCGGTCCATGTTACCTGTGGGAAGACACAGAGCAACGACCACAACGTAATGATGGCGGTCCATGTTACCTGTGGGAAGACAGAGTGCAACGATCACAACGTAATGATGGCGGTCCATGTTACCTGTGGGAAGACAGAGAGCAACGATCACAATGTAATGATGGCGGTCCATGTTACTTGTGGGAAGACACAGAGCAACAATCACAACGTAATGATGGCGGTCCATGTTACCTGTGGGAAGACAGAGTGCAACGATCACAACGTAATGATGGCGGTCCATGTTACCTGTGGGAAGACAGAGTGCAACGATCACAACGTAATGATGGCGGTCCATGTTACCTGAAGACACAGAGCAACGACCACAACGTAATGATGGCGGTCCATGTTACCTGTGGGAAGACAGAGAGCAACGATCACAACGTAATGATGGCAGTCCATGTTACCTGAAGACACAGTGCAACGACCACAACGTAATGATGGCGGTCCGTGTTACCTGTGGGAAGACACAGAGCAACGACCACAACGTAATGATGGCGGTCCATGTTACCTGTGGGAAGACAGAGAGCAACGATCACAACGTAATGATGGCGGTCCATGTTATCTGTGGGAAGACACAGAGCAACGACCACAGCGTAATGATGGCGGTCCATGTTACCTGTGGGAAGACACAGAGCAACGACCACAACGTAATGATGGCGGTCCATGTTACCTATGGGAAGACAGAGAGCAACGATCACAACGTAATGATGGCGGTCCATGTTACCTGAAGACACAGTGCAACGACCACAACGTAATGATGGCGGTCCGTGTTACCTGTGGGAAGACACAGAGCAACGACCACAACGTAACGATGGCGGTCTATGTTACCTGTGGGAAGACACAGAGCAACGACCACAACGTAACGATGGCGGTCCATGTTACCTGTGGGAAGACACAGAGCAACGACCACAACGTAATGATGGCGATCCATGTTACCTGTGTGAAGACACAGAGCAACGACCACAACGTAATGATGACGGTCCATGTTACCTGTGGAAAGACACAGAGCAACGACCACAACGTAATGATGGCGGTCCATGTTATCCGTGGGAAGTCAGAGAGCAACGACCATAACGTAATGATGGCGGTCCATGTTACCTGTGGGAAGACAGAGAGCAACGACCACAACGTAATGATGGCGGTCCATGTTACCTGTGGGAAGACACAGAGCAACGATCACAACGTAATGATGGCGGTCCATGTTACCTGTGGGAAGACACAGAGCAACGACCACAACGTAACGATGGCGGTCCGTGTTACCTGTTGGAAGACAGAGTGCAACGATCACAACGTAATGATGGCGGTCCATGTTACCTGTGGGAAGACAGAGTGCAACGACCACAACGTAATGATGGCGGTCTATGTTACCTGTGGGAAGACAGAGTGCAACGACCACAACGTAATGATGGCGGTCCATGTTACCTGTGGGAAGACAGAGAGCAACGATCACAACGTAATGATGGCGGTCCATGTTACCTGTGGGAAGACAGAGTGCAACGACCACAACGTAATGATGGCGGTCCATGTTACCTGTGGGAAGACACAGAGCAACGACCACAACGTAATGATGGCGGTCCATGTTACCTGTGGGAAGACACAGAGCAACGATCACAACGTAATGATGGCGGTCCATGTTACCTGTGGGAAGACACAGAGCAACGATCACAACGTAATGATGGCGGTCCGTGTTACCTGTGGGAAGACACAGAGCAACGACCACAACGTAATGATGGCGGTCCATGTTACCTGTGGGAAGACAGAGTGCAACGATCACAACGTAATGATGGCGGTCCATGTTACCTGTGGGAAGACAGAGAGCAACGATCACAATGTAATGATGGCGGTCCATGTTACTTGTGGGAAGACACAGAGCAACAATCACAACGTAATGATGGCGGTCCATGTTACCTGTGGGAAGACAGAGTGCAACGATCACAACGTAATGATGGCGGTCCATGTTACCTGTGGGAAGACAGAGTGCAACGATCACAACGTAATGATGGCGGTCCATGTTACCTGAAGACACAGAGCAACGACCACAACGTAATGATGGCGGTCCATGTTACCTGTGGGAAGACAGAGAGCAACGATCACAACGTAATGATGGCGGTCCATGTTACCTGAAGACACAGTGCAACGACCACAACGTAATGATGGCGGTCCGTGTTACCTGTGGGAAGACACAGAGCAACGACCACAACGTAATGATGGCGGTCCATGTTACCTGTGGGAAGACAGAGAGCAACGATCACAACGTAATGATGGCGGTCCATGTTATCTGTGGGAAGACACAGAGCAACGACCACAGCGTAATGATGGCGGTCCATGTTACCTGTGGGAAGACACAGAGCAACGACCACAACGTAATGATGGCGGTCCATGTTACCTGTGGGAAGACAGAGAGCAACGATCACAACGTAATGATGGTGGTCCATGTTACCTGAAGACACAGTGCAACGACCACAACGTAATGATGGCGGTCCGTGTTATCTGTGGGAAGACACAGAGCAACGACCACAACGTAACGATGGCGGTCTATGTTACCTGTGGGAAGACACAGAGCAACGACCACAACGTAACGATGGCGGTCCATGTTACCTGTGGGAAGACACAGAGCAACGACCACAACGTAATGATGGCGATCCATGTTACCTGTGTGAAGACACAGAGCAACGACCACAACGTAATGATGACGGTCCATGTTACCTGTGGAAAGACACAGAGCAACGACCACAACGTAATGATGGCGGTCCATGTTATCCGTGGGAAGTCAGAGAGCAACGACCACAACGTAATGATGGCGGTCCATGTTACCTGTGGGAAGACAGAGAGCAACGACCACAACGTAATGATGGCGGTCCATGTTACCTGTGGGAAGACACAGAGCAACGATCACAACGTAATGATGGCGGTCCATGTTACCTGTGGGAAGACACAGAGCAACGACCACAACGTAACGATGGCGGTCCGTGTTACCTGTGGGAAGACAAAGTGCAACGATCACAACGTAATGATGGCGGTCCATGTTACCTGTGGGAAGACACAGAGCAACGATCACAACGTAATGATGGCGGTCCATGTTACCTGTGGGAAGACACAGAGCAACGATCACAACGTAATGATGGCGGTCCGTGTTACCTGTGGGAAGACAGAGAGCAACGACCACAACGTAATGATGGCGGTCCATGTTATCTGTGGGAAGTCAGAGAGCAACGACCACAACGTAATGATGGCGGTCCATGTTACCTGTGGGAAGACACAGAGCAACGACCACAACGTAATGATGGCGGTCCATGTTACCTGTGGGAAGACACAGAGCAACGATCACAACATAATGATGGCGGTCCATGTTACCTGTGGGAAGACACAGAGCAACGATCACAACGTAATGATGGCGGTCCATGTTACCTGTGGGAAGACACAGAGCAACGACCACAGCGTAATGATGGCGGTCCATGTTACATGTGGGAAGACACAGAGCAACGACCACAACGTAATGATGGCGGTCCATGTTACCTGTGGGAAGACACAGAGCAACGATCACAACGTAATGATGGCGGTCCATGTTACCTGTGGGAAGACAGAGAGCAAC
This sequence comes from Lamellibrachia columna, assembly GCA_963662155.1. NCBI lineage: Eukaryota > Metazoa > Annelida > Polychaeta > Sabellida > Siboglinidae > Lamellibrachia > Lamellibrachia columna. The sequence goes on along the minus strand of OY759266.1, from coordinate 1,886,401 downwards.
GACCACAACGTAATGATGGCGGTCCATGTTACCTGTGGGAAGACACAGAGCAACGATCACAACGTAATGATGGCGGTCCGTGTTACCTGTGGGAAGACACAGAGCAACGACCACAACGTAATGATGGCGGTCCATGTTACCTGTGGGAAGACAGAGAGCAACGACCACAACGTAATGATGGCGGTCCATGTTATCTGTGGGAAGACACAGAGCAACGATCACAACGTAATGATGGCGGTCCATGTTACCTGTGGGAAGACACAGAGCAACGACCACAACGTAATGATGGCGGTCCATGTTATTTGTGGGAAGACAGAGTGCAACGATCACAACGTAATGATGGCGGTCCATGTTATCTGTGGGAAGACAGAGAGCAACGATCACAACGTAATGATGGCGGTCCATGTTACCTGTGGGAAGACAACGCTGGGTCAAAATGTCACTTTAGATGAGCGTGGAATCTATCAACCACGACAGTAATAGCTTTCCACCACACCAGGATCAACCACAACTAGGTGATGATTTTACAGGACGTTATTGCGTGATGCACGGTCTCTCGCGACTGATCTCTTCGACGATTGTGGCGCACAGATTTAGCGACGGAGGTTATTTATACTATGGTGATTTGTTGATATATATATATATATATATATATATATATATATATATATTATATATTTATACTGTGATCGTTCGTAGGCCACACGCACACATGCACGCACGCACACTGTTGAAGACTCGATGGTGTACACAGATATGCTATGTGCCAGACAAATATGTGTATCTTCAAAGCAAGTGTACAAAGGGATCTAGGCCTATATAATCATGTCATACCGGTGACCGTTATCGTAATGGTCGGTGAATTAGTACGCTACAGTAACATTGGAATGTTTATAAAATAAAACACCTGTCTTTTGGGTGACGTTCCCGAAGACACACTTTTTGAACGGTGAGTCGGTGCCTGGTTGAAATAGTCTGGTGGCGTCGGTGCGTTAACTTCTCATTACCAGCGTCGACCGAGCAGCGCCATGTTTTACAGAGTACGGGTCAACAGGTACACGCGAGGAGCTGTTGATCGTGATACTGACGTATGTCACAGGCGTTAATCGTCAGGTTACCGTAGATCGTAGTTACACAAAGCACTCCCACGGTGGTGACAACGCACGGGAGACGTTTACAAGTAATGTTTACTGTATGTGTTGTGGTCCCAAAGATACGTCGATGACTGGAAGGTAGCCAATGACTGGAAGGTAGCCAATGACTAGAAGGTAGCCAATGACTAGAAGGTAGCCAATGACTGGAAGGTAGCCAATGACTGGAAGGTAGCCAATGACTGGAAGGTAGCAAATGACTAGAAGGTAGCCAATGACTGGAAGGTAGCCAATGACTGGAAGGTAGCAAATGACTGGAAGGTAGCCAATGACTGGAAGGTAGCCAATGACTAGAATGTAGTCAATGACTAGAAGGTAGCCAATGACTGGAAGGTAGCCAATGACTAGAAGGTAGCCAATGACTGGAAGGTAGCCAATGACTGGAAGGTAGCCAATGACTGGAAGGTAGCCAATGACTAGAAGGTAGCCAATGACTGGAAGGTAGCCAATGACTGGAAGGTAGCCAATGACTGGAAGGTAGCCAATGACTAGAATGTAGCCAATGACTAGAAGGTAGCCAATGACTGGAAGGTAGCCAATGACACTGCGACAGTTACTAACTTAAACACATGTGCGAACGGCAGAGATGGAAGGTGTGTCCTACTTATAACAAGCATCCTTCCCTCGACTGATGAGCCGAAGCCACGGGTCGTGTACAGTACGTCTGGCTTTACATTAGCATTGCTCGAAAGGTCTAAAGTCTCGGTTATGATTGAGTACGCCTGGTCAGTCTGATTAGGCCTGGTCAGTCTGAGTAGGCCTGGTCGGTCCGAGTAGGCATGGTCAGTCTGAGTAGGCCTGGTCGGTCTGAGTAGGCCTAGTCAGTCTGAGTAGGCCTGGTCAGTCCATCACTGGTTGCCACGAGGGATCTCCATCGTTTGTCGTCATTTAACACTCGTCGTCAGCGGCTTCGCCAGCAACAAAAGGAGAGTAAACCATTAATTAGGCGACTGTTTAGTGGCTCGTGTAACTACCCCTTGCGCTGTTTTAAGAGTATGCCTGCATACGTCACACCTGGGGTAATGAAATTCGGGTTTTGCAGCCAGCTCCACCAGGGGTAAGAGGCTGTATGGTTGGGTCTGGAGTAGGTAAGTAAGACGAACTGTCATTTTATTACACAATAAAACGTTAGCACCACAACCTGCTGCCCCATGTGCACGCAAGTTCATAATAAAATAGTGTTATTACTGACGTTCCAAAATACACCGACAGGTTTAACATGTGGAATGTTAAAAGCGCCACTGGTCCGAATGAGTGGGAATACACAGGCAAAGAGTTAATACAATAGCAACTAGTAATTGCAACAACTTTAAAAAAATTAATCGACCCTTGCCAGGGTTTAGTGCACCTGACTCTATCTCATTACTGCTCAACTACGTTTACTGCTGACATATGCTGATGAGATGTTAGCTGACTTACATGCTCCCATACTCTCTGTGGCAAAGACGGTGTGTTAGCTGACTTACATGCTCCCATACTCTCTGTGGCAAAGACGGTGTGTTAGCTGACTTACAGGCTCCCATACTCTCTGTGGCATAGACGGTGTGTTAGCTGACATACATGCTCCCATACTCTCTGTGGCATAGACGGTGTGTTAGCTGACTTACATGCTCCCATACTCTCTGTGGCATAGACGGTGTGTTAGCTGACTTACAGGCTCCCATACTCTCTGTGGCATAGACGGTGTGTTAGCTGACTTACATGCTCCCATACTCTCTGTGGCAAAGACGGTGTGTTAGCTGACTTACATGCTCCCATACTCTCTGTGGCATAGACGGTGTGTTAGCTGACTTACAGGCTCCCATACTCTCTGTGGCAAAGACGGTGTGTTAGCTGACTTACATGCTCCCATACTCTCTGTGGCAAAGACGGTGTGTTAGCTGACTTACAGGCTCCCATACTCTCTGTGGCATAGACGGTGTGTTAGCTGACATACATGCTCCCATACTCTCTGTGGCATAGACGGTGTGTTAGCTGACTTACATGCTCCAATACTCTCTGTGGCATAGACGGTGTGTTAGCTGACTTACATGCTCCCATACTCTCTGTGGCATAGACGGTGTGTTAGCTGACTTACATGCTCCCATACTCTCTGTGGCAAAGACGGTGTGTTAGCTGACTTACAGGCTCCCATACTCTCTGTGGCATAGACGGTGTGTTAGCTGACATACATGCTCCCATACTCTCTGTGGCATAGACGGTGTGTTAGCTGACTTACATGCTCCCATACTCTCTGTGGCATAGACGGTGTGTTAGCTGACTTACATGCTCCCATACTCTCTGTGGCATAGACGGTGTGTTAGCTGACTTACATGCTCCAATACTCTCTGTGGCAAAGACGGTGTGTTAGCTGACTTACATGCTCCCATACTCTCTGTGGCATAGACGGTGTGTTAGCTGACTTACATGCTCCCATACTCTCTGTGGCATAGACGGTGTGTTAGCTGACTTACATGCTCCAATACTCTCTGTGGCATAGACGGTGTGTTAGCTGACTTACATGCTCCCATACTCTCTGTGGCATAGACGGTGTGTTAGCTGACTTACATGCTCCCATACTCTCTGTGGCATAGACGGTGTGTTAGCTGACTTACAGGCTCCCATACTCTCTGTGGCAAAGACGGTGTGTTAGCTGACTTACATGCTCCCATACTCTATGTGGCAAAGACGGTGTGTTAGCTGACTTACAGGCTCCCATACTCTCTGTGGCATAGACGGTGTGTTAGCTGACATACATGCTCCCATACTCTCTGTGGCAAAGACGGTGTGTTAGCTGACTTACATGCTCCCATACTCTCTGTGGCAAAGACCGTGTGTTAGCTGACTTACAGGCTCCCATACTCTCTGTGGCATAGACGGTGTGTTAGCTGACTTACATGCTCCCATACTCTCTGTGGCAAAGACGGTGTGTTAGCTGACTTACATGCTCCCATACTCTCTGTGGCAAAGACCGTGTGTTAGCTGACTTACAGGCTCCCATACTCTCTGTGGCAAAGACGGTGTGTTAGCTGACTTACATGCTCCCATACTCTCTGTGGCATAGACGGTGTGTTAGCTGACTTACATGCTCCCATACTCTCTGTGGCAAAGACGGTGTGTTAGCTGACTTACAGGCTCCCATACTCTCTGTGGCAAAGACGGTGTGTTAGCTGACTTACATGCTCCCATACTCTCTGTGGCAAAGACGGTGTGTTAGCTGACTTACCGGCTCCCATACTCTCTGTGGCAAAGACGGTGTGTTAGCTGACTTACATGCTCCCATACTCTCTGTGGCATAGACGGTGTGTTAGCTGACTTACATGCTCCCATACTCTCTGTGGCAAAGACGGTGTGTTAGCTGACTTACATGCTCCCATACTATCTGTGGCATAGACGGTGTGTTAGCTGACTTACATGCTCCCATACTCTCTGTGGCATAGACGGTGTGTTAGCTGACTTACATGCTCCCATACTCTCTGTGGCATAGACGGTGTGTTAGCTGACTTACATGCTCCCATACTCTCTGTGGCATAGACGGTGTGTTAGCTGACTTACAGGCTCCCATACTCTCTGTGGCATAGACGGTGTGTTAGCTGACATACATGCTCCCATACTCTCTGTGGCAAAGACGGTGTGTTAGCTGACTTACATGCTCCCATACTCTCTGTGGCAAAGACCGTGTGTTAGCTGACTTACAGGCTCCCATACTCTCTGTGGCATAGACGGTGTGTTAGCTGACATACATGCTCCCATACTCTCTGTGGCAAAGACGGTGTGTTAGCTGACTTACATGCTCCCATACTCTATGTGGCAAAGACGGTGTGTTAGCTGACTTACAGGCTCCCATACTCTCTGTGGCATAGACGGTGTGTTAGCTGACATACATGCTCCCATACTCTCTGTGGCAAAGACGGTGTGTTAGCTGACTTACATGCTCCCATACTCTCTGTGGCAAAGACCGTGTGTTAGCTGACTTACAGGCTCCCATACTCTCTGTGGCATAGACGGTGTGTTAGCTGACTTACATGCTCCCATACTCTCTGTGGCATAGACGGTGTGTTAGCTGACTTACATGCTCCCATACTATCTGTGGCATAGACGGTGTGTTAGCTGACTTACATGCTCCCATACTCTCTGTGACATAGACGGTGTGTTAGCTGACTTACAGGCTCCCATACTCTCTGTGACATAGACGGTGTGTTAGTTGACTTACATGCTCCCATACTCTCTGTGGCATAGACGGTGTGTTAGCTGACTTACAGGCTCCCATACTCTCTGTGGCATAGACGGTGTGTTAGCTGACTTACATGCTCCCATACTCTCTGTGGCAAAGACGGTGTGTTAGTTGACTTACATGCTCCCATACTCTCTGTGGCAAAGACGGTGTGTTAGCTGACTTACAGGCTCCCATACTCTCTGTGGCAAAGACGGTGTGTTAGCTGACTTACATGCTCCCATACTCTCTGTGGCATAGACGGTGTGTTAGTTGACTTACATGCTCCCATACTCTCTGTGGCAAAGACGGTGTGTTAGCTGACTTACAGGCTCCCATACTCTCTGTGGCAAAGACGGTGTGTTAGCTGACTTACAGGCTCCCATACTCTCTGTGGCATAGACGGTGTGTTAGTTGACTTACAGGCTCCCATACTCTCTGTGGCAAAGACGGTGTGTTAGCTGACTTACATGCTCCCATACTCTCTGTGGCAAAGACGGTGTGTTAGCTGACTTACATGCTCCCATACTCTCTGTGGCAAAGACGGTGTGTTAGCTGACTTACATGCTCCCATACTCTCTGTGGCATAGACGGTGTGTTAGCTGACTTACATGCTCCCATACTCTATGTGGCATAGACGGTGTGTTAGCTGACTTACATGCTCCCATACTCTCTGTGGCATAGACGGTGTGTTAGCTGACTTACATGCTCCCATACTCTATGTGGCATAGACGGTGTGTTAGCTGACTTACATGCTCCCATACTCTCTGTGGCAAAGACGGTGTGTTAGCTGACTTACATGCTCCCATACTCTCTGTTGCAAAGACGGTGTGTTAGCTGACTTACATGCTCCCATACTCTCTGTGGCAAAGACGGTGTGTTAGCTGACTTACATGCTCCCATACTCTCTGTGGCATAGACGGTGTGTTAGCTGACTTACATGCTCCCATACTCTCTGTGGCATAGACGGTGTGTTAGTTGACTTACATGCTCCCATACTCTCTGTGGCAAAGACGGTGTGTTAGCTGACTTACATGCTCCCATACTCTCTGTGGCATAGACGGTGTGTTAGTTGACTTACATGCTCCCATACTCTCTGTGGCAAAGACGGTGTGTTAGCTGACTTACATGCTCCCATACTCTATGTGGCATAGACGGTGTGTTAGCTGACTTACATGCTCCCATACTCTCTGTGGCATAGACGGTGTGTTAGTTGACTTACATGCTCCCATACTCTCTGTGGCAAAGACGGTGTGTTAGCTGACTTACATGCTCCCATACTCTCTGTGGCATAGACGGTGTGTTAGTTGACTTACATGCTCCCATACTCTCTGTGGCAAAGACGGTGTGTTAGCTGACTTACATGCTCCCATACTCTCTGTGGCATAGACGGTGTGTTAGTTGACTTACATGCTCCCATACTCTCTGTGGCAAAGACGGTGTGTTAGCTGACTTACATGCTCCCATACTCTATGTGGCATAGACGGTGTGTTAGCTGACTTACATGCTCCCATACTCTCTGTGGCATAGACGGTGTGTTAGTTGACTTACATGCTCCCATACTCTCTGTGGCAAAGACGGTGTGTTAGCTGACTTACATGCTCCCATACTCTCTGTGGCATAGACGGTGTGTTAGTTGACTTACATGCTCCCATACTCTCTGTGGCAAAGACGGTGTGTTAGCTGACTTACATGCTCCCATACTCTCTGTGGCATAGACGGTGTGTTAGTTGACTTACATGCTCCCATACTCTCTGTGGCAAAGACGGTGTGTTAGCTGACTTACATGCTCCCATACTCTATGTGGCATAGACGGTGTGTTAGCTGACTTACATGCTCCCATACTCTCTGTGGCATAGACGGTGTGTTAGTTGACTTACATGCTCCCATACTCTCTGTGGCAAAGACGGTGTGTTAGCTGACTTACATGCTCCCATACTCTCTGTGGCATAGACGGTGTGTTAGCTGACTTACATGCTCCCATACTCTCTGTGGCAAAGACGGTGTGTTCAGCCACCGACGAATGCACAAGTACATTGTTTTAAAGAAGGAACCTCGACCCAGAGGGTACTCAAACCACACGGTCACTTTCTCGTAGACTCGCGACTGGTCAGAGCAATTATATATGTCGTATCACTGACCATTGTTCAGAAGATAAACTGGTTTGCTGACGCGATATACCACACCACCTTCGGCTGCTTGAAACGGCCAGCGAGACTTTAGTCTAAGATTCCTCGTAAACGATTACTTTCATCTTGTTTGTACCACCGTAAGCATTTTCGAAAAGTAAATAATGTAATGTTATCAAAACGAATACAACGAACAAGCGCCGACTACCGTATGACTTACACCGTACAACGTATGACTTGCACCGTACAACGTATGACTTACACTGTACAACGTATGACTTGCACCGTACAACGTATGACTTGCACCGTACAACGTATGACTTGCACCGTACAACGTGTTTCGTGTGTGCAGTATAATTAATGCACAGAGAGTTCTACTGAGTTGCGAGACACCGTGGCCACATCTACGCACTAATGTGGCCCGCGTGTAGTCCAGCTGACAGTTATATGTCTTATATGAGACGACCATACGGCAACTATATTGAGTGGTGTCTGGTATGCGCGCGTGCGTGCGCGTGTGCGTGTACGTGAGTGTGCCTGATAAAGACAGCGTGATGACACTTACGCTAGAAGATGTAAAATACAGAACGATGACCAGTGAAAAAGTTAAAGACGTAATGATGACAAGTACCAGTGAAGAATTCAAAGACAGAGAGATGACACGTAGCGGCGAAGAAGCCAAAGACAGAGCGATGACACGTACCGGTGAAGAAGTCAAAGACGGCCAAGTCTGTGAGGTCAAGCAGACTGCGTCCGCTGTTGTACGGAGGTTGCGCGCGCACTGTGTCGCAGTATCCTTCCTGTCTCTCCCACATTGCCCTGCGATGTTTGCTACAATTCGCACAAAGGTTTGTTTTAAATTGACAACTATAATCACATTCTGTCACACCCTGACACACGTCTACACACCTTTCTACACCTCTCCACACCATTCCACATACTTTGTGGGGCGCGGTGGTCACGTGATATAGCTTCGGGCTTTCGGTCGAAGGGACCGAGGTTCGAAACCACCTCCGCCGTTTCGAAGGTTGTGCAATTTCGTTCACCCCACTTAAAGCCGTTGGTCCCTTCTATTTGGTGTCTATGCCAGGGAAAGTAAAAGATCCCATGCAGGGAAATGGTAAAAACTGTGATGGACTCACTAACTCTAGAGAAGGACACTCGTAAAAACCAGGAGGACCACATTGGAAATAAGGTGCGTTGTGGTGCTTTAATCCGTTATCCTCGATATTACTGGATACCAACAAAATCAACAACAAGAACCCTTCCACACCATTCCACACCCTTCCACACCCTCTCATTCCCTACCACACCGGGTTCATCAGCGTTTTCTCGCGCGTCAAAATCGATCCACCGAAATTAGAACGAATGTACGCTAATGTTTCCGTAACGCCGTAGGCGGCTTTGAGGAACCTCGTATTGACGTCGACCCACATCGAACTGGCTCAATTGTGATGGGCCGCTAAAAGATTATCGGACAGCCACGATTGTGTAAAATTGTTTTATTACGAGGGCTCCCGTGGGAGCGAGGAGGAGAGAGAGGGAGGAGGAGAGAGAGGGAGGAGGAGAGTGAGGGAGGAGGAGAGAGAGGGAGGAGGAGAGTGAGGGAGGAGGAGAGAGAGGGAGGAGGAGAGAGAGGGAGGAGGAGAGAGAGGGAGGAGGAGAGAGAGGGAGGAGGAGAGAGAGGGAGGAGGAGAGAGAGGGAGGAGGAGAGTGAGGGAGGAGGAGAGTGAGGGAGGAGGAGAGAGAGGGAGGAGGAGAGTGAGGGAGGAGGAGAGAGAGGGAGGAGGAGAGAGAGGGACATTACAAACAGTATTATTTACAAAGAGAAATGACTGCCGTACTTTGAATAACTATTTGTTTGTAGCGCTGTGAGTGTTAACACATACGAAACAATAATCTCTGTTATGATCAATACATCAACACAGATAATACATCAACATAGATAATTCACATGTCATGGTCATTACGTGGTAAGCTAATAATTACATTCGATCGATCTGCGCATCTTGTATTATACTATATGACCGATTGAATGCTACGACTCACATCCTTTAAGGCAGTCGATGATGACTCGTAGACAACACGTCGAACAATGCTATGTCAAAGCCTTTTTGCATTGTCATAGTATGTAGCATTGACATTGATATTCCACATTTATTTACATTTATACTTAGTAAATCTCTGTGCGAATCGAATGGTAGCTTCCATACCTTGCACAAAGCATTAGGCCACTGTGTGCACATCTTGTTAACACTGTCATGCCACAGTGGCCATAGTTGAGGTCCATACAGTGCACAACAATACTGATATTGGAGAGCTAATTCATTATGTCATGTAATCTCCATGCTATCAACATCGGTGATGACATGTTGACTGCTTCACTGAACTCCACACCTGCAGAAGGTGGCTAACAACAGCCCGTGCACCTGCTGCATATTGTGGAAGTTGGCGTATCTGGGCTTGGCGCCTTGTTGGCGTGTCTGTCCGTTACTTCTATTGGCGTGTATGTCCGTTACTTCTATTGGCGTGTCTGTGTGTTACTTCTATTGGCGTGTCTGTCCGTTACTTCTATTGGCGTGTATGTCCGTTACTTCTATTGGTGTGTCTGTGCGTTACTTCTATTGGCGTGTATGTCCGTTACTTCTATTGGCGTGTATGTCCGTTACTTCTATTGGCCTGTATGTCCGTTACTTATATTGGCATGTATGTCCGTTACTTCTATTGGTGTGTCTGTGCGTTATTTATATTGGCGTGTATGTCCGTTACTTCTATTGGCGTGTATGTCCGTTACTTCTATTGGTGTGTCTGTGCGTTACTTATATCAGTGTGTCTGTCCGTTACTTATATTGGTGTGCATGTCCGTTACTTCTATTGAAGTGTCTGTCCGTTACTTATATTGGTGTGTATGTCCGTTACTTCTGTTGGTGTGTCTGTCCGTTACTTTTATTGATGTGTCTGTCCGTTACTTAAATTGGTGTGTCTGTCCGTTACTTCTGTTGGTGTGTCTGTCCGTTACCTCTGTTAGTGTGTTTACGTTTGCATATATATTGGTGAGTGCGTGCGTGTGAGTGTGTGTGTGCGCGCGCGCTTGCGCGCGCTACGTATGTTGACGTGTTTATTTGTCAATTCAGGAACGTTGGCCACATTGGAAATGCGACATACTGAAAGATACGAACCTGTAAGAGCGACGCCAGGGGTGGCGCCACGTGGTGCGATCCACGATATTACTGCTGGGTAGGAAGGCAGACACGGAGCCCTCGAGCGTGTCTGGGTGCCCGCACACGGCGTGGTTCGTGTCGCAGTAGTAGTCGCACTGGCCGTGGAAGCACACGTTGCCAGCTGAAACAGGCCTACATTTGACGGGAAGTAGACGCACACGTTGACGACTAAAACAAGCCTACATTAGACAGGAGGAAGTGGAAGCACACGTTGCCAGCTCAAACAGACTTACATTAGACATGAGGTGGAAGCGCACGTTGCCGGCTCAAACAGGCCTACATTATGCGGGAAGTGGAAGCACACGTTGCCGGCTGAAACAGGCCTACATTAGACGGGAAGTGGAAGCACACGTTGCCGGCTGAAACAGGCCTACATTAGACGGGAAGTGGAAGCACACGTTGCCGGCTGAAACAGGCCTACATTAGACGGGAAGTGGAAGCACACGTTGCCGGCTGAAACAGGCCTACATTAGACGGGAAGTGGAAGCACACGTTGCCGGCTGAAACAGGCCTACATTAGACGGGAAGTGGAAGCACACGTTGCCGGCTGAAACAGGCCTACATTAGACGGGAAGGGAGACAGTCAAAGACGGCTTTAATCGTAACTGTTGAGTCGACGCAGGTTATGACCTTATATATTGCGTTGTGTCAGATAAGCTGCAGTTATTAGATGCATCTCTAACGAGATTAAGTTGCAGCGACGTTTTCGACTTAATGTACTCGCTATTAACGCATTATCAGCGGCCATCAAAGGACAGTGACCCGTGTCATCAAAGAGTGGTGCCCCGTGTCATCAAAGGAAGGTGACCCGTGTCATCAAAGGACGGTGACCCGTGTCATCAAAGAGTGGTGATCCGTGCCATTAAAGAGTGGTGACCCGTGTCATCAAAGAGCGGTGACCCGTGTCATCAAAGAGTGGTGACCCGTGTCACCAAAGAGTGGTGACCCGTGTCACCAAAGAGCGGTGACCCGTGTCATCAAAGAGCGATGACCCTTGTCATCAAAGAGCGATGACCCGTGTCATCAAAGAACGGTGACCCGTGTCATCAAAGGACATTGACCCGTGTCATCAAAGAGCGGTGACCCGTGTCATCAAAGAGTGGTGAACCGTGTCATCAAAGAGCGGTGACCCGTGTCAACCGCAGCCGTCGTTTTATACTTTTATACACATTAGGGTGAATATTGCTACGTTCGAAGAAAATAAAGCTCCGTTTAATCGACGCACGTCTATAAGAAAACAATAAATCTTACTGTGCCACAAAGTCGTCCATATTATGTGTATACTGTTAAGTTGTTAAGATGTCTGTATTATTTGAGAAAGGTGGTTGAAATGACATGACAGGCGTGGGGGTATGATCACGTGTAGGAGGTCATGAAGGATGTGGTCACGTGTAGGAGGTCATGAAGGATGTGGTCACGTGTAGGAGGTCATGAAGGATGTGGTCACGTGTAGGAGGTCATGAAGGATGTGGTCACGTGTAGGAGGTCATGAAGGATGTGGTCACGTGTAGGAGGTCATGAAGGATGTGGTCACGTGTAGGACGTCATGAAGGGTGTGGTCACGAAGATAGGATAAGATTAGAAAAACTAATTATTTTCAGTATGGAAACCTTTATAATTTGATAAATGAAATTAATAAAGTAAATATAAAACAAGATCTATATAAAACAGGACATATATCAAATAAGATATTTATAAAACGAGATCTATATAAAATAACAAGATATAAAACAATATATAAAGCAAGATATAACACAATAATTATAAAACAAGATATAGAACATGGTATACGGGATATCGTTTCCAAGTAGCCTCCAAGAAGTTCGCATGCAGCCGCCTTTTGGCTCTGACACAAAAAGAGTTTTGAAGGTCACCTAATATTGACCTATGCTTCGTCTACGAGACTTTTTCTGTACATCGATTGGCATTTCAAGCTGCTTGATGGTGGGATATGAAGGCGTCAGTGACAGAGTGATCCACTGCACATGAAAACAAATCTCGTTGATTTGATGCTGACGGCCTGCAGTGCGATCCACTCGGATTTTCCCGGAAACAGGATTATCGGATTTGATGGAAATTGGAGGTGACTGGCTGTGACTTGAGCTACTTCCGTTTTATCGTTGTCGCTAATGTTAAATGTACCTCTTCTCTACTTCGAAGTGCTGGCTCTAGTATCCACTACGACGTGCTGGCTCTAGTATCCACTACGACGTGCTGGCTCTAGTATCCACTACGACGTGCTGGCTCTTATATCCACTAGGACGTGCTGAGTCTAGTATCCACTACGACGTGCTGGCTCTAGTATCCACTACGACGTGCTGGCTCTAGTATCCACTAGGACGTGCTGGCTCTAGTATCCACTACGACGTGCTGGCTGTAGTATCCACTAGGACGTGCTGGTTCTAGTATCCACTACGACGTGCTGGCTCTAGTATCCACTACGACGTGCTGACTCTAGTATCCACTACGACGTGCTGGCTCTAGTATCCACTACGACGTGCTGGCTATAGTATCCACTACGACGTGCTGGCTCTAGTATCCACTAGGACGTGCTGGCTCTAGTATCCACTACGACGTGCTGGCTCTAGTATCCACTACGACGTGCTGGCTCTAGTATCCACTACGACGTGCTGGCTCTAGTATCCACTACGACGTGCTGGCTCTAGTATCCACTACGACGTGCTGGCTCTAGTATCCACTACGACGTGCTGGCTCTAGTATCCACTACGACGTGCTGGCTCTAGTATCCACTACGACGTGCTGGCTCTAGTATCCACTAGGACGTGCTGGCTCTAGTATCCACTACGACGTGCTGACTCTAGTGTCCACTACGACGTGCTGGCTCTAGTGTCCACTACGACGTGCTGGCTCTAGTATCCACTACGACGTGCTGGCTCTAGTATCCACTACGAAGTGCTAGCTCTAGTATCCACTACGACGTGCTGGCTCTAGTATCCACTAGGACGTGCTGGCTCTAGTATCCACTACGACGTGCTGACTCTAGTGTCCACTACGACGTGCTGGCTCTAGTATCCACTACGACATGCTGGCTCTAGTATCCTCTACGACGTGCTGGCTCTAGTATCCACTAGGACATGCTGGCTGTAGTATCCACTACGACGTGCTGGCTCTAGTATCCACTAGGACGTGCTGGCTCTAGTATCCACTAGGACATGCTGGCTCTAGTATCCACTAGGACATGCTGGCTCTAGTATCCACTACGACGTGCTGGCTCTAGTATCCACTAGGACGTGCTGGCTCTAGTATCCACTACGACGTGCTGACTCTAGTATCCACTACGACGTGCTGGCTCTACTATCCACTACGACGTGCTGGCTCTAGTATCCACTACGACGTGCTGGCTCTAGTATCCACTAGGACGTGCTGGCTCTAGTATCCACTACGACGTGCTGGCTCTAGTATCCACTACGACGTGCTGGCTCTAGTATCCACTACGACGTGCTGTCTCTAGTATCCACTACGACTTGCTGGCTCTAGTATCCACTACGACGTGCTGGCTCTAGTATCCACTAGGACATGCTGGCTCTAGTATCCACTACGACGTGCTGGCTCTAGTATCCTCTACGACGTGCTGGCTCTAGTATCCACTAGGACATGCTGGCTGTAGTATCCACTAGGACGTGCTGGCTCTAGTATCCACTAGGACGTGCTGGCTCTAGTATCCACTAGGACATGCTGGCTCTAGTATCCACTAGGACATGCTGGCTCTAGTATCCACTACGACGTGCTGGCTCTAGTATCCACTACGACGTGCTGGCTCTAGTATCCACTACGACGTGCTGGCTCTAGTATCCACTACGACGTGCTGTCTCTAGTATCCACTACGACGTGCTGGCTCTAGTATCCACTGCGACGTGCTGGCTCTAGTATCCACTAGGACATGCTGGCTCTAGTATCCACTACGACGTGCTGGCTCTAGTATCCACTACGACGTGCTGGCTCTAGTATCCTCTACGACGTGCTGGCTCTAGTATCCACTACGACGTGCTGTCTCTAGTATCCACTACGACTTGCTGGCTCTAGTATCCACTACGACGTGCTGGCTCTAGTATCCACTACGACGTGCTGGCTCTAGTATCCACTACGACGTGCTGGCTCTAGTATCCTCTACGACGTGCTGGCTCTAGTATCCACTACGACGTGCTGTCTCTAGTATCCACAACGACTTGCTGGCTCTAGTATCCACTACGACGTGCTGGCTCTAGTATCCACTAGGACATGCTGGCTCTAGTATCCACTTCGACGTGCTGGCTCTAGTATCCACTAGGACATGCTGGCTCTAGTATCCACTATGACGTGCTGGCTCTAGTATCCACTACGACGTGCTGGCTCTAGTATCCACTACGACGTGCTAGCTCTAGTATCCACTACGACGTGCTGGCTCTAGTATCCACTACGACGTGATGGATCTAGTATCCACTAGGACGTGATGGCTCTAGTATCCACTACGACGTGATGGATCTAGTATCCACTAGGACGTGATGGCTCGCTTGTACAATCATTTTATTTGATTTTGGTGAAATCATGGGACAAACTGTTAAATTATTTTTAATCGGATCCGGACAGAAATCGGAAAAACAAGTCAAAAATAGTCCGGCATTATTTACTATATCATAAGGCTGTGCGCAGTCGAACACTTTCGCGAGTTACCCGATCCACGATCAAATTAACTTATTTCGATGATTTAACAAAAGTCCGCATTTTTTATTTTATTATTTTACCGACTGCGCATTTTACTTAAATTATTCACACATTATTCACCGAGTGTTAAAACTTCATCCTCAACTGATTTAGCCTATCGCGAATTCGCAGTCAATTTAAAAAAAAAAACGTATTTTGGTTCAAATCATCGAAAGTATTGACTTATTGAGTTATTATATCTGGTTAAAACTCAACATACTGGATATCCAATAATGTAAACACTTTGCGGGTCGATGCTGATCACGGACGTCACTTCCTTCTTCTCGCAGGGCACATGACAAAGTTACACAATTTCACCAAGAGTGAAATTTGTGAAATTTGTGAGTTCTCAGCGTTTCCATTTTTACCTCACTTAATGTTTGACCAAACATTAAGTAATTTAATAGTTTGTCTGATGATTTCACAAAACCTACATGCAACAATTGCACAAACGAGCTGGCATGTAGCAATGGATACTGGGTAGGTTTGATATTTCACAAATGAATTTGATATAAGACTAGTAAAAAAAATGTAATTGAGGAGGGACCTTTAAGGTAAATACTGATCTAACATCGGATTCGATGAGTGAGGCGCCGCGTGTTGGTCTCTGGGAATAAGTCTGAGACCCCAGAAGTCCTACTGCCAGGCGTTACTAGTTGCACAAAGTCTGAGACCCCAGAAGTCCTACTGCCAGGCGTTACTAGTTGCACAAAGTCTGAGACCCCAGAAGTCCTACTGCCAGGCGTTACTAGTTGCACAAAGTCTGAGACCCCAGAAGTCCTACTGCCAGGCGTTACTAGTTGCACAAAGAACACGGACTGTTTTTATCATACTGCTAATAATTATTCTAAACGGGGAAGTGGATATAGGCCTAATTGTTGAAACATCGTGCTGACCTGGAGAAATGAAGAATGTCTTTGCGAGCTTGTGGTCAGCCAGTCGTAGGATGTCGTGTGTCATGTTGATTAGTCTGCCCGCCGTTGGAGGCACGCGGTTCAGTCCGAGGATTCTGGCGGGGAGAGAAGACTCGTGTCAGTGAGACATCTATATAATTGAAAGTTGTCCTTGAAAACGTAATTTCACTACTGTGGGGCTTTTTATGTTACGCTGGTAAACACTAGACTTAGTTATTATTTACACTACTGGACAACTTAGTCGATGTATGACGGTTTCGCCTTCCATCCTCTTTATATGATCACAATCCAGGTACGTCTCACGCAACCAGAGAAGTCATCGAATAACACTGTTTACGATATTGCGATATTTATTCCCGGACGGAATTGATTCACTCCCTCGACCCAGAACGTCGACCGACAACCAACAGCTGCCGACTACAAATTGAAATACGTTCAGCGACTACAATTGATCAGCTTTCTGGCAGGCAAGTAATATTGATGTACGTTAGTGTGAAACCGCTAGTCAGGATATATCGAGGTGAGCGTATTGGTTTTTCAATGATTCGGACGAGTTTATATGACACACGAAGAAGAAACATATGATATAATGTGACAAAGCAGTTAGCACTCAAACATCTTGAACATCTTCAATAAATTCATATATAATGAAAGAAATACGTTAATAATTTAATTGTCTCTGGTGACGGTGACTCATACATACTAAGATTACTTCATGTCGCAGTAGTTGGCGCCGCCCTGGTGGTGGTAAATGACATATAATGTCACCAAGAAACCCGAGCGGTACCCCAGGTTTGTCGTAAAAGCTATGAACATTTTAAAATTAACTCGTTAATATTACGAGTGAGTAAAAGAACAAACGAGAACGACATTGAGTGACTGTCCTCGGTGCCAGAAAGGTCGGCTTGGCGTGATGTTCTAAAATTTACATGTAAGACCTGTAAGACCTGTAAGACCTGTAAGACATGTAAGACCTGTAAGACCTGTAAGACCTGTAAGACCTGTAAGACCACCGTATTCTGGTAACCACAACATGTAAATGCCACTGTGCATTAGTCAGTTACTATAACATATCGAGAGCTGGAAACGAAGACGAAAGACAATGTGAACCTCAGCCATCTAACCTGTCGAGATGGAAGGCGGCGATCTCTGCGTTGAACCTCTCGTAGTCGTTGAAGTAAAAGTGATTCGGGAGCGTCTCCGTGTCGCGGGGAAACCTACAACCAGGCGACGTAAATACAGATATTGAATAACGGTTTTATGTTCATGAATTGTTAGTTAAAATAACATTACCATCAGAGTTCATGTGTTTAATTTAAACAAATTTAATTTCTTCATCAATAGTAATAAGGGTAGAGTTTCAATAAGTTCAATGCTACATCCAATTTGAATTCAAATCAGTTTATGCTTGAGGTACTTATTGAGGTACTTATCAATGATGAATAATCATGGTACAATGTTAGTAAACATATTTTAGAATCAAATTTATCAAATTCAATTGGTGAATTGCTAACTTGCTATTGTTCAACTAATAGCTTTATGGTCGCCTTATGTTTGCCTTATGGTCGCCTTATGTTTGCCTTATGGTCGCTTTATGTTTGTCTTATATTCGCCTTATGTTTGCCTTATGGTCGCCTTATATTTGCCTTATGGTCGCCTTATGGTCGCCTTATGTTTGCCTTATGGTCGCCTTATGTTTGCCTTATGGTCGCCTTATGTTTGCCTTATGGTCGCCTTATGGTCGCCTTATGTTTGCCTTATGGTCGCCTTATGGTCGCCTTATGTTTGCCTTATGGTCGCCTTATAAGTGTTTTCCGACCTGGCGCCATACCAGTGCTGCCACCAACCGATCGCCTACCTGCGCGGCTTCCACATGACTCTGGCGTTGTTGGCAAGGTAGAAGACGAGTTTGAGTTGCGTGCCGCCCTCGTGTTGGTATAGTTTGACGATCGGCTGAGAGACGATGTCTTGAAGGAGCGTCTCAATCACCGGGTCGGTCGGGTCGTACAGCGAGTACTGACTGATGTGGTTGTGGAACGACTTCCACGCCGACAGGTGACTCCTGCTCGGGTACACGACGATACACTTATACATATACACTTGTACATAATTAAATTATACACTTAGACATATACATACTTAGCCATATACCCACAGACAAATACAATTAGACAGATACATTTACACACACACACTTAGACAGACGCACACGCACGCACGCACACACATACATATATATATATATATATATATATATATATATATATATATATATATATATATATATATATATATATATATATATACACACATATATATATATGCATTATATATATATATATATATATATATATATATATATATATATATATATATATATGATCGGTTGATTGAGCAAAACAATTCAGCGAAGAAACCGTCTGGTGTATAATTGATGACAACAATGAAAATTGCATGAAAATCGGTTCCGTGGTTTTCTAGATATTGCAGTGTTATATTGATATCGAGGTAAAAAATTTATTTAGGTATAAATATAATACCCCTCACGCCATCCATATAGTACGTCAGGCTATTTTTTGACGTTTTGAGACCCCCCACCCCGTTGTAACACTTTGTAACGCATGTACATCCCCCTATAATTACGTTTGTTTTGACAAATACCCCCGTATGATGCTGGTTTGTCTTTGAAATGCTTTTGAAATATGCCAAAATTGGCTTAACAATTACAACTATCTATCGGATATTGGCGTAGTAACGTTGGCCCAGAGAACCCCCCCCACCGCACCCCAATGTAACGCTTCGTCACGTTTGCCCATAGACCCCACCTCGTAAGCGTGACGGTAAACTTTGTGTTATGAGAGCGGTCACTTCCTCTTCCATTTCGCCACATAACCTTCCCCGCCAAGCAACGAAGTGGATAAGCTGACAAATAAATCGACATGATGTTGACAACAAGAACACCGCGACTGGAGTAAGACATCCAAGTCATCTAGATTTGATGCTATATGAAACACGACGACACTTATAATAATATATAATCTTCTTCATCGTGATGTGCCGTGTCTGGTGACATCGGCGACCACGACCCTCCACACACATCCCTCTGTTTTGCAGTTGTCACCAGCGAGATATGATTGGTTAGTCGATATGTAACACTGATTCATCAGAGCTAAATGTCACGCACACGCCGGGAAGACACAGCGTGGTTCGCGTCGTGACAAGTATACAATAAACTCCATTAGTGTGTGCGGTTTACAGTGACGTTCATTTGGTGTCATTGTCGAATATATGTTGATGGATGGCGTGAGGGGGATTAATAAAACAGTTGGGTACTCAGTGACACGTCTCCTTCCTCCATTTCACGCGCTCAGTGACACGTCTCCTTCCTCAGTTCCACGTGCTCCGTGACACGTCTCCTTCCTCCGTTTCACGTGCTCAGTGACACGTCTCCTTCCTCAGTTCCACGTGCTCCGTGACACGTCTCCTTCCTCCGTTTCACGTGTGCAGTGACACGTCTCCTTCCTCAGTTCCACGTGCTCCGTGACACGTCTCCTTCCTCCGTTTCACGTGCTCAGTGACACGTCTCCTTCCTCCGTTTCACGTGCTCAGTGACACGTCTCCTTCCTCCGTTCACATGCTCAGTGACACGTCTCCTCCCTCCGTTTCACGTGCTCAGTGACACGTCTCCTTCCTCCGTTTCACGTGCTCAGTGACACGTCTCCTTCCTCCGTTCACGTGCTCAGTGACACGTCTCCTCCCTCCGTTTCACGTGCTCAGTGACACGTCTCCTTCCTCCGTTTCACGTGCTCAGTGACACGTCTCCTTCCTCCGTTTCACGTGCTCAGTGACACGTCTCCTTCCTCCGTTCACGTGCTCAGTGACACGTCTCCTCCCTCCGTTTCACGTGCTCAGTGACACGTCTCCTTCCTCCGTTCCGCGTGCTCAGTGACACGTCTCCTTCCTCCGTTCCACGTGCTCAGTGACACGTCTCCTTCCTCCGTTCCATGTGCTCAGTGACACGTCTCCTTCCTCCGTTCCGCGTGCTCAGTGACACGTCTCCTTCCTCCGTTTCACGTGCTCAGTGACACGTCTCCTTCCTCCGTTTCACGTGCTCCGTGAAACGTCTTCTTCCTCCGTTTCACGTGCTCAGTGACACGTCTCCTTCCTCCGTTTCACGTGCTCAGTGACACGTCTCCTTCCTCCGTTTCACGTGCTCAGTGACACGTCTCCTTCCTCCGTTTCACGTGCTCCGTGAAACGTCTCCTTCCTCCGTTTCTCGTGCTCAGTGACACGTCTCCTTCCTCCGTTTCACCTGCTCAGTGACACGTCTCCTTCCTCCGTTCCACGTGCACAGTGACACGTCTCCTTCCTCCGTTTCACGTGCTCAATGACACGTATCCCCCTCTCTGTTTCGCGCGTCTCTTCTCTCCGTGTCCTAAGTTTCATGTGTTATTGTCAAGTCCCACGTGCTCAGTGACAAACCGACCAGGCCTACTTATAAAGAACATATGCATTGTATAAACCAAGTTTTGAAAACCGGTATGATCTACGAACAAATTGGTCGCATATGCTTAGCACGCAGACCATATAGTGACAACGTCGGCAGCCTGTAGACGAGTCTTAGCACGCAGACCATACAGTGACAACGTCGGCAGCCTGTAGACGAGTCTTAGCACGCAGACCATGCAGTGACAACGTCGGCAGCCTGTAGACGAGTCTTTCTAGAAGACGTCAGCGGTGCGTTTCCTGTCTGGAAGCTGTGCCGTATCTAGGATCTCGCAAGGACTTCGGCCAAGGTGGAGGTCTATGGGGAAGGCCAAGGAGGGTGTAAGGTTGGCCACCAATTTGTTTACCAAGATACCATGTGGCGGCGCAACGGAAAATGCGGAAAAAAACACAATTAAGCCAAAGACTGGGGCGGGACCACTAGGCCACGCCCATGTAAATAAGCCATTGTCTGGAAATTTGGTTATGTTGAAGTACAACACTTGGCGTAACGTGTGTGGTAGGGGTGTGGTAGTAGTGTGTTAGGAGTGTGGTAGGACTGTCGTAGGACTGTGGTAGGAGTGTGGTAGGAGTGTGGTTCGACGTAAACGTGCTTAGTTCTACAAAGGCGATTCGGCGTCGACGCTCGATTTGGCGCAAAAATGTAATTCGGCGTGAACGTGTCATTAGTTGAAACTGACCTGTTACAAAATATATTTCTGCAGTCAAAACACGACCAACATCTTCTAGCAAAAACGAGTGTTCGCGACGTTCTTTTTCATCCAGCGGCCAGCAGATGTCGCCACTTTATGGTCTTCGTGGTTTTTCCGACTAAATTGAATATCAGTCACACAGAAACCGTATCGTGCAACGAAACTGGTTTGATGTTTAGAGTAGGTCGATATTTGCGGTTTTGGGTCACGATCCGCATATCTTACAATAACCCAGCAAGTGCGTGCGTGTGTGCGTGTGTGCGTGTGTGCGTGTGTGCGTGTGTGCGTGTGTGCGTGTGTGCGTGTGTGCGTGTGTGCGTGTGTGCGTGCGTGCGTTTCATGAGTTCATTTACGACTCCACTGTGAGATAGGCTCAGTTTTTTTTTTAATTCACCACGCTGTTGCCCTTTCTACGAACAATCGAATTATCCTTCGTAGTTATTGCGTACCACTGACGTCAACGTACCACTGACGTCAACGTACCACTGACGTCAACGTACCACTGACGTTAACGTACCACTGACGTCAACGTACCACTGACGTCAACGTACCACTGACGTCAACGCTGCGCGAACAATTAAGTACAATTGTTGAAATTTTGCCAGTACATTTAACTATTTAAAAAAAACTGATTCCGCCAACTATCTTTCAAGATATACGGGTGCCAATGACAGTTTAGCCAAACGTCATTGTTTCGATGACGTGTATGTTATTGGACAGTCAAACTGGAGTGGAGTAAACAACATCGCACACATCCCAATCTAACCAGAAACATTGTCAACGTAAACTGAGCCAAAGAGTCCATCAATTATCCAAGGCTATAATATTTCAGAATTGTGCCAAATTAGGAATAACAAAAATGCTCACGTAAAATCAGAGGAAATGAATAGAGAAATGAATAGAGAAATGTATGTCTTGTTTTGCATGAAAGAATAGGTTAATATAATTATTTTTTTCGGTGCGCGGTTATTTGACAATTGTAAATCCTATGTGGCACTAAGTTCATAGAGTTATTAGTGGCACTAAGTTCATAGTGTTATTTGGGACACTAAGTTCATAGTGTTATTTGTGGCACTACGTTCATAGTGTTATTTTATAAAATAATTTCAATTGGCAGTAAAGCAGTAAATGAACATAGCTGGCTGCAACTAGGAGAACACTAAAACACCGACGTGTTGCAAGACTATTCTACTGACTCAGTAGGACGCACACCCTCGGATTTGTTAAACCATTCCTGACACGTTTTTGTGGCACACCTGTGCCACTAGACATAGCCCCTGCAACGCCTCAACGTAAAACACATTGTCTACTTACGTGGGCGAGTCCTCAGCGTACAGGTTTAGTTGTGGTCCTCTCCGTTTCTTCGTCTTCCGGAGCGACCCCGCCATTCGATGCACAATCGCCGACAGCCGCTCAACGATCATCGGATCAAGGCCGCCGGTCGAGGTGCCGCCTTCCGCCGACGACGAACCTCGACGACCGGCACCTTCCGCTGCCGACGTGTTCGCCGACCTCGCCTTCTGTCGATGTTTGTTCTGGTACGACTCGAGAAGGTGCGCAACTCGAATGAAGCCATCGACAGCCCCTTTCTTCTGCAGGTGTCGGTCCTTGAGAACTAGTTCGAGCAGCCTCGAGTCCGTCATGTTCTTTGTGTCTGCCTCGAGACTAGCGTAGGCGCTCAGGTCGAGGTCTTTGCGCATGACCGGAAGGTGAACACGAGAGTTCGGTAGTTCAGCGCCATTAGTTCGGAGAACGCTCACTTTGTGTATATTGCTGCTATGTATTCGAGGTTCCATCTGTGAGATCGTTCCAAGTCTTCCCAAATAGTTCATATGTATCAGAAAGATGACGGTGACAGCAGCGCCCCCTGTGCCAACGAGAACGCGCTGTTTTAGTTTAAGCGCCATTTTCTAGCTTGCGCAGTATAAGTGCTATCTAATACGCCGACATTGGTCGACTCTCCGACAGTCAAAGCGTGTCGTCAACTTGCGGTAAGGCGTCAACAAGTCAACATTGCGGACACAATTAGGTGCCTCGCGGCGTTCTTGATAACCGAATACAATCCGCAACTTCCCTTTGTTAATTACTTAGCGATATCCATTGACCGGTGGCCTTGCGTGCCGACTGTCTGATTAGTTATTCTCGTGGGTCTTCCAGCATCATGTCACCTTTATGTCCAGTATCATGTCACCTTTATGTCCAGTATCTTGTCGCCTTTGTACGGGTGCGTCAACCACTGTCACGACAGCGCCACCTACAACAAGAACAAGAACCACGCTATCGGATTACCCGCCTAGACACGGCAACGGGGAACTGGCTGAAACTATCCGGAGAAAGACGAGCTATATTACATCGTGCACAAAAATCAAACGACGAAGCATTATCGGGATAACTGTCAAATTAAATTCGGTGGTAACAATAACCGTGACAGCGACGCGCGGTAAGAGGAGAGACGCTCGTGGTTGCCTCTGCACCGAGTCGATCGCAGCGACTGACGACGATCAGATGTCGCTATTCCGGAGTCACCCACGTCTCTCCATCACACCCCCACAGAGGCAAACTTGGCCGTGGTGACAGCGCAGGTTCCCCGCAGTCAGGGCTAACCGTTCATGGTCGGCCGTCATTTGTGCTCACGCAGGCTGCGAAGCGAGGACATAGTACAGTTGAACGGTATATAGTAATGTACTATATGATCTGTTGTATTCATTGTACCCGTATTTCTGTAGATACACTGTACACAGTCACATTGTACCCGTATTTCTGTAGATACACTGTACACAGTCACATTGTACCCGTATTTCTGTAGATACACTGTACACAGTCACATTGTACCCGTATTTCTGTAGATACACTGTACACAGTCACATTGTACCCGTGTTTCTGTATATACACTGTACACAGTCACATTGTACCAATATCTCTGTAGATACACTGTACACAGTCACATTGTACCCGTATTTCTGTAGATGCACTGTACACAATCACATTGTACCAATATCTCTGTAGATACACTGTACACAGTCACACTGTACCCGTATTTCTGTAGATGCACTGTACACAATCACATGTTTCTGTCGATTCCCGTCTAGGTACAATATGCCGCTTAACAGTTGTTCATGCAATAATGAGAACAATTCAGCCACTATAAGTCGTGTTGATATAATGCGTTAAAATATACTAGCACGTCAATAATTTGTTGCAGATAACAGGCATTTATTTAATTGTTTTCTACGTACGGCGGAAAGATTATGACCTATCCAATAACTACATGAACTATCCAATAACTACATGAACTATCCAATAACTACATGAACTATCCAATAACTACATGAACTATCGACATCACTAAACTATGTAATGTTGTTATATCCTGATACAATTACTTTAATTATTACACGAATAAATACACACTGAGATCGGTGGTCTAATGAATGAACTCAACCTGCTACGTTTAGGCTATGGTATAGCGACAATGAACTCAACCTGCTACGTTTAGGCACTATGGTATAGCGACAATGAATTCAACCTGCTACATTTAGGCACTATGGTATAGCGACAATGAACTCAACCTGCTACGTTTAGGCTATGGTATAGCGACAATGAATTCACACTTCATAGTATCACCACGTGCAAGTATAAAATGATGTAGGCTTGGGCATTGCCAAACTTTTTGTATCGCGATATATCGCGATACGAATGACCGCAGTGCACAATATATTGTGGTTATTTTGGCTAAGATATAAGATGACTTACCTGTTGTGTTATATTATATTTTATATTTGTCTGACTGATTTACTGACTATTTAAATTAAGCAATAACTAAACAAATGTTTCAATGTGTAGAAGTAATTTTGGTGACTTTTAAACATAGTTAACTGGAGTTGTAAATATGGAAATTACAAAGACTGCTTAATTCAATATTTAAATGCACAAATACACCCTGTCTGGTATACATAAACCTAAACTGTGAGAATAAATTACTCAAGCCTGAACCATAAAAACAATAATAATAAAGATTAGTGACTGGATCTGGTTCAATCATACCTCATAATTATTCAGTAACCTCACTTTTAACAAGCTGGAAATGCAACAATAAAGTATATAGTATATATATATATATATATATATATATATATATATATATTTATATATATATATATATATATATAGTATATACCAGTGCATTGAAGGCGTACCGCGCAGAACAAATATCGCGATATTGCGGTATTGGTAATGTCGCACAACACTGGGGTTATTTAATGATTATATAATGACTCTACAATGTTTTCCTAACAAGAAGTCGCCATGGTGTATTCAGGGTATATGTTGAGTGACCTGTACAGGACGGGAGCTGTACTTGGGGGTCGACACTGGGCCGTCTGGAGTGACCTGTACGAGACGGGAGCTGTATATGGGGGTCGACACTGGGCTGTCTGGAGTGACCTGTACGGGACGGGAGCTGTGTGTGAGGGAGTCGACACTGGGCTGTCTGGAGTGACCTGTACGGGACGGGAGCTGTGTGTGGGAGGAGTCGACACTGGGCTGTCTGGAGTGACCTGTACGGGACGGGAGCTGTGTGTGGGGGGAGTCGACACCGGGCTGTCTGGAGTGACCTGTACGGGACGGGAGCTGTGTGTGGGGGGAGTCGACACTGGGCTGTCTGGAGTGACCTGTACGGGACGGGAGCTGTGTGTGGGGGGGGGTCGACACTGGGCTGTCTGGAGTGACCTGTACGGGACGGGAGCTGTGTGTGGGGGGAGTCGACACTGGGCTGTCTGGAGTGACCTGTACGAGACGGGAGCTGTATATGGGGGTCGACACTGGGCTGTCTGGAGTGACCTGTACGGGACGGGAGCTGTGTGTGGGGGGAGTCGACACTGGGCTGTCTGGAGTGACCTGTACGAGACGGGAGCTGT
Source organism: Lamellibrachia columna (assembly GCA_963662155.1). Classification (NCBI taxonomy): domain Eukaryota; kingdom Metazoa; phylum Annelida; class Polychaeta; order Sabellida; family Siboglinidae; genus Lamellibrachia; species Lamellibrachia columna. The sequence goes on along the minus strand of OY759266.1, from coordinate 1,859,979 downwards.
GTGTGGGGGGAGTCGACACTGAGCTGTCTGGAGTGACCTGTACGGGACGGGAGCTGTGTGTGGGGGGAGTCGACACTGGGCTGTCTGGAGTGACCTGTACGAGACGGGAGCTGTATATGGGGGTCGACACTGGGCTGTCTGGAGTGACCTGTACGGGACGGGAGCTGTGTGTGGGGGGAGTCGACACTGGGCTGTCTGGAGTGACCTGTACGGGACGGGAGCTGTGTGTGTGGGGAGTCGACACTGGGCTGTCTGGAGTGACCTGTACGGGACGGGAGCTGTGTGTGGGGGGAGTCGACACTGGGCTGTCTGGAGTGACCTGTACGGGACGGGAGCTGTGTGTGGGGGGAGTCGACACTGGGCTGTCTGGAGTGACCTGTACGGGACGGGAGCTGTGTGTGGGGGGAGTCGACACTGGGCTGTCTGGAGTGACCTGTACGGAACGGGAGCTGTGTGTGGGGGGGGGTCGACACTGGGCTGCCTGCTGAGTCCCGTGAGCCTCATCGCTCCGTCCTCGCGCCTTCAGTCCGGTAGGAGGCGGGCACGGATGACGTCAGTCAGACGTCGTCATAAATATTTCAGATCGGTTGAGAGTCTAGAGCCCACGCTACGCAAACACGAAGACACGTGACCTTCGAAAATCCGCACAGTGAAGCATGGGCGGATCCAGACCCTGAGGGGGGCGGCGGACCCAGACCCTGCGGGGGCGGGGCGGACGCAGACCCTGCGGGGGGGTGTTCAGTTCCCCCAAAAAGACACCAGCTGGCAGGACTTCTAATTATCCACATTTCTATCAGGATACCAGTGTTTGCGTTCGTATCATGTAGAAATGTGGATACAATATAATAAATTAACCGCTTTATAATGTTTTAATACAAATCTAGGATATATGACTAGCATATAAGATTAAATAGGTCCTACCTAAAATACTTATCTACCAAGAAATTAGTAGATCTCCAATTTGGAACATCGTGAACACACTGTAAAGAGAAGTATAATTTTAATTACAAAACGTTTAGTAATCGCCGTGCGTTTCACAATGAGTGACATTTCATCCAACCCGTTGTTCCCTGGTGACATGTTTCACAATGAGTGACACTTTCCCAACCCGTTGTTCCCTGGTGACATGTTTCACAATGAGTGACACTTTCCCAACCCGTTGTTCCCTGGTGACATGTTTCACAATGAGTGGCACTTCCCCAACCAGTTGTTCCCTGGTGACATGTTTCACAATGAGTGACACTTCCCCAACCCGTTGTTCCCTGGTGACATGTTTCACAATGAGTGACACTTCATCCAACCCGTTGTTCCCTGGTGACATGTTTCACAATGAGTGACACTTCCCCAACCCGTTGTTTCCTGGTGACATGTTTCACAATGAGTGACACTTCATCCAACCCGTTGTTCCCTGGTGACATGTTTCACAATGAGTGACACTTTCCCAACCCGTTGTTCCCTGGTGACATGTTTCACAATGAGTGGCACTTCCCCAACCAGTTGTTCCCTGGTGACATGTTTCACAATGAGTGACACTTCCCCAACCCGTTGTTCCCTGGTGACATGTTTCACAATGAGTGACACTTCCCCAACCCGTTGTTTCCTGGTGACATGTTTCACAATGAGTGGCACTTCCCCAATCCGTTGTTCCCTGGTGACATGTTTCACAATGAGTGACACTTCCCCAACCCGTTGTTTCCTGGTGACATGTTTCACAATGAGTGGCACTTCCCCGACCCGTTGTTCCCTGGTGACATGTTTCACAATGAGTGACACTTCCCCAACACGTTGTTCCCTGGTGACATGTTTCACAATGAGTGACACTTCCCCAACCAGTTGTTTCCTGGTGACATGTTTCACAATGAGTGGCACTTCCCCAACCCGTTGTTCCCTGGTGACATGTTTCACAATGAGTGACACTTCCCCAACACGTTGTTCCCTGGTGACATGTTTCACAATGAGTGACACTTCCCCAACACATTGTTCCCTGGTGACATGTTTCACAATGAGTGACACTTCCCCAACCCGTTGTTTCCCGGTGACATGTTTCACAATGAGTGACACTTCATCCAACTCGTTGTTCCCTGGTGACATGTTTCACAATGAGTGACACTTCCCCAACACGTTGTTCCCTGGTGACATGTTTCACAATGAGTGACACTTCCCCAACCAGTTGTTTCCTGGTGACATGTTTCACAATGAGTGACACTTCATCCAACTCGTTGTTCCCTGGTGACATGTTTCACAATGAGTGACACTTCCCCAACCAGTTGTTTCCTGGTGACATGTTTCACAATGAGTGACACTTCCCCAACCCGTTGTTTCCTGGTGACATGTTTCACAATGAGTGACACTTCATCCAACCCGTTGTTCCCTGGTGACATGTTTCACAATGAGTGACACTTTCCCAACCCGTTGTTCCCTGGTGACATGTTTCACAATGAGTGGCACTTCCCCAACCAGTTGTTCCCTGGTGACATGTTTCACAATGAGTGACACTTCCCCAACCCGTTGTTCCCTGGTGACATGTTTCACAATGAGTGACACTTCCCCAACCCGTTGTTTCCTGGTGACATGTTTCACAATGAGTGGCACTTCCCCAATCCGTTGTTCCCTGGTGACATGTTTCACAATGAGTGACACTTCCCCAACCCGTTGTTTCCTGGTGACATGTTTCACAATGAGTGGCACTTCCCCGACCCGTTGTTCCCTGGTGACATGTTTCACAATGAGTGACACTTCCCCAACACGTTGTTCCCTGGTGACATGTTTCACAATGAGTGACACTTCCCCAACCAGTTGTTTCCTGGTGACATGTTTCACAATGAGTGGCACTTCCCCAACCCGTTGTTCCCTGGTGACATGTTTCACAATGAGTGACACTTCCCCAACACGTTGTTCCCTGGTGACATGTCTCACAATGAGTGACACTTCCCCAACACATTGTTCCCTGGTGACATGTTTCACAATGAGTGACACTTCCCCAACCCGTTGTTTCCCGGTGACATGTTTCACAATGAGTGACACTTCATCCAACTCGTTGTTCCCTGGTGACATGTTTCACAATGAGTGACACTTCCCCAACACGTTGTTCCCTGGTGACATGTTTCACAATGAGTGACACTTCCCCAACCAGTTGTTTCCTGGTGACATGTTTCACAATGAGTGACACTTCATCCAACTCGTTGTTCCCTGGTGACATGTTTCACAATGAGTGACACTTCCCCAACCAGTTGTTTCCTGGTGACATGTTTCACAATGAGTGACACTTCATCCAACTCGTTGTTCCCTGGTGACATGTTTCACAATGAGTGACACTTCCCAACACGTTGTTCCCTGGTGACATGTTTCACAATGAGTGACACTTCCCAACACGTTGTTCCCTGGTGACATGTTTCACAATGAGTGACACTTCCCAACACGTTGTTTCCTGGTGACATGTTTCACAATGAGTGACACTTCCCCAACCCGTTGTTTCCCGGTGACATGTTTCACAATGAGTGACACCTCCTCAACCCGTTGTTTCCCGGTGACATGTTTCACAATGAGTGACACTTCCCCAACACGTTGTTCCCTGGTGACATGTTTCACAATGAGTGACACTTCCCCAACCAGTTGTTTCCTGGTGACATGTTTCACAATGAGTGACACTTCCCCAACCCGTTGTTTCCCGGTGACATGTTTCACAATGAGTGACACCTCCTCAACCCGTTGTTTCCTGGTGACATGTTTCACAATGATTGACACTTCCCCAACCAGTTGTTTCCTGGTGACATGTTTCACAATGAGTGACACTTCATCCAACTCGTTGCTCCCTGGTGACATGTTTCACAATGAGTGACACTTCCCCAACCAGTTGTTTCCTGGTGACATGTTTCACAATGAGTGACCCTTCATCCAACTCGTTGTTCCCTGGTGACATGTTTCACAATGAGTGACACTTCCCCAACCAGTTGTTTCCTGGTGACATGTTTCACAAAGAGTGACACTTCCCTAACCCGTTGTTTCCTGGTGACATGTTTCACAATGAGTGACACTTCCCCAACACGTTGTTACCCGGTGACATGTTTCACAATGAGTGACACTTCCCCAACACGTTGTTCCCTGGTGACATGTTTCACAATGAGTGACACTTCCCCAACCAGTTGTTTCCTGGTGACATGTTTCACAATGAGTGACACTTCCCCAACACGTTGTTTCCTGGTGACATGTTTCACAATGATTGACACTTCCCCAACCAGTTGTTTCCTGGTGACATGTTTCACAATGAGTGACACTTCCCCAACACGTTGTTCCCTGGTGACATGTTTCACAATGAGTGACACTTCCCCAACCAGTTGTTTCCTGGTGACATGTTTCACAATGAGTGACACTTCCCCAACACGTTGTTTCCTGGTGACATGTTTCACAATGAGTGACACTTCCCCAATCAGTTGTTTCCTGGTGACATGTTTCACAATGAGTGACACTTCCCCAACACGTTGTTCCCTGGCGACATGTTTCACAATGAGTGACACTTCCCCAACACGTTGTTTCCTGGTGACATGTTTCACAATGAGTGACACTTCCCCAACACGTTGTTCCCTGGTGACATGTTTCACAAACAATGAGTGACACTTCCCCAACCAGTTGTTTCCTGGTGACATGTTTCACAATGAGTGACACTTCATCCAACTCGTTGTTCCCTGGTGACATGTTTCACAATGAGTGACACTTCCCCAACCCGCTGTTCCCTGGTGACATGTTTCGCTTAATACGGCAATTTTACAATTGTCCACGAGAAAATGTTACAACTTGCTGTAACACTATCTTCACAAACGCCAACGATTACATAACTCATCACACCAAAACACTGCTCAACAGCCTACTCAACTACTAGATCATAATATTTATGAAGAAACATGAGCACGTTAACAAGCAGACTGTGTGGAAGTTGATTACACACGACCTTTTATCTTTACAATAGCAGTTGTTAACATTGTCAGTGGTCCACGTGAACTTACCGAAGCTAACTTAGCACGTCGCTCTAAAGTAAATGTCGCTCTAAAGTAAATGTCGCTCTAAAGTAAATGCAAAGACTAAGCACTAATGTGACTCGTGTTGGGATTGTTTACAAAAATTGTTTGGCAATTTTAGAAAACCACATAAGGACAGTGTATCGGAGACAAATGATGTTGTCGGAAATTATATTTATTTTTATGATGCATATAAAATACATGCAGTGAATATAAAGTAGATAAAGACGGCCTGATTAAATGACTTTAAAAGCGAGTTGTTTAGTTTCAGCGAGCAATTTCACGATATATCGATGGTCATGTGACCTTCTTGATTGGTTATCTGACAAACCACGCCCTAAAAAAGGACGGGTCGTGAATAAATGAAAAGTCGAATGACCGTCTTCTCAACAAACACAGTATCACAATATTTGTGAAAAGGTAGCTATAATTTATCCACCTGGTGTGACAGAGCAGTGGATGTGACCCGATCAGCACGTCGGTGAAAGCGCCCGCTGTCGGTGAAAGCGCCCGCTGTCGACGACGGCCGACTTCATACATAAACAACGTCTCACTACCGCCACAAGTCAGCGTCTGTGGAGAACGGTGTTTCGTGCAGACTGTCACTATGTTGCATTTATTTGTCTCGTTTAATTGACGGGTCGTTACATCTAAGAAACCATTCAGCCTTTATGCACAGGCTTTTTGTGTGGATAATTATGACAAGATTCCTGTGGGATTTTGATCCTTTTATTATTACTTGCGTATAGCATTGAACTGGAGTTATATTTCTGCGCGAATAACTCACCAGCGAGGATTACGCAGAAATTGGGGTTCGAACGAGCCCAGCTGAACATTCCGTGGACCGCCCTGTACGTGTTGCTCCGGTAGTTCCTCCAGGAGTTCGTGCATGCGTGTGTGCTTGCACGTCTGCGTGTGTGTGGTGCTTGCACGTCTGCGTGTGTGTGGTGCTTGCACGTCTGCGTGTGTGTGGTGCTTGCACGTCTGCGTGTGTGAAGTAATCCAGTTATATTAAAATACTGCGGAGAACTGTTTAGCGTTGAGTAATTCTATCCCACCACGTGGCCAGAGTGTACCACGTGGAGCCGGAGTTCGCCACCTGTCTCCAACGTAGCACTCACGGCCCACTGAGCATAAATTGCCGGTGACCGAGATAAAGGCTGTTTCTCTTGTGTCGCTACTCACAACGTCTACTCAACTATTGTCGTACAACAATAATCATAAAGCACCGTGTTGCCACATACTGTTTCTGCTGCTGTTGCTACTAATAATAATAATTACAGTAAATTTACTTATTTATATAATTGCAACATTTGGCGAATATGTAAAACATCCATAGTGAATCAATCAATCAATCAATCAATCTGTACGAAATCCATAGTGAATCAATCAATCAATCTGTAAAACATCCATAGTGAATCAATCAATCAATCAATCTGTACGACATCCATAGTGAATCAATCAATCAATATGTAAAACATCCATAGTGAATCAATCAATCAATCAATCAATCTGTAAGACATCCATAGTGAATAAATCAATCAATATGTAAAACATCCATAGTGAATCAATCAATCAATCAATCAATCAATCTGTAAGACATCCAGAGTGAATAAATCAATCAATATGTAAAACATCCATAGTGAATCAATCAATCAATCTGTAAGACATCCATAGTGAATCAATCAATCAATATGTAAAACATCCATAGTGAATCAATCAATCAATCAATCTGTAAGACATCCAGAGTGAATCAATCAATCAATATGTAAAACATCCATAGTGAATCAATCAATCAATCAATCAATCAATCAATCTGTAAGACATCCAGAGTGAATAAATCAATCAATATGTAAAACATCCATAGTGAATAAATCAATCAATCTGTAAAACATCCATAGTGAATCAATCAATCAATCAATCTGTAAGACATCCATAGTGAATCAATCAATCAATATGTAAAACATCCATAGTGAATCAATCAATCAATCAATCAATCAATCTGTAAGACATCCATAGTGAATAAATCAATCAATATGTAAAACATCCATAGTGAATCAATCAATCAATATGTAAGACATCCATAGTGAATCAATCAATCAATATGTAAAACATCCATAACGAATCAATAATTGGAAATGTTAGGAGAATGGGTACACTGAAAACAATGTTACATATATGTATACTCCAATTCAATTACCTTGTAATAGAGAGTCTCTGGTGATTTGACGTACTGAAGGTGTAACATACAGAGGTGATTTTCACGACACTACTAAATATTGCAGAGTTAATAAGTAAATCGGATCCGCCCACTGCAAGCACTAATCTCGAAAGAGAAACTGTCGTTCTTCGGGCCAACCGTGTGTGTAAGAGGCGACAGGTTGGTAGAGCCGATAACGATCGGAATGAATAACAGCGGCAGACAGCAAGACTAGACACGAGACAGATGGAACAGATCAAAGATATCACACAGCTGTCGATGGACGAGTTGACAGAAGTAACAAAAGACATGATTGGTTGGAGACAGCTCATCGTGGACGTCACCTGAACTAACAAAAGACAGGATTGGTTGGAGACAGCTCATCGTGGATGTCACCTGAAATAACAAAAGACAGGATTGGTTGGAGACAGCTCATCGTGGATGTCACCTGAAGTAACAAAATACAGGATTGGTTGGAGACAGCTCATCGTGGATGTCACCTGAAGTAACAAAATATAGGATTGGTTGGGGACAGCTCATCGTGGAAGTCACCTGAAGTAACAAAAGACAGGATTGGTTGGAGACAGCTCATCGTGGATGTCACCTGAAGTAACAAAAGACAGGATTGGTTGGAGACAGCTCATCGTGGACGTCACCTGAAGTAACAAAAGACAGCATTGGTTGGAGACAACTCATCGTGGATGTCACCTGAAGTAACAAAAGACAGGATTGGTTGGGGACAGCTCGTCGTGGATGTCACCTTAAGTAACAAAAGACAGGATTGGTTGGGGACAGCTCATCGTGGATGTCACCTTAAGTAACACAAGACAGGATTGGTTGGGGACAGCTCATCGTGGATGTCACCTTAAGTAACAAAAGACAGGATTGGTTGGAGACAGCTCATCGTGGACGTCACCTGAAGTAACAAAAGACAGCATTGGTTGGAGACAACTCATCGTGGATGTCACCTGAAGTAACAAAAGACAGGATTGGTTGGGGACAGCTCGTCGTGGATGTCACCTTAAGTAACAAAAGACAGGATTGGTTGGGGACAGCTCATCGTGAATGTCACCTTAAGTAACACAAGACAGGATTGGTTGGGGACAGCTCATCGTGGATGTCACCTTAAGTAACAAAAGACAGGATTGGTTGGGGACAGCTCATCGTGGAAGTCACCTGAAGTAACAAAAGACAGGATTGGTTGGGGACAGCTCGTCGTGGATGCCACCTTAAGTAACAAAAGACAGGATTGGTTGGGAACAGCTCATCGTGGATGTCACCTTAAGTAACAAAAGATAGGATTGGTTGGAGACAGCTCATCGTGGAAGTCACCTGAAGTAACAAAAGACAGGATTGGTTGGAGACAGCTCGTCGTGGATGTCACCTTAAGTAACAAAACACAGGATTTGTTGGGGACAGCTAATCGTGGATGTCACCTTAAGTAACAAAATATAGGATTGGTTGGAGACAGCTCATCGTGGAAGTCACCTGAAGTAACAAAAGACAGGATTGGTTGGGGACAGCTAATCGTGGATGTCACCTTAAGTAACAAAAGACAGGATTGGTTGGAGACAGCTCATCGTGGAAGTCACCTTAAGTAACAAAAGACAGGATTGGTTGGGGACAGCTGATCGTGGATGTCACCTTAAGTAACAAAAGACAGGATTGGTTGGAGACAGCTCATCGTGGATGTCACCTTAAGTAACACAAGACAGGATTGGTTGGGGACAGCTCATCGTGGATGTCACCTTAAGTAACACAAGACAGGATTGGTTGGGGACAGCTCATCGTGGATGTCACCTTAAGTAACAAAAGACAGGATTGGTTGGGGAAGCTCATCGTGGAAGTCACCTGAAGTAACAAAAGACAGGATTGGTTGGGGACAGCTCGTCGTGGATGCCACCTTAAGTAACAAAAGACAGGATTGGTTGGGAACAGCTCATCGTGGATGTCACCTTAAGTAACAAAAGATAGGATTGGTTGGAGACAGCTCATCGTGGAAGTCACCTGAAGTAACAAAAGACAGGATTGGTTGGAGACAGCTCGTCGTGAATGTCACCTTAAGTAACAAAACACAGGATTTGTTGGGGACAGCTAATCGTGGATGTCACCTTAAGTAACAAAAGATAGGATTGGTTGGAGACAGCTCATCGTGGAAGTCACCTGAAGTAACAAAAGACAGGATTGGTTGGGGACAGCTAATCGTGGATGTCACCTTAAGTAACAAAAGACAGGATTGGTTGGAGACAGCTCATCGTGGAAGTCACCTTAAGTAACACAAGACAGGATTGGTTGGGGACAGCTCATCGTGGATGTCACCTTAAGTAACAAAAGACAGGATTGGTTGGAGACAGCTCATCGTGGATGTCACCTTAAGTAACACAAGACAGGATTGGTTGGGGACAGCTCATCGTGGATGTCACCTTAAGTAACAAAAGACAGGATTGGTTGGGGACAGCTCATCGTGGATGTCACCTTAAGTAACACAAGACAGGATTGGTTGGGGACAGCTCATCGTGGATGTCACCTTAAGTAACAAAAGACAGGATTGGTTGGGGACAGCTCATCGTGGAAGTCACCTGAAGTAACAAAAGACAGGATTGGTTGGGGACAGCTCGTCGTGGATGCCACCTTAAGTAACAAAAGACAGGATTGGTTGGGGACAGCTCATCGTGGAAGTCACCTGAAGTAACAAAAGACAGGATTGGTTGGGGACAGCTCGTCGTGGATGCCACCTTAAGTAACACAAGACAGGATTGGTTGGGGACAGCTCATCGTGGATGTCACCTTAAGTAACAAAAGACAGGATTGGTTGGGGACAGCTCATCGTGGATGTCACCTTAAGTAACACAAGACAGGATTGGTTGGGGACAGCTCATCGTGGATGTCACCTTAAGTAACAAAAGACAGGATTGGTTGGGGACAGCTCATCGTGGAAGTCACCTGAAGTAACAAAAGACAGGATTGGTTGGGGACAGCTCGTCGTGGATGCCACCTTAAGTAACAAAAGACAGGATTGGTTGGGAACAGCTCATCGTGGATGTCACCTTAAGTAACAAAAGATAGGATTGGTTGGAGACAGCTCATCGTGGAAGTCACCTGAAGTAACAAAAGACAGGATTGGTTGGAGACAGCTCGTCGTGGATGTCACCTTAAGTAACAAAACACAGGATTTGTTGGGGACAGCTAATCGTGGATGTCACCTTAAGTAACAAAATATAGGATTGGTTGGAGACAGCTCATCGTGGAAGTCACCTTAAGTAACAAAAGACAGGATTGGTTGGGGACAGCTGATCGTGGATGTCACCTTAAGTAACAAAACACAGGATTTGTTGGGGACAGCTAATCGTGGATGTCACCTTAAGTAACAAAAGATAGGATTGGTTGGAGACAGCTCATCGTGGAAGTCACCTGAAGTAACAAAAGACAGGATTGGTTGGGGACAGCTAATCGTGGATGTCACCTTAAGTAACAAAAGACAGGACTGGTTGGAGACAGCTCATCGTGGAAGTCACCTTAAGTAACACAAGACAGGATTGGTTGGGGACAGCTCATCGTGGATGTCACCTTAAGTAACAAAAGACAGGATTGGTTGGAGACAGCTCATCGTGGATGTCACCTTAAGTAACACAAGACAGGATTGGTTGGGGACAGCTCATCGTGGATGTCACCTTAAGTAACAAAAGACAGGATTGGTTGGGGACAGCTCATCGTGGATGTCACCTTAAGTAACACAAGACAGGATTGGTTGGGGACAGCTCATCGTGGATGTCACCTTAAGTAACAAAAGACAGGATTGGTTGGGGACAGCTCATCGTGGAAGTCACCTGAAGTAACAAAAGACAGGATTGGTTGGGGACAGCTCGTCGTGGATGCCACCTTAAGTAACAAAAGACAGGATTGGTTGGGAACAGCTCATCGTGGATGTCACCTTAAGTAACAAAAGATAGGATTGGTTGGAGACAGCTCATCGTGGAAGTCACCTGAAGTAACAAAAGACAGGATTGGTTGGAGACAGCTCGTCGTGGATGTCACCTTAAGTAACAAAACACAGGATTTGTTGGGGACAGCTAATCGTGGATGTCACCTTAAGTAACAAAAGATAGGATTGGTTGGAGACAGCTCATCGTGGAAGTCACCTGAAGTAACAAAAGACAGGATTGGTTGGGGACAGCTAATCGTGGATGTCACCTTAAGTAACAAAAGACAGGATTGGTTGGAGACAGCTCATCGTGGAAGTCACCTTAAGTAACAAAAGACAGGATTGGTTGGGGACAGCTGATCGTGGATGTCACCTTAAGTAACAAAAGACAGGATTGGTTGGAGACAGCTCATCGTGGATGTCACCTTAAGTAACACAAGACAGGATTGGTTGGGGACAGCTCATCGTGGATGTCACCTTAAGTAACAAAAGACAGGATTGGTTGGGGACAGCTCATCGTGGATGTCACCTTAAGTAACACAAGACAGGATTGGTTGGGGACAGCTCATCGTGGATGTCACCTTAAGTAACAAAAGACAGGATTGGTTGGGGACAGCTCATCGTGGAAGTCACCTGAAGTAACAAAAGACAGGATTGGTTGGGGACAGCTCGTCGTGGATGCCACCTTAAGTAACAAAAGACAGGATTGGTTGGGAACAGCTCATCGTGGATGTCACCTTAAGTAACAAAAGATAGGATTGGTTGGAGACAGCTCATCGTGGAAGTCACCTGAAGTAACAAAAGACAGGATTGGTTGGAGACAGCTCGTCGTGGATGTCACCTTAAGTAACAAAACACAGGATTTGTTGGGGACAGCTAATCGTGGATGTCACCTTAAGTAACAAAAGATAGGATTGGTTGGAGACAGCTCATCGTGGAAGTCACCTGAAGTAACAAAAGACAGGATTGGTTGGGGACAGCTAATCGTGGATGTCACCTTAAGTAACAAAATATAGGATTGGTTGGAGACAGCTCATCGTGGAAGTCACCTTAAGTAACAAAAGACAGGATTGGTTGGGGACAGCTGATCGTGGATGTCACCTTAAGTAACAAAAGACAGGATTGGTTGGAGACAGCTGATCGTGGACGTCACCTGAAGTTGCAAGACTCGACGGGACATCACATCTTCAATACGACTAATGTTGCAAGCAACAGTAATAATACAAGTAATGTTAATTTTACTACCTTTAATAATACATTGAAATACCGCAAATGTGGTGCGGCCCACTCAGCTTGTCCGCCATCAGAGCTTGGTGGAGTCTGTCTGGACACGTGCTCTACATGCCACGTGTAGCCCCTGCACAGCTGGCCATAGATCAATGTTTCACACCCGCTGACGTGGCTGGCTGGCGAGCTCGAACGACACTACCAACTGTCCTCGACACAGATCAGATCCTTAGCCGGAATATCCTTAAGCGAATTTGTCCTCATTGCTTATGATAAGGCAGTAACGTGAAAGCACGCACGCACGCACGCACGCACGCACGCACGCACGCACGCACGCACGCACGCACGCACATTCAATACCTGTCATTTATTAGTCTGATTCATCTCACAAAATCTTGATTTGAAACGAAACAATGTGCACATTGGAAGACATTCAACAGTATGAACGTATTACTTACTATGCTATGTAAGTGGCAAAGTGTGTGTGATACACCCTCAGTTGATAGACAACGCGATTGAATGTGTTCGGACTGACTGCGCGCACACTGAGCCTCCAGCTGTGCGTCCTGGTAATGCTACACAATCGGTAGGGATGAGTTCAGCAAATGGCAAACTCCAATCGGCATCATCCGACAGAATATAGAAGAGAGTAAATATTGATAACACTGTGTTTTTCACACTCAGTAGAAACAGAAGAACTAGACAATACGAAATAGCATTAGTGAACGAACGGTATATACGAAATAGCGTTAGTGAACGAACGGTGTATACGAAATAGCGTTAGTGAACGAACGGTGTATACGAAATAGCGTTAGTGAACGAACGGTGTATACGAAATAGCGTTAGTGAACGAACGATGTATACGAAATAGCGTTAGTGAACGAACGGTGTATACGAAATAGCTTTAGTGAACGAACGATGTATACGAAATAGCGTTAGTGAACGAACGGTGTATACGAAATAGCGTTAGTGAACGAACGGTGTATACGAAATAGCGTTAGTGAACGAACGGTGTATACGAAATAGCGTTAGTGAACGAACGGTGTATACGAAATAGCGTTAGTGAACGAACTGTGTATACGAAATAGCGTTAGTGAACGAACGGTGTATACGAAATAGCGTTAGTGAACGAACGGTGTATACGAAATAGCGTTAGTGAACGAACGGTGTATACGAAATAGCGTTAGTGAACGAACGGTGTATACGAAATAGCGTTAGTGAACGAACGGTGTATACGAAATAGCGTTAGTGAACGAACGGTGTATACGAAATAGCGTTAGTGAACGAACGGTGTATACGAAATAGCGTTAGTGAACGAACGGTGTATACGAAATAGCGTTAGTGAACGAACGGTGTATACGAAATAGCGTTAGTGAACGAACTGTGTATACGAAATAGCGTTAGTGAACGAACGGTGTATACGAAATAGCGTTAGTGAACGAACGGTGTATACGAAATAGCGTTAGTGAACGAACGATGTATACGAAATAGCGTTAGTGAACGAACGGTGTATACGAAATAGCGTTAGTGAACGAACGGTGTATACGAAATAGCGTTAGTGAACGAACGGTGTATACGAAATAGCGTTAGTGAACGAACGGTGTATACGAAATAGCGTTAGTGAACGAACGATGTATACGAAATAGCGTTAGTGAACGAACGGTGTATACGAAATAGCGTTAGTGAACGAACGGTGTATACGAAATAGCGTTAGTGAACGAACGGTGTATACGAAATAGCGTTAGTGAACGAACGGTGTATACGAAATAGCGTTAGTGAACGAACGGTGTATACGAAATAGCGTTAGTGAACGAACGATGTATACGAAATAGCGTTAGTGAACGAACGGTGTATACGAAATAGCGTTAGTGAACGAACGGTGTATACGAAATAGCGTTAGTGAACGAACGGTGTATACGAAATAGCGTTAGTGAACGAACGATGTATACGAAATAGCGTTAGTGAACGAACGATGTATACGAAATAGCGTTAGTGAACGAACGGTGTATACGAAATAGCGTTAGTGAACGAACGGTGTATACGAAATAGCGTTAGTGAACGAACGGTGTATACGAAATAGCGTTAGTGAACGAACGGTGTATACGAAATAGCGTTAGTGAACGAACGGTGTATACGAAATAGCGTTAGTGAACGAACGGTGTATACGAAATAGCGTTAGTGAACGAACGGTGTATACGAAATAGCGTTAGTGAACGAACGGTGTATACGAAATAGCGTTAGTGAACGAACGGTGTATACGAAATAGCGTTAGTGAACGAACGGTGTATACGAAATAGCGTTAGTGAACGAACGGTGTATACGAAATAGCGTTAGTGAACGAACGATGTATACGAAATAGCGTTAGTGAACGAACGATGTATACGAAATAGCGTTAGTGAACGAACGGTGTATACGAAATAGCGTTAGTGAACGAACGGTGTATACGAAATAGCGTTAGTGAACGAACGATGTATACGAAATAGCGTTAGTGAACGAACGGTGTATACGAAATAGCGTTAGTGAACGAACGGTGTATACGAAATAGCGTTAGTGAACGAACGGTGTATACGAAATAGCGTTAGTGAACGAACGGTGTATACGAAATAGCGTTAGTGAACGAACGGTGTATACGAAATAGCGTTAGTGAACGAACTGTGTATACGAAATAGCGTTAGTGAACGAACGGTGTATACGAAATAGCGTTAGTGAACGAACGGTGTATACGAAATAGCGTTAGTGAACGAACGGTGTATACGAAATAGCGTTAGTGAACGAACGGTGTATACGAAATAGCGTTAGTGAACGAACGGTGTATACGAAATAGCGTTAGTGAACGAACTGTGTATACGAAATAGCGTTAGTGAACGAACGGTGTATACGAAATAGCGTTAGTGAACGAACGGTGTATACGAAATAGCGTTAGTGAACGAACTGTGTATACGAAATAGCGTTAGTGAACGAACGGTGTATACGAAATAGCGTTAGTGAACGAACGGTGTATGCGAAATAGCGTTAGTGAACGAACGGTGTATACGAAATAGCGTTAGTCAACAATCGATGAATACGAAATATCCGAAAGTATCCATTCGCACAGAAGACAACAAATCATGAAACAAAGTATCTACTAACTGGGTAAATGCAGCAGTGCGAATATTAAAAAAACAAAATTGACCAAAACCAGAAGAGCGGATTATACATAGATGAAGAATTGTTGGACTCTCTACATAAAAAATGGCTTCCTTGTCCATTTACCACCCGGGGTTTTTGTTTTGGGTGATAATCTTGTTAAATCATATTAATAATGCTGAAGCCGGTATTTCAAACAGACAGACATCTGTTGTACTCCAGCTCTCCCGCCACCCGGCCAGAGAAAAAAGTGGTGTCGCCTGAGATAGGGTGACGGTAATAAACGGAACAGCCCTAAGAAAAGACCGGCTTTGTATACATATGTCAACAAGCACAACGGATATGCTTGCCGAGGCTGTGTTGTTCTGCCCCGATAGACCTGCGTGTTTCCGACTTACCTGCACAGAACTGTAGCTCGCTAACGTCGACACGTCTCTCAGGGCTCCCGCTCCCACTGGACGGCAGGTGTGAACTCACGTCGGTGTACGTCAGTAAGCAGACGTCACGAATCACCACTATATCTGTCGATACGACAGCAATAAAAATCCGGCGTAAACGGAGCGTGAATAGTCGTGACCCGGGGGAGTCTACCGTAGACGTCTCAATACACGGAGCAGTCGCACGTGCAGGGCGCGTCGGAGATTACACTGACTCTTATGTGTACATGAACGCTGCTTGGCGTAAGCTGATCTGTTTAATATCAAGAATAAACGTACATCTAAGATTAACGTAATCCGTCGAAGACTTGACGGGAACGGTCGTTTGCGTCACACGGCCTCTAGCCGCCAGACCCCTGTCTTGTTACAAGGCCGCTAGTCGGTAGCCAGACCCCGGTCAGTGTGTGACATTCGTCGACATGCGTGGGCGACCTCGTTCGAGGCATAGCGACACCGCGTCAGGGCATCAGTACAAAGCGCCACAGACCGGCGGCAAATAGGGGCCTACTGCTAACTCAATCGTTGTTTGATAAATACAGTATATGCTAATATTTAGACTGTTTTACAGTAGTAAGAATAAAGCCTTTGTGTGCGGGTGTTCAATATACCCGCTCAACCACCCCCATCCCCGCCCGTTCGGTCTATCCTCTCAAACCCCCACCCACCCCCACCCCCGTCCTAGCCAACCCAACAGGGACGTGACCGGCTACCACGCACCCAGTACGACTCCGTCGTCACTTGAAGACAACGCGCGCTGTTTCTGTTATCCCCACCACCGTTGGCTGTTTAAAGGAAGACAAACAGTAGCATGACGTCACCTGATTCCACGAACGTAACACCCCCGGGACGTGTATTACTCCGCTAGTCACATTAGTTCCTTTCGTAGCTTCATTTACACTGCTTTCTCGCTAATTGTTGACAAACGCGTGTCACATTCGCGCTGAGAGTGATGTCAGTCACTGTGCACAGAGTGTACGGTTGCCATTCACGCATACACTATTTACATTTACATGATATTTACATTGAATGTAGGTTATGGTTACGGTTACGGATCACTTAAGTAACAGCAAGTTATGGTTACGGATCACTTAAGTTACAGCGAGTTACGGTTACGGATCACTTAAGTTACAGCGAGTTACGGTTACGGATCACTTAAGTTACAGCGAGTTACGGTTACGGATCACTCAAGTTACAGCGAGTTACGGTTACAGCAACGCTGAAGAAAAACGGAAATCCCGGAATTACAAACATAGAACTACAATGCAGCACCCATGATAATTACTTCACATCGCCAATAAACATGTGCTTTCATTTATTATTAATTCACACGTTTCACTTGTCCTTAAATAAGCGCCGGTCACTGACCCCCAAGTTAGATTAAGTTGGTACAATGGAAGATCATTCTTGACGTAGGTTTGTACATGCTCACAACATGCTCACAACATGCTCACAACATGCTCACAACAGAGCACATTCCTGGTCACTATCAATTTCCACATTGTTCTCTCGCAATCGTACGACTGATGTGGTAATCATGACAGTGATTACGATGACAGTGCTGATCACGACACTGCTAATTAATAGCGATAAACATTATTACTTAGAACGCGCCTCGCGCGGGCCGCCTCTGATATCTCTCTGGGCAATCTTCACTTCCAGACGTCGCTTTAGCTCCGTCTTCCCGCCAGGCTGGGAGACGTGGAGCGCTGTCTAACCACTCCGAGATGATCCCTGGTCCACTCCGGGATGATCCCTGGTCCACTACGGGATTATCTCTGGTCCACTTCGGCGTTAACGTCAACCGGCCTGCATGAAACCTGTCTATGGGAACGTGTATAAATAGCACGCGACAGGTGCTTTCGGTGTACAAAATCGATCGGTAAATGCTCGTTAAACACACGCAGGCAACGATTACAAGTTCCAGATGGAGAAAACTAGCTGCATGGCTACCCGCTGGCTGCATGGCTACCCGTTGGCTGTTTGGCTACCCGCTGGCTGCATGGCTACCCGCTGGCTGCATGGCTACCCATTTGCTGTATGGCTACCCGCTGGCTGCATGGCTACCCGCTGGCTGCATGGCTACCCGTTGGCTGTATGGCTACCCGCTGGCTGCATGGCTACCCGCTGGCTGTATGGCTACCCATTTGCTGTATATCTACCCGCTGGCTGCATGGCTACCCGCTGGCTGCATGGCTACCCATTTGCTGTATGGCTACCCGCTGGCTGCATGGCTACCCATTTGCTGTATGGCTACCCGCTGGCTGCATGACTACCCGCTGGCTGCATGGCTACCCGCTGGCTGCAGTCAAAGAGAGCAGCTACCAGTAGGATGTAGTCGAGCCGGCGACGCGTAGACCGGCACGACGCAGTATGACTCAACTCCGGTGCGAGTGTATACATATTTTATGCTACACACTGAAAAGCTAAAATTATTAATACTACAGTAAGTTGACCACAAAGAGATACGCTACAAAAATGTATCAATAAGTATACTACAATAAAAAAGGAGCTGTGTTCGCGATTAAATGCAATTTCTTAAAAATCTACGAATACCTCACACTAAAAAAGCTGCGCATATGTATCAAATGTATTACATTTAGTCCGTGATATCGAGTTACAGCAACAACGTCGCGTGTAATCACCTGATGTACTGCATCTGGTTGTAAAGAACATCTGGTTGTAAAGAACATCTGGTTGTAAAGAACATCTGGTTGTAAAGAACATCTGGTTGTAAAGAACATCTGGTTGTAAAGAACATCCCACACCAAGAAAACAGAAGCGTATAATATCTGATGCATCGCATCTGTTTGAAACGGTGGCGTGTTAACTTACCTAGACGACCCTATGTGTTAACTTACCTAGACGACCCTATGTGTTAACTTACCTAGACGACCCTATGTGTTAACTTACCTAGACGACCCTATGTGTTAACTTACCTAGACGACCCTATGTGTTAACTTACCTAGACGACCCTATGTGTTAACTTACCTAGACGACCCTATGTGTTAACTTACCTAGACGACCCTATGTGTTAACTTACCTAGACGACCCTATGTGTTAACTTACCTAGACGACCCTATGTGTTAACTTACCTAGACGACCCTATGTGTTAACTTACCTAGACGACCCTATGTGTTAACTTACCTAGACGACCCTATGTGTTAACTTACCTATGTGCAATGTAGAACTTTCTTGGTCCGAGCACGCACTGATGGAACATTGGCCGACTCTCGTGGTCAACAGGACGGAACTGGACACATTGAACGTAGCGGGTGGTATCTGTCTTCTTCACGTGAACAAAACGTCACTGACGAACGAGTGGCAAACGTTGACCTTCACGTCTAGGGCTACGCCGCTCGCTGGACAAGTCGATCTGTCATCACGGGTCGTGTGTCTCATGTCGCCAGGAACTTGACGCGTCTGGTTCGTTGTTTTTTGGCCAAGAAGGTTCTACGCCATCAAAACGAATTGACAGGGCAGCGAGACATGAAACTGCACTCATTGCCATAAAAAATTTAGTAGGCTAAATCTGAATATTTAGGACAGTTAATTGTAACTCGAGGTCATGCTTAACAAATATGTTATGTTTTTAAAGAAATCGCTAAGTGGATATACGAGGGATCGCCAGTAGGTATTATCTACTTAGATTTTCAGAAAGTTTTTGACAAAGTGCCACATTAAAGATTACTACTTAAATTAAAAGCCCATGGTATCGGGGATGGCATAATTGACTGGATAGAACAATGGCTGACTGACAGAAGATAGCATGTTGTAGTAGATGGGGAGGTTACAAACTGGAAATCAGTTTTGAGTGGGGTACTAAAAGGATAATTATTAGGACTTTTATTATTCTCAATGACTTGGACGATGATACAACAACAAACTACTGACGTTTGACGGTACTACCGTAAAGGACTTATGAGTAACAATAAGGTACTACCGTAAAGGAAAAGGACTTATGAGTAACAATAAGGTACTACCGTAAAGGAAAAGGACTTATGAGTAACAATAAGGTACTACCGTAAAGGAAAAGGACTTATGAGTAACAATAAGGTACTACCGTAAAGGAAAAGGACTTATGAGTAACAATAAGGTACTACCGTAAAGGAAAAGGACTTATGAGTAACAATAAGGTACTACCGTAAAGGAAAAGGACTTATGAGTAACAATAAGGTACTACCGTAAAGGAAAAGGACTTATGAGTAACAATAAGGTACTACCGTAAAGGAAAAGGACTTATGAGTAACAATAAGGTACTACCGTAAAGGAAAAGGACTTATGAGTAACAATAAGGTACTACCGTAAAGGAAAAGGACTTATGAGTAACAATAAGGTACTACCGTTAAGGAAAAGGACTTATGAGTAACAATAAGGTACTACCGTAAAGGAAAAGGACTTATGAGTAACAATAAGGTACTACCGTAAAGGAAAAGGACTTATGAGTAACAATAAGGTACTACCGTAAAGGAAAAGGACTTATGAGTAACAATAAGGTACTACCGTAAAGGAAAAGGACTTATGAGTAACAATAAGTGTTGAAAGTTTCAGAGCAGTTTGGTATTGCAGCCTCAAAGGGTAATGACGTTTTTGTGTTGATTAGGAGAAATATAACACATACGGAAAAAAGCTGTTTCTATGTGTATAACGCAATAGTTAGGCCTCATTTAGAATACTGTATACAATCGTGGAGACCATATCGCAAGAATGATATAGATACGCTTGAACGAATACAGAGGAAAACAACTAAAATGATTCCAGGACTAAGAGACCTTAGTTATGAAGAACGCGCGTAAAAATGTGGTTTAACAATTCTAGAGATAGGAGGTTAAGAGAAGATTAAATTGAAGTTTCTAAGATGAATGGGTAGGAAAGTATTGCTAGAAATAGTTTTTCTCACTCAAGAAAGATAGTAGAACTAGAGGACATGAGGTAAAATTAGTAAAGGATCAGTGAAGATTGTGGATTGTGTTACATCTTGTAACAATAAACTTGTAATATACTGACTTCGTAGCGAACAACAAACAACGTGGTGAACATATTTTAATACGGACAGAACGACGGATACTGACGTAATCTTATGGAATACATGCCAAACAAAATTAGGAAAAATGTATTTATAGGTAAAATTAGATGTTTAATGCATCTAACTCGCAAAGCGCACGTAAAAATGCGAAGTTAATGAGATGGGCGGTCACGTGGTTTTGTGACGTCAATGGTGATATGGGTTTACATTCAGTCAGTGATTTCTTTGCAATGCTTCAGTATAGTTTCACTCGTGTTACTATAGCGAGTGATGGCGATGTCAATTCTCCATAATAAAACGTATAATGTAACGATTTCGAACCACATAATCACCTTCGAATTCGCCTCTTTCGGAGCAGTTTATCGACGCCAGTAGCCTTTGACTTGGAACTTATTTACTTTCTGACCGAAATATGAAAACCACCAAACTTCTCCTCATATATCTACCACACGCATACACTTGTGACGTGGTCAAACATTACTCTTACTTCCAAATAAAGATCAAAACAAGCAAAAACGTGTCAACTCCTATGCCTAACTTAGCGGAGTTAGGCGTAGAAGATATAATTTGTAATTGTTTACGTTCGTTACGTGGA
This sequence comes from Lamellibrachia columna, assembly GCA_963662155.1. Taxonomy (NCBI): domain Eukaryota; kingdom Metazoa; phylum Annelida; class Polychaeta; order Sabellida; family Siboglinidae; genus Lamellibrachia; species Lamellibrachia columna. The sequence continues at coordinate 1,838,437 of OY759266.1, read as the reverse complement.
AGTAAGAGTAATGTTTAACAACGTAACATGTGTATATATGTATGGTAAATGTATGAGAAGTTTGGCGGACTTATGTCAAAGCTGGGGACAGCTCGTTTGCGGTCGCCGCGGCGACTTTGTAGAACACTCTGCCTAATGACTTTAACATGTCGGACACTCTTTCTCCTTTCAAGACACGCCTAAAGACTAGTTTATATCGACTCTCATTCTAGTCCAACATGGTAGTTCATGCACTAATATATTTATCTTATTACGTATTAACCTATGTATATATTTATTTATTGATTATAACTTCATGTACATTATTTTAGTTATATATTTCTACATAATATTAACACTATTGAGCTCTAGTTATGACAACCATTTTTAGTATATTTAATTACTGTACTTATCTGTATTTTAGTAATCTTAATTCATTTAACTTTAATTAACTTATATATATATATATATAATTATTATAGTTTATGATTATTGTATTATATTTTATTACATTATATATATTTTATATTCTTATTTTAACTAGCTTGTATAATGTATTTGTAAAGAATTGCATGTTTATTTAACAATGTTGCAACTATCTGCCATGTAAAGCGCCTCGAACAATTTAAAATTGGATCTGGCGCTAGACTATATCAAATAAAATATATTATTATTATTATTACTATTAAACATCGCAATAGCAGGAGTAGCGCTGACGGGTGGTGGTGATCTCGCCCCCCCCCCCCCGTAGAATTCGGCCCAACTGCCATGTTATTTCGGCTTGGTGCTTTCGGTGACTGATGTGACACGCAAGATCTTTTCAGTTCTAGCAATTGTCTAGTCTTCACTTTGTTGGTTTGTTTTTTGTTATTCCTGTACTTGTCATCTAAGAGATGCTGTGTTTAACTAGATACCGTTGAAATACAATGTTTCGTCTGTTTCGTACAGTGAGCAAGTGTGAATAAAAGACCATGCTTCACATTCAAAATGATCTGACGAAAAACACTGTATAGATCAAAGACTATGTGCAAGTGGCTCCGTTGTATTCACAATACAATAATCGCTTATCGTAGTCATTGCCTGCATTTGATTTAATAAAAACAAATTGGGGAGAATTTCCCTGATGAGGGAAACACATGAAAGTCTGAAATATAGAAACAAAATATTATGATAATTGTAATTTAAGTTATTAAAATTATTCAACTGTATATAATATTATAGTTTTTTGTGTAATATATTATATGATATGAATTTTAAGGATACAAAGAATTGTATAAGTCCTAATGATCATCGCGTTGACTGCGTGTAAAAATGGAAAAATTATAGCGCCGAACTTTATGCGAAAAGAAGCGAAAACTATAAAAGCAGTTACAAAGTAAAAATTTGAAGTTAATGTGGAAATAAATCAATTAACACATGTGAGAATAAATAAAATGCTTTATTCACAGAAAGACACATATTAAACTTCAGGTGCTCGCTACACAGTCGTTTGGGCCGAGATCACCATCACCGTTGTGCACTGAGCCCGAAGTTACCAGAGTTGCGGGCCGAACTCTCCAAAGATTGCTATCTGAATTCACCGTGAGCCGCCATCACCTGTATCCGCGCTGACAGCTCGCTTCGATCCTAGGTGGACCGCGGTCGTCGACGCCCGTGTCGCTGCCTGTGTTCGACGGATTGGTGGCATCAACACAGCTTCTACTACTGAGGATAATTTGAGCACATCATCCTATTTCAAAGCTGTTTCGTCGCCTTGACGTTTGCTTTTTTAAACAAAGATAGCTCCGTAGGAAACTTAAACAAACTACATATTCTTACTACTGTTTGCATAACAATCGAATGCCACACAATATACCGTTATGACGCTCGCTTCTAAACAACCTCAATCGCAGTAAACGGTGAATGAAACGACAGTCCCAATGTCGTAGCACTTCCTTATCATCAGTGACGTCACGGCGAAGCTTGCCGATAAGCGCGTTAAAATATGCTTAAACGAGGTAAGCCGGTAGAACAGAGTATTACTTGGAATTATTAATTAATGGAATTCTAATGAATTTTTTTATGTTGCGGAAATATACTACAAGATGTAATATAATATGATCTCAAGCAGTCGTTGTTGTTGTTCCCTTTAAGTTTCACTGGGGCCCGCAACGGCCATCCAGCACGGGTTGTGATCACAGTTGGCGTTGTAAGTGTACCTTCGACAGAAGATGTTACAACCACCTGTTGTTCCACCGATTCCGTTGTAGGTGTAACTTCGACAGAAGGTGTTACAATCAACTGTTGTTCCATCGATTCCGTTGTAGGTGTAACTTCGACAGAAGGTGTTACAATCAACTGTTGTTCCACCGATTCCGTTGTAGGTGTAACTTCGACAGAAGGTTTTACAACCAACTGTTGTTCCACCGATTCCGTTGTAGGTGTAACTTCGACAGAAGGTGTTACAACCAACTGCTGTTCCACCGATTCCGTTATAGGTGTAACTTCGACAGAAGGTGTTACAATCAACAGTTGTTCCACCGATTCCGTTGTAGGTGTAACTTCGACAGAAGGTGTTACAACCAACTGCTGTTCCACCGATTCCGTTGTAGGTGTAACTTCGACAGAAGGTGTTACAACCAACTGTTGTTCCACCGATTCCGTTGTAGGTGTAACTTCGACTGAAGGTGCTGCAACCAACTGTTGTTCTACCGATTCCGTTGTAGGTGTAACTTCGACAGAAGGTGTTACAACCAACTGCTGTTCCACCGATTCCGTTGTAGGTGTAACTTCGACAGAAGGTGTTACAATCAACTGTTGTTCCACCGATTCCGTTGTAGGTGTAACTTCGACAGAAGGTGTTACAACCAACTGTTGTTCCACCAATTCCGTTGTAGGTGTAACTTCGACAGAAGGTGTTACAACCAACTGTTGTTCCACCGATTCCGTCGTAGGTGTAATTTCGACAGAAGGTGTTACAATCAACTGTTGTTCCACCGATTCCGTTGTAGGTGTAACTTCGACAGAAGGTGTTACAACCAACTGCTGTTCCACCGATTCCGTTGTACGTGTAACTTCGACAGAAGGTGTTACAACCAACTGCTGTTCCACCGATTCCGTTGTAGGTGTAACTTCGACAGAAGGTGTTACAACCAACTGTTGTTCCACCGATTCCGTTGTAGGTGTAACTTCGACTGAAGGTGCTGCAACCAACTGTTGTTCTACCGATTCCGTTGTAGGTGTAACTTCGACAGAAGGTGTTACAACCAACTGCTGTTCCACCGATTCCGTTGTAGGTGTAACTTCGACAGAAGGTGTTACAATCAACTGTTGTTCCACCGATTCCGTTGTAGGTGTAACTTCGACAGAAGGTGTTACAACCAACTGTTGTTCCACCAATTCCGTTGTAGGTGTAACTTCGACAGAAGGTGTTACAACCAACTGTTGTTCCACCGATTCCGTTGTAGGTGTAACTTCGACTGAAGGTGTTACAACCAACTGCTGTTCCACCGATTCCGTTGTAGGTGTAACTTCGACAGAATGTGTTACAATCAACTGTTGTTCCACCGATTCCGTTGTAGGTGTAACTTCGACAGATGTTGTTACAACCAACTGTTGTTCCACCGATTCCGTTGTAGGTGTAAGTTCGACAGAAGGTGTTACAACCAACTGTTGTTCCACCGATTCCGTTGTAGGTGTAACTTCGACAGAAGGTGTTACAACCAACTGTTGTTCCACCGATTCCGTCGTAGGTGTAACTTCGACAGAAGGTGTTACAATCAACTGTTGTTCCACCGATTCCGTTGTAGGTGTAACTTCGACAGAAGGTGTTACAACCAACTGCTGTTCCACCGATTCCGTTGTACGTGTAACTTCGACAGAAGGTGTTGCAACCAACTGTTGTTCCACCGATTCCGTTGTAGGTGTAACTTCGACAGAAGGTGTTGCAACCAACTGTTGTTCCACCGATTCCGTTGTAGGTGTAACTTCGACAGAAGGTGTTACAACCAACTGTTGTTCCACCGATTCCGTTGTAGGTGTAACTTCGACAGAAGGTGTTACAACCAACTGTTGTTCCACCGATTCCGTCGTAGGTGTAACTTCGACAGAAGGTGTTACAATCAACTGTTGTTCCACCGATTCCGTTGTAGGTGTAACTTCGACAGAAGGTGTTGCAACTAACTGTTGTTCCACCGATTCCGTTGTAGGTGTAACTTCGACAGAAGGTGTTACAACCAACTGCTGTTCCACCGATTCCGTTGTAGGTGTAACTTCGACAGAAGGTGTTACAATCAACTGTTGTTCCACCGATTCCGTTGTAGGTGTAACTTCGACAGAAGGTGTTACAACCAACTGCTGTTCCACCGATTCCGTTGTAGGTGTAATTTCGACAGAAGGTGTTACAACCAACTGTTGTTCCACCGATTCCGTTGTAGGTGTAATTTCGACTGAAGGTGCTGCAACCAACTGTTGTTCTACCGATTCCGTTGTAGGTGTAACTTCGACAGAAGGTGTTGCAACCAACTGCTGTTCCACCGATTCCGTTGTAGGTGTAACTTCTACAGAAGGCGTTGCAACCAACTGTTGTTCCACCGATTCCGTTGTAGGTGTAACTTCGACAGAAGGTGTTGCAACCAACTGTTGTTCCACCGATTCCGTTGTAGGTGTAACTTCGACAGAAGGTGTTACAACCAACTGTTGTTCCACCGATTCCGTTGTAGGTGTAACTTCGACAGAAGGTGTTACAACCAACTGTTGTTCCACCGATTCCGTTGTAGGTGTAATTTCGACAGAAGGTGTTACAATCAACTGCTGTTCCACCGATTCCGTTGTAGGTGTAACTTCGACAGAAGGTGTTGAAACCAACTGTTGTTCCACCGATTCCGTTGTAGGTGTAACTTCGACAGAAGGTGTTGCAACCAACTGTTGTTCCACCGATTCCGTTGTAGGTTTAACTTCGACAGAAGGAGTTGCAACCAACTGCTGTTCCACCGATTCCGTTATAGGTGTAACTTCGACAGAAGGTGTTGCAACCAACTGCTGTTTCACCGATTCCGTTGTAGGTGTAACTTCGACAGAAGGTGTTGCAACCAACTGTTGTTCCACCGATTCCGTTGTAAGTGTAACTTCGACAGAAGGTGTTACAACCAACTGCTGTTCTACCGATTCCGTTGTAGGTGTAACTTCGACAGAAGGTGTTGCAACCAACTGTTGTTCCACCGATTCCGTTGTAGGTGTAACTTCGACAGAAGGTGTTACAACCAACTGCTGTTCCACCGATTCCGTTGTAGGTGTAACTTCGACAGAAGGTGGTGCAACCAACTGCTGTTCCACCGATTCCGTTGTAGGTGTAACTTCGACAGAAGGTGTTGCAACCAACTGTTGTTCCACCGATTCCGTTGTAGGTGTAACTTCGACAGAACGTGTTACAATTAACTGTTGTTCCACCGATTCCGTTGTAGGTGTAACTTCGACAGAAGGTGTTACAACCAACTGCTGTTCCACCGATTCCGTTGTAGGTGTAACTTCGACAGAAGGTGTTACAACCAACTGTTGTTCCACCGATTCCGTTGTAGGTGTAACTTCGACAGAAGGTGTTACAACCAACTGCTGTTCCACCGATTCCGTTGTAGGTGTAACTTCGACAGAAGGTGTTACAACCAACTGTTGTTCCACCGATTCCGTTGTAGATGTAACTTCGACAGAAGGTGTTGCAACCAACTGTTGTTCCACCGATTCCGTTGTAGGTGTAACTTCGACAGAAGGTGTTGCAACCAACTGTTGTTCCACCGATTCCGTTGTAGGTGTAACTTCGACAGAAAGTGTTACAACCAACTGCTTTTCCACCGATTCCGATGTAGGTGTAACTTCGACAGAAGGTGTTGCAACCAACCGTTGTTCCACCGATTCCGTTGTAGGTGTAACTTCGACAGAAGGTGTTACAACCAACTGTTGTTCCACCGATTCCGTTGTAGGTGTAACTTCGACAGAAGGTGTTGCAACCAACTGCTGTTCCACCGATTCCGTTGTAGGTGTAACTTCGACAGAAGGTGTTGCAACCAACTGTTGTTCCACCGATTCCGTTGTAGGTTTAACTTCGACAGAAGGTGTTACAATCAACTGCTGTTCCACCGATTCCGTTGTAGGTGTAACTTCGACAGAAGGTGGTGCAACCAACTGCTGTTCCACCGATTCCGTTGTAGGTGTAACTTCGACAGAAGGTGTTGCAACCAACTGTTGTTCCACCGATTCCGTTGTAGGTGTAATTTCGACAGAAGGTGTTACAACCAACTGCTGTTCCATCGATTCCGTTGTAGGTGTAACTTCGACAGAAGGTGTTACAACCAACTGCTGTTCCACCGATTCCGTTGTAGGTGTAACTTCGACAGAAGGTGTTACAATCAACTGTTGTTCCACCGATTCCGTTGTAGGTGTAACTTCGACTGAAGGTGTTACAACCAACTGTTGTTCCACCAATTCCGTTGTAGGTGTAACTTCGACAGAAGGTGTTACAACCAACTGCTGTTCCACCGATTCCGTTGTAGGTGTAACTTCGACAGAAGGTGTTACAACCAACTGTTGTTCCACCGATTCCGTTGTAGGTGTAACTTCGACAGAAGGTGCTGCAACCAACTGTTGTTCTACCGATTCCGTTGTAGGTGTAACTTAACAGAAGGTGTTACAACCAACTGCTGTTCCACCGATTCCGTTGTAGCTGTAACTTCGACAGAAGGTGTTGCAACCAACTGTTGTTCCACCGATTCCGTTGTAGGTGTAACTTCGACAGAAGGTGTTGCAACCAACTGTTGTTCCACCGAGTCCGTTGTAGGTGTAACTTCGACAGAAGGTGTTACAACCAACTGTTGTTCCACCGATTCCGTTGTAGGTGTAACTTCGACAGAAGGTGTTACAACCAACTGTTGTTCCACCGATTCCGTTGTAGGTGTAATTTCGACAGAAGGTGTTACAATCAACTGCTGTTCCACCGATTCCGTTGTAGGTGTAACTTCGACAGAAGGTGTTGCAACCAACTGTTGTTCCACCGATTCCGTTGTAGGTGTAACTTCGACAGAAGGTGTTGCAACCAACTGCTGTTCCACCGATTCCGTTGTAGGTGTAATTTCGACAGAAGGTGTTACAACCAACTGCTGTTCCATCGATTCCGTTGTAGGTGTAACTTCGACATAAGGTGTTACAACCAACTGCTGTTCCACCGATTCCGTTGTAGGTGTAACTTCGACAGAACGTGTTACAATTAACTGTTGTTCCACCGATTCCGTTGTAGGTGTAACTTCGACAGAAGGTGTTACAACCAACTGCTGTTCCACCGATTCCGTTGGAGGTGTAACTTCGACAGAAGGTGTTACAACCAACTGTTGTTCCACCGATTCCGTTGTAGGTGTAACTTCGACAGAAGGTGTTACAACCAACTGCTGTTCCACCGATTCCGTTGTAGGTGTAACTTCGACAGAAGGTGTTACAACCAACTGTTGTTCCACCGATTCCGTTGTAGATGTAACTTCGACAGAAGGTGTTGCAACCAACTGTTGTTCCACCGATTCCGTTGTAGGTGTAACTTCGACAGAAGGTGTTGCAACCAACTGTTGTTCCACCGATTCCGTTGTAGGTGTAACTTCGACAGAAAGTGTTACAACCAACTGCTTTTCCACCGATTCCGATGTAGGTGTAACTTCGACAGAAGGTGTTGCAACCAACCGTTGTTCCACCGATTCCGTTGTAGGTGTAACTTCGACAGAAGGTGTTACAACCAACTGTTGTTCCACCGATTCCGTTGTAGGTGTAACTTCGACAGAAGGTGTTGCAACCAACTGCTGTTCCACCGATTCCGTTGTAGGTGTAACTTCGACAGAAGGTGTTGCAACCAACTGTTGTTCCACCGATTCCGTTGTAGGTTTAACTTCGACAGAAGGTGTTACAATCAACTGCTGTTCCACCGATTCCGTTGTAGGTGTAACTTCGACAGAAGGTGGTGCAACCAACTGCTGTTCCACCGATTCCGTTGTAGGTGTAACTTCGACAGAAGGTGTTGCAACCAACTGTTGTTCCACCGATTCCGTTGTAGGTGTAATTTCGACAGAAGGTGTTACAACCAACTGCTGTTCCATCGATTCCGTTGTAGGTGTAACTTCGACAGAAGGTGTTACAACCAACTGCTGTTCCACCGATTCCGTTGTAGGTGTAACTTCGACAGAAGGTGTTACAATCAACTGTTGTTCCACCGATTCCGTTGTAGGTGTAACTTCGACTGAAGGTGTTACAACCAACTGTTGTTCCACCAATTCCGTTGTAGGTGTAACTTCGACAGAAGGTGTTACAACCAACTGCTGTTCCACCGATTCCGTTGTAGGTGTAACTTCGACAGAAGGTGTTACAACCAACTGTTGTTCCACCGATTCCGTTGTAGGTGTAACTTCGACAGAAGGTGCTGCAACCAACTGTTGTTCTACCGATTCCGTTGTAGGTGTAACTTAACAGAAGGTGTTACAACCAACTGCTGTTCCACCGATTCCGTTGTAGCTGTAACTTCGACAGAAGGTGTTGCAACCAACTGTTGTTCCACCGATTCCGTTGTAGGTGTAACTTCGACAGAAGGTGTTGCAACCAACTGTTGTTCCACCGAGTCCGTTGTAGGTGTAACTTCGACAGAAGGTGTTACAACCAACTGCTGTTCCACCGATTCCGTTGTAGGTGTAACTTCGACAGAACGTGTTACAATTAACTGTTGTTCCACCGATTCCGTTGTAGGTGTAACTTCGACAGAAGGTGTTACAACCAACTGCTGTTCCACCGATTCCGTTGTAGGTGTAACTTCGACAGAAGGTGTTACAACCAACTGTTGTTCCACCGATTCCGTTGTAGGTGTAACTTCGACAGAAGGTGTTACAACCAACTGCTGTTCCACCGATTCCGTTGTAGGTGTAACTTCGACAGAAGGTGTTACAACCAACTGTTGTTCCACCGATTCCGTTGTAGATGTAACTTCGTCAGAAGGTGTTGCAACCAACTGTTGTTCCACCGATTCCGTTGTAGGTGTAACTTCGACAGAAGGTGTTGCAACCAACTGTTGTTCCACCGATTCCGTTGTAGGTGTAACTTCGACAGAAAGTGTTACAACCAACTGCTTTTCCACCGATTCCGATGTAGGTGTAACTTCGACAGAAGGTGTTGCAACCAACCGTTGTTCCACCGATTCCGTTGTAGGTGTAACTTCGACAGAAGGTGTTACAACCAACTGTTGTTCCACCGATTCCGTTGTAGGTGTAACTTCGACAGAAGGTGTTGCAACCAACTGCTGTTCCACCGATTCCGTTGTAGGTGTAACTTCGACAGAAGGTGTTACAATCAACTGCTGTTCCACCGATTCCGTTGTAGGTGTAACTTCGACAGAAGGTGGTGCAACCAACTGCTGTTCCACCGATTCCGTTGTAGGTGTAACTTCGACAGAAGGTGTTGCAACCAACTGTTGTTCCACCGATTCCGTTGTAGGTGTAATTTCGACAGAAGGTGTTACAACCAACTGCTGTTCCATCGATTCCGTTGTAGGTGTAACTTCGACAGAAGGTGTTACAACCAACTGCTGTTCCACCGATTCCGTTGTAGGTGTAACTTCGACAGAAGGTGTTACAATCAACTGTTGTTCCACCGATTCCGTTGTAGGTGTAACTTCGACTGAAGGTGTTACAACCAACTGTTGTTCCACCAATTCCGTTGTAGGTGTAACTTCGACAGAAGGTGTTACAACCAACTGCTGTTCCACCGATTCCGTTGTAGGTGTAACTTCGACAGAAGGTGTTACAACCAACTGTTGTTCCACCGATTCCGTTGTAGGTGTAACTTCGACAGAAGGTGCTGCAACCAACTGTTGTTCTACCGATTCCGTTGTAGGTGTAACTTAACAGAAGGTGTTACAACCAACTGCTGTTCCACCGATTCCGTTGTAGCTGTAACTTCGACAGAAGGTGTTGCAACCAACTGTTGTTCCACCGATTCCGTTGTAGGTGTAACTTCGACAGAAGGTGTTGCAACCAACTGTTGTTCCACCGAGTCCGTTGTAGGTGTAACTTCGACAGAAGGTGTTACAACCAACTGTTGTTCCACCGATTCCGTTGTAGGTGTAACTTCGACAGAAGGTGTTACAACCAACTGTTGTTCCACCGATTCCGTTGTAGGTGTAATTTCGACAGAAGGTGTTACAATCAACTGCTGTTCCACCGATTCCGTTGTAGGTGTAACTTCGACAGAAGGTGTTGCAACCAACTGTTGTTCCACCGATTCCGTTGTAGGTGTAACTTCGACAGAAGGTGTTGCAACCAACTGTTGTTCCACCGATTCCGTTGTAGGTTTAACTTCGACAGAAGGTGTTGCAACCAACTGCTGTTCCACCGATTCCGTTGTAGGTGTAACTTCGACAGAAGGTGTTGCAACCAACTGCTGTTCCACCGATTCCGTTGTAGGTGTAACTTCGACTGAAGGTGTTACAACCAACTGTTGTTCCACCAATTCCTTTGTAGGTGTAACTTCGACAGAAGGTGTTACAACCAACTGCTGTTCCACCGATTCCGTTGTAGGTGTAACTTCGACAGAAGGTGTTACAACCAACTGTTGTTCCACCGATTCCGTTGTAGGTGTAACTTCGACAGAAGGTGCTGCAACCAACTGTTGTTCTACCGATTCCGTTGTAGGTGTAACTTAACAGAAGGTGTTACAACCAACTGATGTTCCACCGATTCCGTTGTAGCTGTAACTTCGACAGAAGGTGTTGCAACCAACTGCTGTTCCACCGATTCCGTTGTAGCTGTAACTTCGACAGAAGGTGTTGCAACCAACTGTTGTTCCACCGATTCCGTTGTAGGTGTAACTTCGACAGAAGGTGTTGCAACCAACTGTTGTTCCACCGAGTCCGTTGTAGGTGTAACTTCGACAGAAGGTGTTACAACCAACTGTTGTTCCACCGATTCCGTTGTAGGTGTAACTTCGACAGAAGGTGTTACAACCAACTGTTGTTCCACCGATTCCGTTGTAGGTGTAATTTCGACAGAAGGTGTTACAATCAACTGCTGTTCCACCGATTCCGTTGTAGGTGTAACTTCGACAGAAGGTGTTGCAACCAACTGTTGTTCCACCGATTCCGTTGTAGGTGTAACTTCGACAGAAGGTGTTGCAACTAACTGTTGTTCCACCGATTCCGTTGTAGGTTTAACTTCGACAGAAGGTGTTGCAACCAACTGCTGTTCCACCGATTCCGTTGTAGGTGTAACTTCGACAGAAGGTGTTGCAACCAACTGTTATTCCACCGATTCCGTTGTAGGTGTAACTTCGACAGAAGGTGTTACAACCAACTGCTTTTCCACCGATTCCGTTGTAGGTGTAACTTCGACAGAAGGTGTTGCAACCAACCGTTGTTCCACCGATTCCGTTGTAGGTGTAACTTCGACAGAAGGTGTTACAACCAACTGTTGTTCCACCGATTCCGTTGTAGGTGTAACTTCTACAGAAGGTGTTACAACCAACTGCTGTTCCACCGATTCCGTTGTAGGTGTAACTTCGACAGAAGGTGTTGCAACCAACTGCTGTTCCATCGATTCCGTTGTAGGTGTAACTTCGACAGAAGGTGTTGCAACCAACTGCTGTTCCACCGATTCCGTTGTAGGTGTAACTTCGACAGAAGGTGTTGCAACCAACTGCTGTTCCACCGATTCCGTTGTAGGTGTAACTTCGACAGAAGGTGTTGCAACCAACTGTTGTTCCACCGATTCCGTTGGTTGGTTTGGTTTTCTCGATGCGGTTGGTTGACTCGGCTTGGGTGGCTCGTGAAGTGGAAACTCGTACTCGGAATGGTTTTTTTCTACAGTTTCGCCGCCCTCGTGGCCCGGTATTCCCAACCTCATTTGGTCCGCATGACGTCTCCACGCAGTGCCGTCTACCAGCACCGGTACAAGACTGGGCCCATTCTCTCCAGTACTCTTGCCGGTCACCACTTTGATCCACCTCGGTATTTTCATAGCCAGACTTCTTCCCCAGCCTCGTAAGAAGTCAACCTCTGGGTCTAATTTTGAAGTACTCGGGAGTCTACTAATCGCTTCACATTCGGTTTCAACAGATCTAGCCTTGATTACAGGTTTCTGCTAAATAACAGCTGCGCCGGACTGTGACCGGTGGTAGCATGTGGCGCAGTAACATGTGGCGCAGTAGCATGTGGCGCAGTAACATGTGGCGCAGTAGCATGTGGCGCAGTGCGGTAGTTAAATAGAAATCTATCAAGTTTGTGTTGCATAGATCGGTCCGTTCTGTCAGCCTTAAGAATGTTCTTGAAGCTTTGAGCCATACGCTCCGCTAAGCCATTTGTAGACGGATGACAAGGAGCGCCTGTGACGTGTCGTATCCCATTCATTTCTTTGAAGTGATTTAATTCCGGGATCCATTGTCTGAGATTAGTTGCACAGGCAAACCCATCCTTGCAAATAAGGATCGCAGTGTAGCTATATTTTCAGCCGCAGTTGTGTTCCGCATCTCAAAGATTTCAGGCCATTTGCTGTGGGCATCCACTTCGACCAAGAACATTTTGCCTTGAAATGGCCCTGCAAAATCAACATGCAGTCGTTGCCATGGGGACGCAAGGTATTCCCATCGGTGCAGAGGAGCTTGTGCTGGTATCCCTTGGCATCCACCACATCTCTTAGTCACTCCTTCGATTTCTTCATCTATTCGGGGCCACCAAACGTACCCTTGCGCTAGACCTTTCATCTGTACGGTTTTCATGTGCCCCTCGTGCAGAAGCTCGTGCACTCTGCTTCGCAGTTTCGTAGGAACAACCACTATGTAACCCCACATCAGAACTCCATGTTGCAATGTTAGCTCATCCTTACGACAGAGGTCAGGTGTGAAGTTTGGATGTGGTTCAGCACCTTCCCAGCCCGACTCCACGAGTGTCACAACAGTCTTCGGATGTCCTTCTCTGTGACTGGTAACGTTTAGTTACAATCATATGAAACATTTCGATTTCATCCGGCTTGTCTTCTGGAGTTTGCTGATACGAAAACGCACCAAGGAAGAGACACCAGCGCTGTAGTCGCGCTGTAGTCGCGCTGTAGTCGCGCTGTAGTCGCGCTGTAGTCGCGCTGTAGTCGCGCTGTAGTCGCGCTGTAGTCGCGCTGTAGTCGCGCTGTAGTCGCGCTGCAGTTGTGACTGGTACTGCTTTACCAGGATCCAAGATATACTTCAGTCGGTAATCAACGCGAGACGACGACCCTCTATGTAAGATTGAATAATAATACTGAACCATCCCCAAGAACGATCTCAACTGTCCAACGTACTGAGGAGGTGGTAGGTCAGCCATGGCCTTGTTCTGTGCCTGGTGAAGTCCGTCGGCGGATATGATGTGGCCCAAGTACTCAACTGGTGAAGTCCGTCGGCGGATATGATGTGGCCCAAGTACTCAACTGGTGAAGTCCGTCGGCGGATATGATGTGGTCCAAGTACTCAACTGGTGAAGTCCGTCGGCGGATATGATGTGGCCCAAGTACTCAACTGCAGCAATGTGTACTTCTCCTTGTTAGCTTTCAACCCATTTTCCTCCAGTCGTCCCAGCACTTTGTCAAGTGTTTCGATGTGTTCCTCTCTAGTTCTACCGATGACAATGATGTCGTCAAGATAGCACTGGACACCAGGGATGTCTTGCAGCACTTGGTCCATGGCTCTTTGCCATACAACTGGTGCTGATGTCACTTCATAAGGTAAGCGCTGGTACTGGTACAACCCACGATGAGCATTCACAGTCACGTTGGCGAGACATTGACGAGACATTGGCGAGACATTGGCGAGACGTTGGCGAGACATTGGCGTAGATCTCCTCAATTCGCGGAATTGGATGTTCGTCCACATCAAGTTGAGGATTTATGGTCACCTTAAAACCCCACAAATTCGAACATCACCGTATTTCTTCACCGGTGTCACTATTAGTGCGGCCCACTCACTGCGGGTGACCCGTTTAATGATACATCGAGCTTCAAGTTGGTCTAACCCTCGCTCCACTGCTGGCTTGGAGCCAAAGCGATTGGTCTACCTTTCCAAAATCGAGGTTTCGGCTCCTCTTTCAGCTAAATCCGAGCCTGGATGTTCTTCAGTCGCCCAAGTTCATCAGAGAACACAGCTGCGCATCGGTTAAGCACATCTCGCAAACCAGATTACTTTTCTAGATGCATCAAGGGCCAGTTCAAACGGATAGAATGCAACCACTTACGACCCAGCAGGGTAGGCCCTTTGCCTTTCATCACATACAAAGGAAGTTGCTTCTCTTGTTTTCCATACCGAACCCTCACAGACGGTTTTACTCTTTCATCAGTGTACGTATGCAACTGCAGGGTGGTGCTTGCTAATGGCACCTTACTCAAATGTTCACGGTATTTGGCCTCTCCTATGACAGACAACGCTGAGCCTGTATCCAGTTCCATCACCATTTCTCTGTTTTCGAGTTTCATCGTCACAGAGAATGGCTTCTTCTCATTTCTCTCGGATACTTGGTACCTTCCTACCCAGTTATTCTGCTCAGTTTCATCAAGGCCACTGCCTTGCATGACGTCCAACGACGTCCCTGATGCTTGTCTGTTGCCCGTCTTCAGTCGGTCTACATCCGAATGTGGCCGACCTTACCACACTGGTAACATTTCTTCTCGATAAATGGACAATCTTTCGAACTGTGTTGTCCATTACATCTGTAGCACTTCCCCGTGACGTCTGTAGCACTTCCCCGTGGCGTCTGTAGCACTTCCCCGTGGCGTATGTAGCACTTCCCCGTGGCGTCTGTAGCACTTCCCGTGACGTCTGTAGCATTTCCTCGTGACGTCTGTAGCACTTCCCCGTGGCGTCTGTAGCACTTCCCCGTGACGTCTGTAGCACTTCCCCTTGACGTCTGTAGCACTTTCCCGTGACGTCTGTAGCACTTTCCCGTGACGTCTGTAGCACTTCCCCGTGGCGTCTGTAGCACTTTCCCGTGACGTCTGTAGCACTTCCCCGTGGCGTCTGTAGCGCTTCCCGTGACGTCTGTAGCACTTCCCCGTGACGTCTGTAGCACTTCCCCGTGGCTTCTGCTGTAGCACTTCCCCGTGACGTCTGTAGCACTTCCCCGTGACGTCTGTAGCACTTCCCCGTGACGTATGTAGCACTTCCCCGTGACGTCTGTAGCACTTCCCCGTGACGTCTGTAGCACTCCCCCGTGACGTCTGTAGCACTCCCCCGTGACGTCTGCACGTCTCGACTGTCGCGTGTTGGAGCTTCTTGGTATTGGTTTTCTGTACTGTTGCCTCTGTTGTCCACTATTTGTGCTGCCAACTTTTGCCCCGTATTGTCCTGACCCACCTCGTCTTGAAACACCCGGACATCTCGGTTCGGTTGCTCTATCGCTTGACATTGTCTCGTCGTATTTTCAAACGTTAAATCTTAGAGTTTTCTTTCAGAAGGTCTCTAAGCATCTTATCATCTCTTATGCCAGATACTAAACGGTCCCTGAGACGTTCGGCTCGCGTTACATCAGTGAATTTGCTCTCACTCGCCAAGTGCGTCAGCGTTGTGCATTATCACTAACAGATTCATCAATCTTCCTAGATTTATTGTCAAACTCGTATCGAGCCATTATAGCTGATTTGTCCGGATTCGTGTGTTTTTCAACGGGTCCACTATCATCGCATCAGTTACTTCGGCATCTTTCAGTGTTGTCGTTACTAACAAGTCTTTTAACAGTTGGTGCGTCACCGATGAGACATTTGACAGTAGGATTGCCTTCTTTGTTTAGCTGTCCGACACTCCGTTTGCCAGGAAATAGAAGTCTAGCTTGTTCCGTCTAAGCTTCCCAATCAACACCGTGATTAAACACCTTTCCGAAGCTGAACGTTGTCCCAGCTCGTTCGCCAATTTCGACTTTTAACGAAGCAGCACGTCAGCCACTTATGTTTTTATCTACACTTTCAACTACTGTGAACCACATACACACTCACAGTAGTCTTGGATCTACAGTCAGTTCGCATCCCATCCGCGTTGCCAATTTGTTAAGTCTTGTAACAATAAACTTGTCATATACTTACTTCACAGTGAACAGCAAACAACGTGATGAACAGATCTCCATCCCCGCTGTGAGTATAGCCATATGTTCATTGGGACTTGTCCCTTTGGCTTTGGCTTAGTTTTACTATACTCAACCGACACATTCTTGGCCCCATCCGTGATTATAAATATGTCAGTATATTTGAATGGCTATGTCCGTTATACCAGGTGCATTGTCAGATAATTAATTTAACATTTGTTTATTTAATTGTCGTGTACAACAGCTACTGCAAACAGCTACTGCAACTACAGCTACTGCAAACAGCTACTGCAACTACAGCTACTGCAAACAGCTACTGCAACTACAGCTACTGCAATCAGCTACTGCAACTACAGCTACTGCAAACAGCTACTGCAACTACAGCTACTGCAAACAGCTACTGCAACTACAGCTACTGCAAACAGCTACTGCAACTACAGCTACTGCAAACAGCTACTGCAACTACAGCTACTGCAAACAGCTACTGCAACTACAGCTACTGCAAACAGCTACTGCAACTACAGCTACTGCAAACAGCTACTGCAACTACAGCTACTGCAAACAGCTACTGCAAACAGCTACTGCAAACAGATGCACAGAGGTCGACGTGCTTTTATTTGAAGAAAGGTTGAGTTATATTAATTAAGTTGACATTGATGGATTGTTGTGATTTCTTGTAGGTAACCAATCGTTTCGTTGGGTATAGCACTTCGGTAAATCACACCTCCTCTCATACCTATATGAGAATTCGTGTTGGGCCCAGGACAGGTCTCCGAAACCACTTGAACTACGGTGAAGTTTCTGTCCTCAATAACTACCTCCAGATTGATACAAGACAGTTATAATGGCAGCTCTCGAACACGTGGAATCAAGTGTTTTCATAAAATACAACAAAGCTTGGAGCGAATCAAATTACCTGATTGGATTGTTTAATACGAGAACTATGGCATCGTTTGTGCGAAGAAAGCAACGACATTGAACGCAATAGTACCCCCGGATGTTTGTCGATTCACCGGTAACTTCTTAAATTGCATTATCATCATCTTTGTCTTTAACTGCTGCACACGAGTCTAGTAAATCTGCTACAAAAGCCTACTTCGGTATTTCCCGCAGTGCGACTTGTAGGTTAGCTCTCGATATGAGCGGATTGTTGAGGCTGTCTAATTAACTAGGCCTCTTCCATGTGAGGTATCATGTTGACATGTACGATGATGCAGCACGGTGAATGTCGATCAGTTGTCCGATTGACTTCTGTAATCCGAAGCCCTGGTGCTCAGTCGAATTGTATTGCTGCTTATATGTAACGGAATATCAGCGGCTTTAGTTACGTAAGCGATACTGCAGGCGACCAAGATAGTTCCAGTAAGCACAGGAAACAAATGGCTCCACATTCGGCAAAAAAATCAAGGACACGTATGTTCGGAAACCAATCAATTCAGGACATAAAAGACTAGTGTGGGGTTGCAGCTTCGAATGATAATCAAAGTTGATTAGGAATAATATACCATATAAAGAGAAAGAGCAACGTATATCACAGCATGTATAAAGCAATAGTTTGGCTTCATTTAGAATACTGCCTACAAGCCATATCGTATGAAGGACATAAATAAGCTAGTACGAATACAGAGGAGAGCAACTAAACTGATTCTAGAACTGAGAGACCTTAGCTATCAACAACGCCTAAAAGAATTTGGTTTAGCAACACTAGATACAAGGATATTTACAAGGAAAATCCGTAGAAATCAATGTAATCACTCACAATCTTCGTTCAAAATAAACAGAGCTGCTATTACGAGTAACTAGCGAATACAGACGAAAATATATAGGGGGAAAAAGCCACCAAAAGAACAGACGGATAGTGAAAGTCTTTAGAAGACACATCGTCATCGACGTCTGAGAACTGGTGCACAGCAATGTGCGGTTATTGTAGGTCTACTAGAAAATTACGCCGAAATCATAAAGGCGATTGCGACATCAGTGACTGATGCAAACATTAGAGCCCGGTGGAAAACGAATCTTTCACGACGAAACTGATGGACTCGGTAGTGAATGCAAAAGCTATGGACGACATCTGACAACAAATGTAGGTTAGGTGGCGAGTAGACTGGGCGCCGACACATCAACTGAGGCGCCGCAGCACGCTCGTGTCTCCGACCTCGAACATCAACACAGATTGCTCCGGGACAAGACTGTCTGGGACAACGCAGCCGACGAAACTGCCTAATAATAACAATAATAACACTAATAATAACAATAACAATAATAATAATAACACTAATAATAACAATAACAATAATAACAGCAATAATAACAAAAACAATAATAACAATAATAGCAATAACAACAATAAAAATAATAACAACAATAACAACAATAACAACAATAATAACAATAATAACAATAATAATAACAATAACACTAATAACAATAATAACAACAATAATAATAAAAATAATAAAAATAATAATAACAATAATAATAACAATAATAACGATAATAATAACAATAATAATAACAATAATAATAAAACGTTATTTAACACCGTCAAATCCGGTCGCGTTCACGGGTGTGTACAAACATTATTAATTCACAAGATAAAACTTGTATGTAGATTTTAGAGATAATAACACTAGGGGGCCTAGTGATAATAATAATAATAGTAATACATGCGCTGTATAAATTGTGCAGAATGTTCGCGTATGTAAATTTTTTCAAGAAAATGTTTACTGATTACATTGCATTATATATATATATATATATATATATATATATATATATATATATATATATATATATATATATATATATATATATATATATATATATATATATAATAAAATTAAAATAAATATTAAATAAGAAATAAAACGCTAATACCGTCTAATATTTCACTGAATTCTGGAGGCGGTAAAAGAAATGCCAGAAATGCCCCGATCAACATAAGCATGGATGTGAGGTATAACGCAACAGCACATAAGAACAGTTATGGAGTCGGGCAGGCTGCATCGCAAACTGTCGGAGCTGCCATAGAGTGGCAGACAGATCAACACCAGATCATAGGTTTTCATCTAGAGAATAAGCTGTACAAAGTAGGAGCCATGCTTTGCAGTCAAGGTCACAATGTCACATGCCCAGGTCATGAGCGATGATCGGCAACTGCTCTACGAGCAGTGGATCCAATCTCGGAATATGAAATTGGCAAACAGATAGGCCACAGTTTCGCACAGGTCAACTTCGCAATCAGATATGTGGCTACTGATGGAGATGCATCAGCTTCTCGTGGGGTACAGGATGCTATGCCGGCAGTCCCCACAGAAAGACAGGCTGACACAACACATCTTGGTCAGACACAATTTAGACATATCATGAAAGCTTCATTCTCCCCCAGAATGTTTCCGGGTGAAACAGCCATCATCAGAGCAGAAAACTAAAGAATGTTTGCTGAAGATGTGAAGACAAGATGCCAGATGATCTGTACAAGTGTGCATACACTGTATTCCAGTGACATTAATACCATCACTAGTAAGATGGCAAAGATAATTCAAGCCATTGTAGATTGCTATGCTGGTTCGTGTAAAAACTGTCGCCGACATGCAGCGGTATGCCGAGGCGGATTGCAAAACAATTGGTGGCATAAATCACAGCACTTGAAGGCAAGTGGTATGAGACGACTGAATATGACAGATGGCGATAGGTTAACACTCCAAGGGTTGACAGAAATGCGTCTCGGAAATGTAGCACTTCAGATGACACAACAGAGATTAACCACAGATAAGAATGAATCGATGAACATATCATTCTCTGCATCCCTTCCAAAGAACGTGAACTTCAGCAGAAATGCACAGGGACGAGTGTGTTCCGTCATTGATCGTATAAATTATGGAGCTGGAAATCCAATGCTACGAAAAGTGGAAAATGTAAA
Organism: Lamellibrachia columna; assembly: GCA_963662155.1. Taxonomy (NCBI): domain Eukaryota; kingdom Metazoa; phylum Annelida; class Polychaeta; order Sabellida; family Siboglinidae; genus Lamellibrachia; species Lamellibrachia columna. Next base: position 1,818,461 of record OY759266.1, on the reverse strand, counting down.
GTGTCCTATCACAACAGGGTGGCAGGGTTGCTCGGGCAGTCAAGCGCATTCAGCACGACGTGGTCTACCAGCGAGCATATTCGAGACGGCCATCAGTGCGACTGCACAGACGGCATAAAAAAAAGAGAATGAAAGACTATTTTTAAGCAAAAGAGAAACGGCGTCAAGAAGACAGATACGGAAAAGGTCAGCTTGACCCAAAACCTGCAACTCGAACAATTGTGGCTGAGGCATCAACTTCAGGATTGACAAGCACAGCCATTGCTACTAGGCCAGTGGTGAAAAGAAGGCGGCGGCAGAGAAAGCCACCTGCAGATCGCACTGATCACCCATATTCGTTAAGATCACGGACATCTGCTGACCACAACTATGCCAGCAGAGAGTAGACACACGAGAACTGTGCACACACAACATTCTAATAATGCAATATTCTGCATTTCATGCAGCATCTACTATCTGCCTACTGACATCTCTGCGAACACAATCATACGAAGACCTAGAGACCAAGACACACGACATACTGCTGACACTGATACCAAGACCAACACACACGATGCAACACCAGTTATGATGGCTGACATTGATGCACATCAGTAATTAATAATGATTCGAAATAGTTCATTCTACACAATTCTAAAAAATTTAAGTTTTTACAATTTTGTTTACTTCAACTCTAATAGGCACTGGGGGTATTCCCCATGACCAAAGCAAATGTTTTTAGCTATGTAATATTGCCTGTTGTTATTTACAGAGTGTGGCTCCATAGATATATGGCTTTCTTTCACACACAGGCTGTTATGGCACAGATGACTAGCATCTAAGCCTGAGTCAACACGTGTGATCCTATGCTGAAGCATGTAACTGAGCCTATGCACTGTCACTGCACGACTGTAGCCACATCTGGGTCGGCCATTAATAACTCAATATTTAACAATTCTTCCTTTTGTGCAGCCTGTCCACAGTACACACTCATTGTTTGATGACAGACACACGTTTTCATGCATTTTATCAGTATATATTTGATAAAAACCCTCCTCCATAACTGTTCAATGGCTAACGCATTTCCGTTGCCAGGGTACCTATTTGGGTTCAGCCTCCTGTTACATTTCCCATTGACGACCATGTTAACGTTTTGCACGATTATAAGAAAATGGAACCATCAAAAATTCGTAAACTTCTTACCTGTCGTTGTCATCATCTCATTGACATGCTGTTCGAGTTTAGACAAAGTTTCGTACTTCTAACTCTTTTAAAATGCCTGAACGTGCCATACCCGTCAATGTTTACCAATTTCTGCATTAATTAACTCGCACACATGCCTTGTGGTGAAACAATTGCTGAAAATCTTTCCGCCTATTGAAATCATCTAAAAATCCACAGTTACATTGCCAACATGTTCTACCAGCAAAACTTGCCAATGTGTCTGCTCAAATGCAGTTATGTCAGATGATATGCTTTTTTAAAATAACATACCTAAAATTACTATGCCCTACATTCGTCTGTAGCACACCAGGAAGTGTAACTGAGGCATAACCCCTAGTGTAGTTGTGCAGTGCACTGGTGTGCACATTAAATGTGCACACCAGTGGACGCTCTCCCGGAGATATCTGTGGACGCTCTCCCGGAGATATCTGTGGACGCTCTCCCGGAGATATCTGTGGACGCTCTCCCGGAGATATCTGTGGACGCTCTCCCGGAGATATCTAGCAGATTCCACGGGTGAGCACAACGAAACATTCATTGCTACAATTTGAAACCCATTAGCAACATACTTTATAGTAGTTTTCACTTTAATAGCATGTATAGTTTGTTTGTATCCTATAAACAAAAATCAATACAGAGCAAGATCGCTTGTGTTTTGACCTTGAACATCCAGTAAAATACCTGATCATGCATTGTTTATACATCATTCCTTCTATTCACCACACGGACTGGACACGATCGATGGTGTTCGTAGAAATACCTGATCACGCATTGTTTATACATCATTCCTTCTATTCACCACACGGACTGGACACGATCGATGGTGTTCGTAGAAATACCTGATCACGCATTGTTTATACATCATTCCTTCTATTCACCACACGGACTGGACACGATCGATGGTGTTCGTAGAAATACCTGATCATGCATTGTTTATACATCATTCCTTCTATTCACCACACGGTCTGGACACGATCGATGGTGTTCGTAGAAATACCTGGTCACGCATTGTTTATACATCATTCCTTCTATTCATCACACTGACTGGACACGATCGATGGTGTTCGTAAAAAGGTGGAGTATTTTATTGGGAATAGCAGAGACACACAGCTCATACACTTATATGAATGTATAAATCACCATTGTTATGTTTAATGAATCACGCGTTGAAATTAAGGTTTTTGAACATGACCAATGCACTCGTAACTTAGAGACAAGTCGGACACCACAAGTCACGCACCAAAGGTGAATATTCAGCCGTTGCCGAGACAAAAAGCCGTTCTAAACTCAAGATAACTTTTCAGCAGTTTTATATTAAAAATCGTTCAAATAACCTTTACACACAGGCAGATGGATATAATCAAGAGATGTAGGCCTGATGTCCTGCAAGAATTAGGTGGCCATGTTAGGCCTCATTTCATGATTTACTTTCTTGTGCAACTCCCAAATACATGCAACCAGGCGAAACTGATTGTGCGGGTTCCTTAACATAAACTTATCACAGACATTATTTTAACACAATCACTGTTTGTTTAACGCACTTAATTATGCCAACTGTTAAATGTACCCATGATATAAGCCGTCACGTCTGTCCTTGAAGAAATTGATACTACTAGCCTAATTATCATCTGCCAGGGAAACACTGTTTGACGAATGTATGCCCGATGCTGCCACCTAGCGCTTACATTGCATACGTAGTCCCCTGGTGGATTGTCGTTGAACTTGGCCTTGTCATTTAAAAAACGTTGTACCAGTCTACACAAGAATCTAGATTGGTATGTCCGTTCTACCATATGCATCTGTTTTGCTATTTCAAGTAGGAGTTGGTTAACATCCGGGGACATTTACTTTGAAGTTTATGAACAATTACTTTTTTTAATTAAAGTTAAATGTCCTGAAATAGCAGTACAAATTATAATTCCAATATTTCCAGCAAGATGTTGCGGACGAGGGAATATATATTATAAATTAATTATTTTAATTCGTAGTACATATGCCACATGTCACAAATGCACGTTTCGTTTCTGCATATTTATTGGCATTTCCGCTGCGGAAATGAATTTGCAGCAACAGTCCGTCCTGAAATTATTAATGTCATTTAATTACTTAACCAATGCCAATATTTGTCAATAAAATAGGCCTAAGAACCAATATATATATATATATATATATATATATATACAATACGGACATGATCAATATATTGGTTAGTTGTATGATTCCTTCATTCCAATCTAGGCAATAAGACAAAATGTGTGATGGAACATTTCAAACTATATATTCAATATTTTGCAAGTACAGCTGGTGCGCAGCAGGTGATTGCGGCAGACATGGTTTCCCGTGGCCTGCTATTTTAGATAATAGCAGTCCACGGGACACGATTGTCAAAGAATCATGCAAACATCACAATTTACCAACACAGTTTATTTCACTTCACTCAACAATAAATAAACATACACAGTGAAACGTCACATAAAGTATACAAATTTTGGCAGTCTGCTTTATGTCGCAGTCGTCCAAATGAGCTAGATTTCCTCAAAGACAAAAAACAATAGCTGTGCTCTAAGATGCACCAAAGTGACACAGAACACTGGTTACTACTATGAAAAGTTGGGGTGTCCAGTTCTTTCTGATAGCAGTGGTCACAAGCAACGTCTTGTGACTATTGGTTGGAATGGTCAGTGACTGAAGGAACTAGAATCACCTCTTTCATTGCTTGGTCTGCAACACAAATACAAAGAACAGAATTAAACATTAAGAAGAAAAGTTTACTATTACTGGTGATTACCAACAATGCTTTACAAAGATCAGTGATACTCGATTGATAATCAAGATGACAAGAGTGAGAGAAGCTGACAGTCTGAGAACATTTTATTTGTGATATCATGCGAGTTGTCTTTCGACTTACACCATGTAGAGAGAGCATTGATGATGTTTACAAGGACTACCAAATGAACACAATACTTGTCATGACAACTTCAAAATATCCATGAGTATGAGGGAGGGTTGGAGGGAGGGAGGGAGGGAGGGAGGGAGGGATGGAGGGAGGGAGGGAGGGAGCGAGAGAGAAAGAGTGGTAGAGAACAAGTATGACTCCGTAGAGAACAAGTACGACTCGGTAGAGAACAAGTACAACTCAGTAGAGAACAAGTACAACTCGGTAGAGAACAAGTACAACTCGGTAGAGAACAAGTACAACTCGGTAGAGAACAAGTATGACTCAGTAGAGAACAAGTACGACTTAGTAGAGAACAAGTATGACTCAGTAGAGAACAAGTACGACTTGGTAGAGAACAAGTATGACTCAGTAGAGAACAAGTACGACTCGGTAGAGAACAAGTACAACTCGGTAGAGAACAAGTACAACTCGGTAGAGAACAAGTACAACTCGGTAGAGAACAAGTATGACTCGGTAGAGAACAAGTACAACTCGGTAGAGAACAAGTACAACTCGGTAGAGAACAAGTACAACTCGGTAGAGAACAAGTATGACTCGGTAGAGAACAAGTACAACTCGGTAGAGAACAAGTACAACTCGGTAGAGAACAAGTATGACTCGGTAGAGAACAAGTACAACTCGGTAGAGAACAAGTACAACTCGGTAGAGAACAAGTACGACTCGGTAGAGAACAAGTACGACTCGGTAGAGAACAAGTACAACTCGGTAGAGAACAAGTATGACTCGGTAGAGAACAAGTACAACTCGGTAGAGAACAAGTACAACTCGGTAGAGAACAAGTATGACTCGGTAGAGAACAAGTACAACTCGGTAGAGAACAAGTACAACTCGGTAGAGAACAAGTACAACTCGGTAGAGAACAAGTATGACTCGGTAGAGAACAAGTACAACTCGGTAGAGAACAAGTACAACTCGGTAGAGAACAAGTACAACTCGGTAGAGAACAAGTACGACTCGGTAGAGAACAAGTACAACTCGGTAGAGAACAAGTATGACTCGGTAGAGAACAAGTACAACTCGGTAGAGAACAAGTATGACTCAGTAGAGAACAAGTACGACTTGGTAGAGAACAAGTATGACTCAGTAGAGAACAAGTACGACTTGGTAGAGAACAAGTATGACTCAGTAGAGAACAAGTACGACTCGGTAGAGAACAAGTACAACTCGGTAGAGAACAAGTACAACTCGGTAGAGAACAAGTACAACTCGGTAGAGAACAAGTATGACTCGGTAGAGAACAAGTACAACTCGGTAGAGAACAAGTATGACTCAGTAGAGAACAAGTACGACTTGGTAGAGAACAAGTATGACTCAGTAGAGAACAAGTACGACTCGGTAGAGAACAAGTACAACTCGGTAGAGAACAAGTATGACTCAGCAGAGAACAAGTACAACTCGGTAGAGAACAAGTACAACTCGGTAGAGAACAAGTATGACTCAGTAGAGAACAAGTACAACTCGGTAGAGAACAAGTATGACTCAGTAGAGAACAAGTACGACTTGGTAGAGAACAAGTATGACTCAGTAGAGAACAAGTACGACTCGGTAGAGAACAAGTACAACTCGGTAGAGAACAAGTACAACTCGGTAGAGAACAAGTATGACTCAGTAGAGAAAAAGTACAACTCGGTAGAGAACAAGTATGACTCAGTAGAGAACAAGTACGACTCGGTAGAGAACAAATACAACTCGGTAGAGAACAAGTACGACTTGCCTTGAGCACTGGACGTGGCACACTCATCATGTCACACAGCTTGTTCCTGATGGCTCTCACTTCGTCCAGGGGACGGTCCCTGCACACAATGGAAATTGAGTTTATTTGGCATAAAAGTCAGACTATTAATACAGGAACCCATGATTCTTGCCAGGATGACACTAATAACTGGACAACTACTTGAGGGAACTGGACACCCTAAATGATATACTGTACATACATATACATATTTAATAAACATGCAGATATACAATTATATACAATACTTGTACATGCAATAGTAGGAGGGGGAGTTATTTTATATGTTAAAGAATCTATTCAGGCTTATGAAATAAAATTAGAAAGCGAAGCAGATTGCGATGAAGCTGTTTGGTGCAAAATAGCTTCAGGAAATTCAAAATTAACTATTGGATTAGTTTACCGATGTCCAAACATAAACGAAGAGGATAACACAAAATGCTATAAAGGAAGTTAGTAAAGGGGAATGTATCATAATGGGAGATTTTAACCATGGACATATACAATGGAAATCTCTAGAGAGTACAGGGGTTGAGGACCAACAATTTCTATTTTTAATTCAGGATAGCTTCCTTACTCAGCACGTGCTAGAACCAACCAGGGAAGATAATGCATTAGATATAGTTTTGTCATCACAAAACGAATTAGTGGACAATGTAAAAATACATGAACCATTGGGTAACAGTGACCACAATCAAATACATTTTGACATCAATGTAAAATCAGAAAGTAAAAATAAAAAAGTATAGGAAAAACTTCCACAAAGGTAACTATAAAGATATGAGAAAATGCTTAGCAAAGTTAGATTGGAATAACATGCTGATGAATAAGACTGCAATTTAATGTTGGAATATTCCAAAATATGAAATTGAGAGTAAAAATAATAAATTGAGAGATAAATTTGTTCCCTTGAAAAAACAAGGAAAACGGTCTAGAAAGAAACACTTGTCAAAAGAAGCTATTAGAAAAATAGTGTTTAAACAAACTATGTGGAGGGTTTATAGGCGTACCAGAAAGGATGAAGACTACGCAAATTACAAATAGGCACTTAACCTAGCTACAAATGAAATTAGAAAATCTAATAGAAACTTAGAAACAAAATTGGCAGGTAATATAACAAATTATAGCAAGAGTTTCTATGTTTATGTAAGGAGTAAACAGAAAGTCCAAGATAAGGTCGGACCACTGGAAAACAACAGGGGAAACATAATTTCAGACGGGTTTCAAATGGCAGAGGTCCTGAATGAGTATTTCAGCTCAGTTTTTACCACAGAAGATATCAGCTCACTTCCAGTTCCATTTACTAAATTTGAGGACAGTAAATCAGAACATACACATAGGACATGGAAACATGGATGAAGAATATAAAATGGGGGATGCTGTACTAGATAGAACCACACAAGAAAAGGACTTAGGTGTAACATTTAGTGCTGACATGAAAGTTTCAGAGCAATGTGGGACTGCTGCTTCGAAAGGAAATCAAACTTTAGGGCTAATAAGGATAACTATTATGTATAAGGAGAAACAGCTAATTGTACCCCTGTACAAAACAATAGTTAGACCACATTTGGAATATTGTATTCAAGCATGGAGGCCATATCATAAAAAGGACATAGACAAGCTAGAAAGAATACAACGAAGAGCAAATAAAATGATTCCAGAATTGAGAGACCTTAATTACGAAAGCTGCTTATTAGAATGTGGTTTGACAACACTAGAGACCAGGAGACTAAGAGGAGACCAAATAGAAGTGTTTAAAATAGTGAACGGTTATGAGGATGTTGATAGGAATATGTTCTTCAAACTTAAAGAAGGCAGTAGAACCAGAGGACACAAATCAGCATTAATTAAGGAGCAGTGTAGGTTGGACATGAGAAAGTACTCTTTCTCACAGAGAGTGATAAATGAATGGAACAAACTGCAAAATGATTGTGTTAATGCTAATAGTGTTAATATGTTTAAAAATAGAATTGACAGATATTTGATAAGGGCGGGCTACACAAAGATGAGAAAATTATTGGACTCTCGATAAGCCAATGGCTTTCTTGTCCACTTGCCATCTGGAACTTGCTGTTTGGGATGGCAATCTTGTTTTAAACCTTGTTAAACTGATGTAATCAAATATGAAGTGATATATGAGACAGGCAATAAAAATTGGAAATGTTACAAAATGTTTTACTAGAAAAGCTCCCCTTAAAGTTAGTAGTAAATGTCCAAACTTGACAAATCCTTGACAGCTATCTTACAAAAAATAATAATTTGTAATTGTTGTTCAAGTATATGCATAATAATTTTATTCCAGAGTCATTAGACCCTGCAACTTTCTGCCTACAGAAGTAATAAGACCCATCAACCCATCCTTTCAGGTGGCTGTGAGAGTATATTGTGCTCCACCAGCCTACAGAAGTAATAAGACCCATCAACCCATCCTTTCAAGTGGCTGTGAGAGTCTATTGTGCTCCAACAGCCTACAGAAGTAATAAGACCCATCAACCCATCCTTTCAGGTGGCTGTGAGAGTCTATTGTGCTCCACCAGCCTACAGAAGTAATAAGACCCATCAACCCATCCTTTCAGGTGGCTGTGAGAGTCTATTGTGCTCCAACAGCCTACAGAAGTAATAAGACCCATCAACCCATCCTTTCAAGTGGCTGTGAGAGTCTATTGTGCTCCACCAGCCTACAGAAGTAATAAGACCCATCAACCCATCCTTTCAGGTGGCTGTGAGAGTCTATTGTGCTCCAACAGCCTACAGAAGTAATAAGACCCATCAACCCATCCTTTCAGGTGGCTGTGAGAGTCTATTGTGCTCCAACAGACTACAGAAGTAATAAGACCCATCAACCCATCCTTTCAGGTGGCTGTGAGAGTCTATCGTGCTCCACCAGCCTACATAAGTAATAAGACCCATCAACCCATCCTTTCAGATGGCTGTGAGAGTCTATTGTGCTCCACCAGCCTACAGAAGTAATAAGACCCATCAACCCATCCTTTCAGGTGGCTGTCAGAGTCTATTGTGCTCTACCAACCTACAGAAGTAATAAGACCCATCAACCCATCCTTTCAGGTGGCTGTCAGAATCTATTGTGCTCCACCAGCCTACAGAAGTAATAAGACCCATCAACCCATCCTTTCAGGTGGCTGTGAGAGTCTATTGTGCTCCACCAGTCTACATAAGTAATAAGACCCACCAACCCATCCTTTCTGGTGGCTGTGAGCAGTCTATCGTGCTCCACCAGTCTACATAAGTAATAAGACCCATCAACCCATCCTTTCAGGTGGCTGTGAGAGTCTATTGTGCTCCACCAACCTACAGAAGTAATAAGACCCATCAACCCATCCTTTCAGGTAGCTGTGAGAGTCTATTGTGCTCCACCAGCCTACAGAAGTAATAAGACCCATCAACCCATCCTTTCAGGTGGCTGTGAGAGTCTATTGTGCTCCAACAGCCTACAGAAGTAATAAGACCCATCAACCCATCCTTTCAAGTGGCTGTCAGAGTCTATTGTGCTCCACCAACCTACAGAAGTAATAAGACCCATCAACCCATCCTTTCAGGTGGCTGTGAGCAGTCTATCGTGCTCCACCAGTCTACAGAAGTAATAAGACCCATCAACCCATCCTTTCAGGTGGCTGTGAGAGTCTATTGTGCTCCACCAACCTACAGAAGTAATAAGACCCATCAACCCATCCTTTCAGGTGGCTGTGAGTCTACTGTGCTCCACCAACCTACAGAAGTAATAAGACCCATCAACCCATCCTTTCAGGTGGCTGTGAGAGTCTACTGTGTTCCACCAGCCTACAGAAGTAATAAGACCCATCAACCCATCCTTTCAGGTGGCTGTGAGTCTACTGTGCTCCACCAACCTACAGAAGTAATAAGACCCATCAACCCATCCTTTCAGGTGGCTGTGAGCAGTCTATCGTGCTCCACCAGCCTACAGAAGTAATAAGACCCATCAACCCATCCTTTCAGGTGGCTGTGAGTCTACTGTGCTCCAACAACCTACAGAAGTAATAAGACCCATCAACCCATCCTTTCAGGTGGCCGTGAGAGTGTATTGTGCTCCAACAACCTACAGAAGTAATAAGACCCATCAACCCATCCTTTCAGGTGGCTGTGAGAGTCTACTGTGTTCCACCAGCCTACAGAAGTAATAAGACCCATCAACCCATCCTTTCAGGTGGCTGTGAGTCTACTGTGCTCCACCAACCTACAGAAGTAATAAGACCCATCAACCCATCCTTTCAGGTGGCTGTGAGCAGTCTATCGTGCTCCACCAGTCTACAGAAGTAATAAGACCCATCAATCCATCCTTTCAGGTGGCCGTGAGAGTGTATTGTGCTCCAACAACCTACAGAAGTAATAAGACCCATCAACCCATTCTTTCAGGTGGCTGTGAACAGTTTATCGTGCTCCACCAGCCTACAGAAGTAATAAGACCCATCAACCCATCCTTTCTGGTGGCTGTGAGCAGTCTATCGTGCTCCACCAGCCTACAGAAGTAATAAGACCCATCAACCCATTCTTTCAGGTGGCTGTGAACAGTTTATCGTGCTCCACCAGCCTACAGAAGTAATAAGACCCATCAACCCATCCTTTCTGGTGGCTGTGAGCAGTCTATCGTGCTCCACCAGTCTACATAAGTAATAAGACCCATCAACCCATCCTTTCAGGTGGCTGTGAGAGTCTATTGTGCTCCACCAGCCTACAGAAGTAATAAGACCCATCAACCCATCCTTTCAGGTGGCTGGTGAAATTTATGCACAAAGCATGCGCACAACTCCCATGTTAGCCTATACAAGTGTAGTATGGCATAGACCGGTTGAAGACTGAAATATTGTTTTTTTTTCAGTCAGAAATGGTTGTGTGCTTAATAAAGGAAACTACACGAACCATTGCGTCTCACTGAGAATGGACAGTAGCTCCTCCTGGTGTTCATCTTCCACAAGGTCGTCGTACATGACAACCGACTCATACAGACTGCTTCCTGTTGTTCGACGGACCTAAACACGTTAAAATGTAGATTAGGAAGAAATGGGGATTTGCACTTTCGCTTTGTAAATTCATCCTGATTTAGAGATTGTGTAATGTGTACTTACAATGGGGTAACTGTGTACCTACTGTGTACCTACAATGGTGTACTTGTACACTTACGGTGGGGTATCTGTGTACTTACAATCAGGTATTTGTTTACTTACAATGGGGTACATGTGTACTTACAATGGGGTACCTGAGTACTTACAATGGGGTACATGTGTACTTACAGTGAGGTACTTGTGTACTTACAATGGGGTACCTGAGTACTTACAATGGGGTGCCTGTGCACTTACAGTGAGGTACTTGTGTACTTACAATGGGGTACCTGAGTACTTACAATGGGGTGCCTGTGCACTTACAGTGAGGTACTTGTGTACTTACAATGGGGTACTTGTGTGCTTACAATGAGGTATCTATGTACTTACAATGGGGTACCTGAGTACTTACAATGGGTACCTGTGTACTTACAATGGGGTACCTGAGTACTTACAATGGGTACCTGTGTACTTACAATGGGGTACCTGAGTACTTACAATGGGTACCTGTGTACTTACAATGGGGTACCTGAGTACTTACAATGGGGTGCCTGTGCACTTACAGTGAGGTACTTGTGTACTTACAATGGGGTACCTGAGTACTTACAATGGGGTACTTGTGTGCTTACAATGAGGTATATATGTACTTACAATGGGGTACCTGAGTACTTACAATGGGGTACCTGAGTACTTACAATGGGTACCTGTGTACTTACAATGGGGTACCTGAGTACTTACAATGGGTACCTGTGTACTTACAATGGGGTACCTGAGTACTTACAATGGGGTGCCTGTGCACTTACAGTGAGGTACTTGTGTACTTACAATGGGGTACCTGAGTACTTACAATGGGGTACTTGTGTGCTTACAATGAGGTACCTATGTACTTACAATGGGGTACCTGTGACACATCAGCAGAAAGAGTTGGGAGAGGGTATTTGTTCGAACTTTACCCGGGAACTGCAGTAGACCACAAAACCTGCAAGAAACAGCAGACATTACCTACTTATCCTTTTCGTCCCCTTAATTAGCCTGCTAGATATGTAATGATTACATGTAGTCATTGAAGTATTAATTAGCCTGCTAGATATGTAATGATTACATGTAGTCATTGAAGTATTAATTAGCCTGCTAGATATGTAATGATTACATGTAGTCATTGACGTATTAATTAGCCTACTATATATGTAATGATTACATGTAGTCATTGATGTATTAATTAGCCTGCTAGATATGTAATGATTACATGTAGTCATTGATGTATTAATTAGCCTGCTAGATATGTAATGATTACATGTAGTCATTGACGTATTAATTAGCCTACTATATATGTAATGATTACATGTAGTCATTGATGTATTAATTAGCCTGCTAGATATGTAATGATTACATGTAGTCATTGATGTATTAATTAGCCTGCTAGATATGTAATGATTACATGTAGTCATTGACGTATTAATTAGCCTACTATATATGTAATGATTACATGTAGTCATTGATGTATTAATTAGCCTGCTAGATATGTAATGATTACATGTAGTCATTGATGTATTAATTAGCCTGCTAGATATGTAATGATTACATGTAGTCATTGACGTATTAATTAGCCTACTATATATGTAATGATTACATGTAGTCATTGATGTATTAATTAGCATGCTAGATATGTAATGATTACATGTAGTCATTGATGTATTAATTAGCCTGCTAGATATGTAATGATTACATGTAGTCATTGACGTATTAATTAGCCTACTATATATGTAATGATTACATGTAGTCATTGATGTATTAATTAGCCTACTATATATGTAATGATTACATGTAGTCATTGATGTATTAATTAGCCTACTATATATGTAATGATTACATGTAGTCATTGATGTATTAATTAGCCTGCTAGATATGTAATGATTACATGTAGTCATTGATGTATTAATTAGCCTGCTAGATATGTAATGATTACATGTAGTCATTGAAGTATTAATTAGCCTGCTAGATATGTAATGATTACATGTAGTCATTGATGTATTAATTAGCCTACTATATATGTAATGATTACATGTAGTCATTGATGTATTAATTAGCCTACTATATATGTAATGATTACATGTAGTCATTGATGTATTAATTAGCCTACTATATATGTAATGATTACATGTAGTCATTGATGTATTAATTAGCCTGCTAGATATGTAATGATTACATGTAGTCATTGATGTATTAATTAGCCTGCTAGATATGTAATGATTACATGTAGTCATTGATGTATTAATTAGCCTGCTAGATATGTAATGATTACATGTAGTCATTGATGTATTAATTAGCCTACTATATATGTAATGATTACATGTAGTCATTGATGTATTAATTAGCCTACTATATATGTAATGATTACATGTAGTCATTGATGTATTAATTAGCCTGCTAGATATGTAATGATTACATGTAGTCATTGATGTATTAATTAGCCTGCTAGATATGTAATGATTACATGTAGTCATTGATGTATTAATTAGCCTACTATATATGTAATGATTACATGTAGTCATTGATGTATTAATTAGCCTACTATATATGTAATGATTACATGTAGTCATTGATGTATTAATTAGCCTGCTAGATATGTAATGATTACATGTAGTCATTGATGTATTAATTAGCATGCTAGATATGTGAGTGGAACATATGAATTACAATTGATTTCTCTGGAGAGTACTCAGCCATCCTACAATCTGTATGTAAACTGGGCAATTTTCCATCTCTCTCCCATGTCCAGTATATATTTAGTGTTCTGTATCAACTACTGTCCTCAACTAATTAGTCATTCTTTTTGTAAGTGCATGTGGACCCAAAGGTGGACGCTTACAAGTTCGCCTTCCTGACAAGAACGATTGTGGCGTGGAACACCCTACCAGAAAATGTTGTCCTCGCTAGGTCGGTGGAGGTGTTCCTCCCCGACTCCAGCAGACAGGGCTGTGAGGACCACAGTACAAGACAGTATACCGAGAATGAAAAAAGCACAAAGCACATGTACAGAGGGCACAGCACATGACCAGTCACATGTACACAGGGCACAGCACATGACCAGTCACATGGTCACCATGGTCATCTCCGCTCAGATCCAGATGACACAATTTTGAGTATTGTTTATAATAAGGGTGCGTTAACTGAACAGGGAAGACCAAGAGCCACATGGACAGACAACATCAAGTACTGTTTATAATAAAGGTGTGTTAACTGAACAGGGAAGACCAAGAGCCACATGGACAGACAATATCAAGTATTGTTTATAATAAAGGTGCGTTAACTGAACAGGGAAGACCAAGAGCCACATAGACACACAACATCAAGTATTGTTTATAATAAAGGTGTGTTAACTGAACAGGGACGACCAAGAGCCACATGGACAGACAATATCAAGTATTGTTTATAATAAAGGTGTGTTAACTGAACAGGGAAGACCAAGAGCCACATGGACAGACAACATCAAGTACTGTTTATAATAAAGGTGTGTTAACTGAACAGGGAAGACCAAGAGCCACATAGACATACAACATCAAGTATTGTTTATAATAAAGGTGCGTTAACTGAACAGGGAAGACCAAGAGCCACATAGACATACAACATCAAGTATTGTTTATAATAAAGGTGCGTTAACTGAACAGGGAAGACCAAGAGCCACATAGACACACAACATCAAGTATTGTTTATAATAAAGGTGCGTTAACTGAACAGGGAAGACCAAGAGCCACATGGACAGACAACATCAAGTACTGTTTATAATAAAGGTGTGTTAACTGAACAGGGAAGACCAAGAGCCACATGGACAGACAATATCAAGTATTGTTTATAATAAAGGTGCGTTAACTGAACAGGGAAGACCAAGAGCCACATAGAAACACAACATCAAGTATTGTTTATAATAAAGGTGTGTTAACTGAACAGGGAAGACCAAGAGCCACATGGACAGACAATATCAAGTATTGTTTATAATAAAGGTGCGTTAACAGAACAGGGAAGACCAAGAGCCACATGGACAGACAATATCAAGTATTGTTTATAATAAAGGTGTGTTAACAGAACAGGGAAGACCAAGAGCCACATGGACAGACAATATCAAGTATTGTTTATAATAAAGGTGTGTTAACTGAACAGGGAAGACCAAGAGCCACATGGACAGACAATATCAAGTATTGTTTATAATAAAGGTGTGTTAACTGAACAGGGACGACCAAGAGCCACATGGACAGACAATATCAAGTATTGTTTATAATAAAGGTGTGTTAACAGAACAGGGAAGACCAAGAGCCACATGGACAGACAATATCAAGTATTGTTTATAATAAAGGTGTGTTAACTGAACAGGGACGACCAAGAGCCACATGGACAGACAATATCAAGTATTGTTTATAATAAAGGTGTGTTAACAGAACAGGGAAGACCAAGAGCCACATGGACAGACAATATCAAGTATTGTTTATAATAAAGGTGCGTTAACAGAACAGGGAAGACCAAGAGCCACATGGACAGACAATATCAAGTATTGTTTATAATAAAGGTGCGTTAACAGAACAGGGAAGACCAAGAGCCACATGGACAGACAATATCAAGTATTGTTTATAATAAAGGTGTGTTAACAGAACAGGGAAGACCAAGAGCCACATGGACAGACAATATCAAGTATTGTTTATAATAAAGGTGCGTTAACAGAACAGGGAAGACCAAGAGCCACATGGACAGACAATATCAAGTATTGTTTATAATAAAGGTGTGTTAACAGAACAGGGAAGACCAAGAGCCACATGGACAGACAATATCAAGTATTGTTTATAATAAAGGTGTGTTAACTGAACAGGGACGACCAAGAGCCACATGGACAGACAATATCAAGTATTGTTTATAATAAAGGTGCGTTAACAGAACAGGGAAGACCAAGAGCCACATGGACAGACAATATCAAGTATTGTTTATAATAAAGGTGTGTTAACTGAACAGGGAAGACCAAGAGCCACATGGACAGACAATATCAAGTATTGTTTATAATAAAGGTGCGTTAACTGAACAGGGAAGACCAAGAGCCACATAGAAACACAACATCAAGTATTGTTTATAATAAAGGTGTGTTAACTGAACAGGGACGACCAAGAGCCACATGGACAGACAATATCAAGTATTGTTTATAATAAAGGTGCGTTAACAGAACAGGGAAGACCAAGAGCCACATGGACAGACAATATCAAGTATTGTTTATAATAAAGGTGCGTTAACTGAACAGGGAAGACCAAGAGCCACATGGACAGACAATATCAAGTATTGTTTATAATAAAGGTGTGTTAACTGAACAGGGAAGACCAAGAGCCACATAGACACACAACATCAAGTATTGTTTATAATAAAGGTGCGTTAACTGAACAGGGAAGACCAAGAGCCACATGGACAGACAATATCAAGTATTGTTTATAATAATGGTGCGTTAACTGAACAGGGAAGACCAAGAGCCACATAGAAACACAACATCAAGTATTGTTTATAATAAAGGTGTGTTAACTGAACAGGGACGACCAAGAGCCACATGGACAGACAATATCAAGTATTGTTTATAATAAAGGTGCGTTAACAGAACAGGGAAGACCAAGAGCCACATGGACAGACAATATCAAGTATTGTTTATAATAAAGGTGTGTTAACAGAACAGGGAAGACCAAGAGCCACATGGACAGACAATATCAAGTATTGTTTATAATAAAGGTGTGTTAACTGAACAGGGAAGACCAAGAGCCACATGGACAGACAATATCAAGTATTGTTTATAATAAAGGTGTGTTAACTGAACAGGGAAGACCAAGAGCCACATGGACAGACAATATCAAGTATTGTTTATAATAAAGGTGTGTTAACAGAACAGGGAAGACCAAGAGCCACATGGACAGACAATATCAAGTATTGTTTATAATAAAGGTGCGTTAACAGAACAGGGAAGACCAAGAGCCACATGGACAGACAATATCAAGTATTGTTTATAATAAAGGTGTGTTAACAGAACAGGGAAGACCAAGAGCCACATGGACAGACAATATCAAGTATTGTTTATAATAAAGGTGTGTTAACTGAACAGGGACGACCAAGAGCCACATGGACAGACAATATCAAGTATTGTTTATAATAAAGGTGCGTTAACAGAACAGGGAAGACCAAGAGCCACATGGACAGACAATATCAAGTATTGTTTATAATAAAGGTGTGTTAACTGAACAGGGAAGACCAAGAGCCACATGGACAGACAATATCAAGTATTGTTTATAATAAAGGTGCGTTAACTGAACAGGGAAGACCAAGAGCCACATAGAAACACAACATCAAGTATTGTTTATAATAAAGGTGTGTTAACTGAACAGGGACGACCAAGAGCCACATGGACAGACAATATCAAGTATTGTTTATAATAAAGGTGCGTTAACAGAACAGGGAAGACCAAGAGCCACATGGACAGACAATATCAAGTATTGTTTATAATAAAGGTGCGTTAACTGAACAGGGAAGACCAAGAGCCACATGGACAGACAATATCAAGTATTGTTTATAATAAAGGTGTGTTAACTGAACAGGGAAGACCAAGAGCCACATAGACACACAACATCAAGTATTGTTTATAATAAAGGTGCGTTAACTGAACAGGGAAGACCAAGAGCCACATGGACAGACAATATCAAGTATTGTTTATAATAATGGTGCGTTAACTGAACAGGGAAGACCAAGAGCCACATAGAAACACAACATCAAGTATTGTTTATAATAAAGGTGTGTTAACTGAACAGGGACGACCAAGAGCCACATGGACAGACAATATCAAGTATTGTTTATAATAAAGGTGCGTTAACAGAACAGGGAAGACCAAGAGCCACATGGACAGACAATATCAAGTATTGTTTATAATAAAGGTGTGTTAACAGAACAGGGAAGACCAAGAGCCACATGGACAGACAATATCAAGTATTGTTTATAATAAAGGTGTGTTAACTGAACAGGGAAGACCAAGAGCCACATGGACAGACAATATCAAGTATTGTTTATAATAAAGGTGTGTTAACTGAACAGGGACGACCAAGAGCCACATGGACAGACAATATCAAGTATTGTTTATAATAAAGGTGTGTTAACAGAACAGGGAAGACCAAGAGCCACATGGACAGACAATATCAAGTATTGTTTATAATAAAGGTGTGTTAACTGAACAGGGACGACCAAGAGCCACATGGACAGACAATATCAAGTATTGTTTATAATAAAGGTGTGTTAACAGAACAGGGAAGACCAAGAGCCACATGGACAGACAATATCAAGTATTGTTTATAATAAAGGTGCGTTAACAGAACAGGGAAGACCAAGAGCCACATGGACAGACAATATCAAGTATTGTTTATAATAAAGGTGCGTTAACAGAACAGGGAAGACCAAGAGCCACATGGACAGACAATATCAAGTATTGTTTATAATAAAGGTGTGTTAACAAAACAGGGAAGACCAAGAGCCACATGGACAGACAATATCAAGTATTGTTTATAATAAAGGTGCGTTAACAGAACAGGGAAGACCAAGAGCCACATGGACAGACAATATCAAGTATTGTTTATAATAAAGGTGTGTTAACAGAACAGGGAAGACCAAGAGCCACATGGACAGACAATATCAAGTATTGTTTATAATAAAGGTGTGTTAACTGAACAGGGACGACCAAGAGCCACATGGACAGACAATATCAAGTATTGTTTATAATAAAGGTGTGTTAACTGAACAGGGAAGACCAAGAGCCACATAGACACACAACATCAAGTATTGTTTATAATAAAGGTGCGTTAACTGAACAGGGAAGACCAAGAGCCACATGGACAGACAATATCAAGTATTGTTTATAATAAAGGTGCGTTAACTGAACAGGGAAGACCAAGAGCCACATAGAAACACAACATCAAGTATTGTTTATAATAAAGGTGTGTTAACTGAACAGGGACGACCAAGAGCCACATGGACAGACAATATCAAGTATTGTTTATAATAAAGGTGCGTTAACAGAACAGGGAAGACCAAGAGCCACATGGACAGACAATATCAAGTATTGTTTATAATAAAGGTGTGTTAACAGAACAGGGAAGACCAAGAGCCACATGGACAGACAATATCAAGTATTGTTTATAATAAAGGTGTGTTAACTGAACAGGGAAGACCAAGAGCCACATGGACAGACAATATCAAGTATTGTTTATAATAAAGGTGTGTTAACTGAACAGGGACGACCAAGAGCCACATGGACAGACAATATCAAGTATTGTTTATAATAAAGGTGTGTTAACAGAACAGGGAAGACCAAGAGCCACATGGACAGACAATATCAAGTATTGTTTATAATAAAGGTGTGTTAACTGAACAGGGACGACCAAGAGCCACATGGACAGACAATATCAAGTATTGTTTATAATAAAGGTGTGTTAACAGAACAGGGAAGACCAAGAGCCACATGGACAGACAATATCAAGTATTGTTTATAATAAAGGTGCGTTAACAGAACAGGGAAGACCAAGAGCCACATGGACAGACAATATCAAGTATTGTTTATAATAAAGGTGCGTTAACAGAACAGGGAAGACCAAGAGCCACATGGACAGACAATATCAAGTATTGTTTATAATAAAGGTGCGTTAACAGAACAGGGAAGACCAAGAGCCACATGGACAGACAATATCAAGTATTGTTTATAATAAAGGTGCGTTAACAGAACAGGGAAGACCAAGAGCCACATGGACAGACAATATCAAGTATTGTTTATAATAAAGGTGTGTTAACAGAACAGGGAAGACCAAGAGCCACATGGACAGACAATATCAAGTATTGTTTATAATAAAGGTGTGTTAACTGAACAGGGACGACCAAGAGCCACATGGACAGACAATATCAAGTATTGTTTATAATAAAGGTGCGTTAACAGAACAGGGAAGACCAAGAGCCACATGGACAGACAATATCAAGTATTGTTTATAATAAAGGTGTGTTAACTGAACAGGGAAGACCAAGAGCCACATGGACAGACAATATCAAGTATTGTTTATAATAAAGGTGCGTTAACTGAACAGGGAAGACCAAGAGCCACATAGAAACACAACATCAAGTATTGTTTATAATAAAGGTGTGTTAACTGAACAGGGACGACCAAGAGCCACATGGACAGACAATATCAAGTATTGTTTATAATAAAGGTGCGTTAACAGAACAGGGAAGACCAAGAGCCACATGGACAGACAATATCAAGTATTGTTTATAATAAAGGTGTGTTAACAGAACAGGGAAGACCAAGAGCCACATGGACAGACAATATCAAGTATTGTTTATAATAAAGGTGTGTTAACTGAACAGGGAAGACCAAGAGCCACATGGACAGACAATATCAAGTATTGTTTATAATAAAGGTGTGTTAACTGAACAGGGACGACCAAGAGCCACATGGACAGACAATATCAAGTATTGTTTATAATAAAGGTGTGTTAACAGAACAGGGAAGACCAAGAGCCACATGGACAGACAATATCAAGTATTGTTTATAATAAAGGTGCGTTAACAGAACAGGGAAGACCAAGAGCCACATGGACAGACAATATCAAGTATTGTTTATAATAAAGGTGCGTTAACAGAACAGGGAAGACCAAGAGCCACATGGACAGACAATATCAAGTATTGTTTATAATAAAGGTGTGTTAACAAAACAGGGAAGACCAAGAGCCACATGGACAGACAATATCAAGTATTGTTTATAATAAAGGTGCGTTAACAGAACAGGGAAGACCAAGAGCCACATGGACAGACAATATCAAGTATTGTTTATAATAAAGGTGTGTTAACAGAACAGGGAAGACCAAGAGCCACATGGACAGACAATATCAAGTATTGTTTATAATAAAGGTGTGTTAACTGAACAGGGACGACCAAGAGCCACATGGACAGACAATATCAAGTATTGTTTATAATAAAGGTGTGTTAACTGAACAGGGAAGACCAAGAGCCACATAGACACACAACATCAAGTATTGTTTATAATAAAGGTGCGTTAACTGAACAGGGAAGACCAAGAGCCACATGGACAGACAATATCAAGTATTGTTTATAATAAAGGTGCGTTAACTGAACAGGGAAGACCAAGAGCCACATAGAAACACAACATCAAGTATTGTTTATAATAAAGGTGTGTTAACTGAACAGGGACGACCAAGAGCCACATGGACAGACAATATCAAGTATTGTTTATAATAAAGGTGCGTTAACAGAACAGGGAAGACCAAGAGCCACATGGACAGACAATATCAAGTATTGTTTATAATAAAGGTGTGTTAACAGAACAGGGAAGACCAAGAGCCACATGGACAGACAATATCAAGTATTGTTTATAATAAAGGTGCGTTAACAGAACAGGGAAGACCAAGAGCCACATGGACAGACAATATCAAGTATTGTTTATAATAAAGGTGTGTTAACTGAACAGGGAAGACCAAGAGCCACATGGACAGACAATATCAAGTATTGTTTATAATAAAGGTGCGTTAACTGAACAGGGAAGACCAAGAGCCACATAGAAACACAACATCAAGTATTGTTTATAATAAAGGTGTGTTAACTGAACAGGGACGACCAAGAGCCACATGGACAGACAATATCAAGTATTGTTTATAATAAAGGTGCGTTAACAGAACAGGGAAGACCAAGAGCCACATGGACAGACAATATCAAGTATTGTTTATAATAAAGGTGCGTTAACTGAACAGGGAAGACCAAGAGCCACATGGACAGACAATATCAAGTATTGTTTATAATAAAGGTGTGTTAACTGAACAGGGAAGACCAAGAGCCACATAGACACACAACATCAAGTATTGTTTATAATAAAGGTGCGTTAACTGAACAGGGAAGACCAAGAGCCACATGGACAGACAATATCAAGTATTGTTTATAATAATGGTGCGTTAACTGAACAGGGAAGACCAAGAGCCACATAGAAACACAACATCAAGTATTGTTTATAATAAAGGTGTGTTAACTGAACAGGGACGACCAAGAGCCACATGGACAGACAATATCAAGTATTGTTTATAATAAAGGTGCGTTAACAGAACAGGGAAGACCAAGAGCCACATGGACAGACAATATCAAGTATTGTTTATAATAAAGGTGTGTTAACAGAACAGGGAAGACCAAGAGCCACATGGACAGACAATATCAAGTATTGTTTATAATAAAGGTGTGTTAACTGAACAGGGAAGACCAAGAGCCACATGGACAGACAATATCAAGTATTGTTTATAATAAAGGTGTGTTAACTGAACAGGGACGACCAAGAGCCACATGGACAGACAATATCAAGTATTGTTTATAATAAAGGTGTGTTAACAGAACAGGGAAGACCAAGAGCCACATGGACAGACAATATCAAGTATTGTTTATAATAAAGGTGTGTTAACTGAACAGGGACGACCAAGAGCCACATGGACAGACAATATCAAGTATTGTTTATAATAAAGGTGTGTTAACAGAACAGGGAAGACCAAGAGCCACATGGACAGACAATATCAAGTATTGTTTATAATAAAGGTGCGTTAACAGAACAGGGAAGACCAAGAGCCACATGGACAGACAATATCAAGTATTGTTTATAATAAAGGTGCGTTAACAGAACAGGGAAGACCAAGAGCCACATGGACAGACAATATCAAGTATTGTTTATAATAAAGGTGTGTTAACAAAACAGGGAAGACCAAGAGCCACATGGACAGACAATATCAAGTATTGTTTATAATAAAGGTGCGTTAACAGAACAGGGAAGACCAAGAGCCACATGGACAGACAATATCAAGTATTGTTTATAATAAAGGTGTGTTAACAGAACAGGGAAGACCAAGAGCCACATGGACAGACAATATCAAGTATTGTTTATAATAAAGGTGTGTTAACTGAACAGGGACGACCAAGAGCCACATGGACAGACAATATCAAGTATTGTTTATAATAAAGGTGTGTTAACTGAACAGGGAAGACCAAGAGCCACATAGACACACAACATCAAGTATTGTTTATAATAAAGGTGCGTTAACTGAACAGGGAAGACCAAGAGCCACATGGACAGACAATATCAAGTATTGTTTATAATAAAGGTGCGTTAACTGAACAGGGAAGACCAAGAGCCACATAGAAACACAACATCAAGTATTGTTTATAATAAAGGTGTGTTAACTGAACAGGGACGACCAAGAGCCACATGGACAGACAATATCAAGTATTGTTTATAATAAAGGTGCGTTAACAGAACAGGGAAGACCAAGAGCCACATGGACAGACAATATCAAGTATTGTTTATAATAAAGGTGTGTTAACAGAACAGGGAAGACCAAGAGCCACATGGACAGACAATATCAAGTATTGTTTATAATAAAGGTGTGTTAACTGAACAGGGAAGACCAAGAGCCACATGGACAGACAATATCAAGTATTGTTTATAATAAAGGTGTGTTAACTGAACAGGGACGACCAAGAGCCACATGGACAGACAATATCAAGTATTGTTTATAATAAAGGTGTGTTAACAGAACAGGGAAGACCAAGAGCCACATGGACAGACAATATCAAGTATTGTTTATAATAAAGGTGTGTTAACTGAACAGGGACGACCAAGAGCCACATGGACAGACAATATCAAGTATTGTTTATAATAAAGGTGTGTTAACAGAACAGGGAAGACCAAGAGCCACATGGACAGACAATATCAAGTATTGTTTATAATAAAGGTGCGTTAACAGAACAGGGAAGACCAAGAGCCACATGGACAGACAATATCAAGTATTGTTTATAATAAAGGTGCGTTAACAGAACAGGGAAGACCAAGAGCCACATGGACAGACAATATCAAGTATTGTTTATAATAAAGGTGCGTTAACAGAACAGGGAAGACCAAGAGCCACATGGACAGACAATATCAAGTATTGTTTATAATAAAGGTGCGTTAACAGAACAGGGAAGACCAAGAGCCACATGGACAGACAATATCAAGTATTGTTTATAATAAAGGTGTGTTAACAGAACAGGGAAGACCAAGAGCCACATGGACAGACAATATCAAGTATTGTTTATAATAAAGGTGTGTTAACTGAACAGGGACGACCAAGAGCCACATGGACAGACAATATCAAGTATTGTTTATAATAAAGGTGCGTTAACAGAACAGGGAAGACCAAGAGCCACATGGACAGACAATATCAAGTATTGTTTATAATAAAGGTGTGTTAACTGAACAGGGAAGACCAAGAGCCACATGGACAGACAATATCAAGTATTGTTTATAATAAAGGTGCGTTAACTGAACAGGGAAGACCAAGAGCCACATAGAAACACAACATCAAGTATTGTTTATAATAAAGGTGTGTTAACTGAACAGGGACGACCAAGAGCCACATGGACAGACAATATCAAGTATTGTTTATAATAAAGGTGCGTTAACAGAACAGGGAAGACCAAGAGCCACATGGACAGACAATATCAAGTATTGTTTATAATAAAGGTGTGTTAACAGAACAGGGAAGACCAAGAGCCACATGGACAGACAATATCAAGTATTGTTTATAATAAAGGTGTGTTAACTGAACAGGGAAGACCAAGAGCCACATGGACAGACAATATCAAGTATTGTTTATAATAAAGGTGTGTTAACTGAACAGGGACGACCAAGAGCCACATGGACAGACAATATCAAGTATTGTTTATAATAAAGGTGTGTTAACAGAACAGGGAAGACCAAGAGCCACATGGACAGACAATATCAAGTATTGTTTATAATAAAGGTGCGTTAACAGAACAGGGAAGACCAAGAGCCACATGGACAGACAATATCAAGTATTGTTTATAATAAAGGTGCGTTAACAGAACAGGGAAGACCAAGAGCCACATGGACAGACAATATCAAGTATTGTTTATAATAAAGGTGTGTTAACAAAACAGGGAAGACCAAGAGCCACATGGACAGACAATATCAAGTATTGTTTATAATAAAGGTGCGTTAACAGAACAGGGAAGACCAAGAGCCACATGGACAGACAATATCAAGTATTGTTTATAATAAAGGTGTGTTAACAGAACAGGGAAGACCAAGAGCCACATGGACAGACAATATCAAGTATTGTTTATAATAAAGGTGTGTTAACTGAACAGGGACGACCAAGAGCCACATGGACAGACAATATCAAGTATTGTTTATAATAAAGGTGTGTTAACTGAACAGGGAAGACCAAGAGCCACATAGACACACAACATCAAGTATTGTTTATAATAAAGGTGCGTTAACTGAACAGGGAAGACCAAGAGCCACATGGACAGACAATATCAAGTATTGTTTATAATAAAGGTGCGTTAACTGAACAGGGAAGACCAAGAGCCACATAGAAACACAACATCAAGTATTGTTTATAATAAAGGTGTGTTAACTGAACAGGGACGACCAAGAGCCACATGGACAGACAATATCAAGTATTGTTTATAATAAAGGTGCGTTAACAGAACAGGGAAGACCAAGAGCCACATGGACAGACAATATCAAGTATTGTTTATAATAAAGGTGTGTTAACAGAACAGGGAAGACCAAGAGCCACATGGACAGACAATATCAAGTATTGTTTATAATAAAGGTGTGTTAACTGAACAGGGAAGACCAAGAGCCACATGGACAGACAATATCAAGTATTGTTTATAATAAAGGTGTGTTAACTGAACAGGGACGACCAAGAGCCACATGGACAGACAATATCAAGTATTGTTTATAATAAAGGTGTGTTAACAGAACAGGGAAGACCAAGAGCCACATGGACAGACAATATCAAGTATTGTTTATAATAAAGGTGTGTTAACTGAACAGGGACGACCAAGAGCCACATGGACAGACAATATCAAGTATTGTTTATAATAAAGGTGTGTTAACAGAACAGGGAAGACCAAGAGCCACATGGACAGACAATATCAAGTATTGTTTATAATAAAGGTGCGTTAACAGAACAGGGAAGACCAAGAGCCACATGGACAGACAATATCAAGTATTGTTTATAATAAAGGTGCGTTAACAGAACAGGGAAGACCAAGAGCCACATGGACAGACAATATCAAGTATTGTTTATAATAAAGGTGCGTTAACAGAACAGGGAAGACCAAGAGCCACATGGACAGACAATATCAAGTATTGTTTATAATAAAGGTGCGTTAACAGAACAGGGAAGACCAAGAGCCACATGGACAGACAATATCAAGTATTGTTTATAATAAAGGTGTGTTAACAGAACAGGGAAGACCAAGAGCCACATGGACAGACAATATCAAGTATTGTTTATAATAAAGGTGTGTTAACTGAACAGGGACGACCAAGAGCCACATGGACAGACAATATCAAGTATTGTTTATAATAAAGGTGCGTTAACAGAACAGGGAAGACCAAGAGCCACATGGACAGACAATATCAAGTATTGTTTATAATAAAGGTGTGTTAACTGAACAGGGAAGACCAAGAGCCACATGGACAGACAATATCAAGTATTGTTTATAATAAAGGTGCGTTAACTGAACAGGGAAGACCAAGAGCCACATAGAAACACAACATCAAGTATTGTTTATAATAAAGGTGTGTTAACTGAACAGGGACGACCAAGAGCCACATGGACAGACAATATCAAGTATTGTTTATAATAAAGGTGCGTTAACAGAACAGGGAAGACCAAGAGCCACATGGACAGACAATATCAAGTATTGTTTATAATAAAGGTGCGTTAACTGAACAGGGAAGACCAAGAGCCATATGGACAGACAATATCAAGTATTGTTTATAATAAAGGTGTGTTAACTGAACAGGGAAGACCAAGAGCCACATAGACACACAACATCAAGTATTGTTTATAATAAAGGTGCGTTAACTGAACAGGGAAGACCAAGAGCCACATGGACAGACAATATCAAGTATTGTTTATAATAAAGGTGCGTTAACTGAACAGGGAAGACCAAGAGCCACATAGACACACAACATCAAGTATTGTTTATAATAAAGGTGTGTTAACTGAACAGGGACGACCAAGAGCCACATGGACAGACAATATCAAGTATTGTTTATAATAAAGGTGCGTTAACAGAACAGGGAAGACCAAGAGCCACATGGACAGACAATATCAAGTATTGTTTATAATAAAGGTGTGTTAACTGAACAGGGAAGACCAAGAGCCACATGGACAGACAATATCAAGTATTGTTTATAATAAAGGTGCGTTAACTGAACAGGGAAGACCAAGAGCCACATGGACAGACAATATCAAGTATTGTTTATAATAAAGGTGTGTTCAATGAACAGGGAAGACCAAGAGCCACATGGACAGACAACATCAAGTACTGTTTATAATAAGGGTGTGTTAACTGAACAGGGAAGACCAAGAGCCACATGGACAGACAACATCAAGTATTGTTTATAATAAAGGTGTGTTAACTGAGCAGGGAAGACCAAGAGCCACATGGACAGACAATATCAAGTATTGTTTATAATAAAGGTGTGTTAACTGAGCAGGGAAGACCAAGAGCCACATGGACAGACAATATCAAGTATTGTTTATAATAAAGGTGCATTAACTGAACAGGGAAGACCAAGAGCCACATAGACATACAACATCAAGTATTGTTTATAATAAAGGTGCGTTAACTGAACAGGGAAGACCAAGAGCCACATGGACAGACAATATCAAGTATTGTTTATAATAAAGGTGTGTTAACTGAACAGGGAAGACCAAGAGCCACATGGACAGACAATATCAAGTATTGTTTATAATAAAGGTGCGATAACTGAACAGGGAAGACCAAGAGCCACATAGACACACAACATCAAGTATTGTTTATAATAAAGGTGCGTTAACTGAACAGGGAAGACCAAGAGCCACATGGACAGACAATATCAAGTATTGTTTATAATAAAGGTGTGTTAACTGAACAGGGAAGACCAAGAGCCACATAGACACACAACATCAAGTATTGTTTATAATAAAGGTGCGTTAACTGAACAGGGAAGACCAAGAGCCACATGGACAGACAATATCAAGTATTGTTTATAATAAAGGTGCGTTAACAGAACAGGGAAGACCAAGAGCCACATGGACAGACAATATCAAGTATTGTTTATAATAAAGGTGTGTTAACTGAACAGGGAAGACCAAGAGCCACATGGACAGACAATATCAAGTATTGTTTATAATAAAGGTGCGTTAACTGAACAGGGAAGACCAAGAGCCACATAGATATACAACATCAAGTATTGTTTATAATAAAGGTGCGTTAACTGAACAGGGAAGACCAAGAGCCACATGGACAGACATCAGGTATTGTTTATAATAAGGGTGTGTTAACTGAACAGGGAAGACCAAGAGCCACATGGACAGACAATATCAAGTATTATTTATAATAAAGGTGCGTTAACTGAACAGGGAAGACCAAGAGCCACATGGACAGACAATATCAAGTATTGTTTATAATAAAGGTGTGTTAACTGAACAGGGAAGACCAAGAGCCACATGGACAGACAATATCAAGTATTGTTTATAATAAAGGTGCGTTAACTGAACAGGGAAGACCAAGAGCCACATGGACAGACAATATCAAGTATTGTTTATAATAAAGGTGTGTTCAATGAACAGGGAAGACCAAGAGCCACATGGACAGACAACATCAAGTACTGTTTATAATAAGGGTGTGTTAACTGAACAGGGAAGACCAAGAGCCACATGGACAGACAACATCAAGTATTGTTTATAATAAAGGTGTGTTAACTGAGCAGGGAAGACCAAGAGCCACATGGACAGACAATATCAAGTATTGTTTATAATAAAGGTGTGTTAACTGAGCAGGGAAGACCAAGAGCCACATGGACAGACAATATCAAGTATTGTTTATAATAAAGGTGCGTTAACTGAACAGGGAAGACCAAGAGCCACATAGACATACAACATCAAGTATTGTTTATAATAAAGGTGCGTTAACTGAACAGGGAAGACCAAGAGCCACATGGACAGACAATATCAAGTATTGTTTATAATAAAGGTGTGTTAACTGAACAGGGAAGACCAAGAGCCACATGGACAGACAATATCAAGTATTGTTTATAATAAAGGTGCGATAACTGAACAGGGAAGACCAAGAGCCACATAGACACACAACATCAAGTATTGTTTATAATAAAGGTGCGTTAACTGAACAGGGAAGACCAAGAGCCACATGGACAGACAATATCAAGTATTGTTTATAATAAAGGTGTGTTAACTGAACAGGGAAGACCAAGAGCCACATAGACACACAACATCAAGTATTGTTTATAATAAAGGTGCGTTAACTGAACAGGGAAGACCAAGAGCCACATGGACAGACAATATCAAGTATTGTTTATAATAAAGGTGTGTTCAATGAACAGGGAAGACCAAGAGCCACATGGACAGACAACATCAAGTACTGTTTATAATAAGGGTGTGTTAACTGAACAGGGAAGACCAAGAGCCACATGGACAGACAACATCAAGTATTGTTTATAATAAAGGTGTGTTAACTGAGCAGGGAAGACCAAGAGCCACATGGACAGACAATATCAAGTATTGTTTATAATAAAGGTGTGTTAACTGAGCAGGGAAGACCAAGAGCCACATGGACAGACAATATCAAGTATTGTTTATAATAAAGGTGCGTTAACTGAACAGGGAAGACCAAGAGCCACATAGACATACAACATCAAGTATTGTTTATAATAAAGGTGCGTTAACTGAACAGGGAAGACCAAGAGCCACATGGACAGACAATATCAAGTATTGTTTATAATAAAGGTGTGTTAACTGAACAGGGAAGACCAAGAGCCACATGGACAGACAATATCAAGTATTGTTTATAATAAAGGTGCGATAACTGAACAGGGAAGACCAAGAGCCACATAGACACACAACATCAAGTATTGTTTATAATAAAGGTGCGTTAACTGAACAGGGAAGACCAAGAGCCACATGGACAGACAATATCAAGTATTGTTTATAATAAAGGTGTGTTAACTGAACAGGGAAGACCAAGAGCCACATAGACACACAACATCAAGTATTGTTTATAATAAAGGTGCGTTAACTGAACAGGGAAGACCAAGAGCCACATGGACAGACAATATCAAGTATTGTTTATAATAAAGGTGCGTTAACAGAACAGGGAAGACCAAGAGCCACATGGACAGACAATATCAAGTATTGTTTATAATAAAGGTGTGTTAACTGAACAGGGAAGACCAAGAGCCACATGGACAGACAATATCAAGTATTGTTTATAATAAAGGTGCGTTAACTGAACAGGGAAGACCAAGAGCCACATAGATATACAACATCAAGTATTGTTTATAATAAAGGTGCGTTAACTGAACAGGGAAGACCAAGAGCCACATGGACAGACATCAGGTATTGTTTATAATAAGGGTGTGTTAACTGAACAGGGAAGACCAAGAGCCACATGGACAGACAATATCAAGTATTATTTATAATAAAGGTGCGTTAACTGAACAGGGAAGACCAAGAGCCACATGGACAGACAATATCAAGTATTGTTTATAATAAAGGTGTGTTAACTGAACAGGGAAGACCAAGAGCCACATGGACAGACAATATCAAGTATTGTTTATAATAAAGGTGCGTTAACTGAACAGGGAAGACCAAGAGCCACATGGACAGACAATATCAAGTATTGTTTATAATAAAGGTGTGTTCAATGAACAGGGAAGACCAAGAGCCACATGGACAGACAACATCAAGTACTGTTTATAATAAGGGTGTGTTAACTGAACAGGGAAGACCAAGAGCCACATGGACAGACAACATCAAGTATTGTTTATAATAAAGGTGTGTTAACTGAGCAGGGAAGACCAAGAGCCACATGGACAGACAATATCAAGTATTGTTTATAATAAAGGTGTGTTAACTGAGCAGGGAAGACCAAGAGCCACATGGACAGACAATATCAAGTATTGTTTATAATAAAGGTGCGTTAACTGAACAGGGAAGACCAAGAGCCACATAGACATACAACATCAAGTATTGTTTATAATAAAGGTGCGTTAACTGAACAGGGAAGACCAAGAGCCACATGGACAGACAATATCAAGTATTGTTTATAATAAAGGTGTGTTAACTGAACAGGGAAGACCAAGAGCCACATGGACAGACAATATCAAGTATTGTTTATAATAAAGGTGCGATAACTGAACAGGGAAGACCAAGAGCCACATAGACACACAACATCAAGTATTGTTTATAATAAAGGTGCGTTAACTGAACAGGGAAGACCAAGAGCCACATGGACAGACAATATCAAGTATTGTTTATAATAAAGGTGTGTTAACTGAACAGGGAAGACCAAGAGCCACATAGACACACAACATCAAGTATTGTTTATAATAAAGGTGCGTTAACTGAACAGGGAAGACCAAGAGCCACATGGACAGACAATATCAAGTATTGTTTATAATAAAGGTGCGTTAACAGAACAGGGAAGACCAAGAGCCACATGGACAGACAATATCAAGTATTGTTTATAATAAAGGTGTGTTAACTGAACAGGGAAGACCAAGAGCCACATGGACAGACAATATCAAGTATTGTTTATAATAAAGGTGCGTTAACTGAACAGGGAAGACCAAGAGCCACATAGATATACAACATCAAGTATTGTTTATAATAAAGGTGCGTTAACTGAACAGGGAAGACCAAGAGCCACATGGACAGACATCAGGTATTGTTTATAATAAGGGTGTGTTAACTGAACAGGGAAGACCAAGAGCCACATGGACAGACAATATCAAGTATTATTTATAATAAAGGTGCGTTAACTGAACAGGGAAGACCAAGAGCCACATGGACAGACAATATCAAGTATTGTTTATAATAAAGGAATGTTAACTGAACAGGGAAGACCAAGAGCCACATGGACAGACAATATCAAGTATTGTTTATAATAAAGGTGCGTTAACTGAACAGGGAAGACCAAGAGCCACATGGACAGACAATATCAAGTATTGTTTATAATAAAGGAATGTTAACTGAACAGGGACGACCAAGAGCCACATGGACAGACAATATCAAGTATTGTTTATAATAAAGGTGCGTTAACAGAACAGGGAAGACCAAGAGCCACATAGACATACAACATCAAGTATTGTTTATAATAAAAGTGTATTAACTGAACAGGGAAGACCAAGAGCCACATGGGCAGACAATATCAAGTATTGTTTATAATAAAGGTGCGTTAACTGAACAGGGAAGACCAAGAGCCACATAGACATACAACATCAAGTATTGTTTATAATAAAGGTGCGTTAACTGAACAGGGAAGACCAAGAGCCACATGGACAGACAACATCAAGTATTGTTTATAATAAAGGTGTGTTAACTGAACAGGGAAGACCAAGAGCCACATAGACATACAACATCAAGTATTGTTTATAATAAGGGTGTGTTAACTGAACAGGGAAGACCAAGAGCCACATGGACAGACAATATCAAGTATTGTTTATAATAAAGGTGTGTTAACTGAACAGGGAAGACCAAGAGCCACATAGACACACAACATCAAGTATTGTTTATAATAAGGGTGTGTTAACTGAACAGGGAAGACCAAGAGCCACATGGACAGACAATATCAAGTATTGTTTATAATAAAGGTGTGTTAACTGAGCAGGGAAGACCAAGAGCCACATGGACATACAACATCAAGTACTGTTTATAATAAGGGTGTGTTAACTGAACAGGGAAGACACCACAGACAGGAGGGGCGATCCATGACACCCGACCTTCCGAGAGGAGATGACACCAAATAATGATCCTTCCTCCCCACCGTGCCCCGTACTCACACGTTGATGCTGGCCAGCAACTTCTGCGGCTCCCCACACCTGTGGATCTCATCCCGGGTCAGAGCCAGCAATGTCTGGGGAAAGCTGTGGCTGCAACAGGGAGAAGGAGACATAGATGGGAGGCCAGTGGTGGGGCAGTAACAGGTAGAGGGGGACATAGATGGGAGGCCAGTGGTGGGGCAGTAACAGGTAGAGGGGGACATAGATGGGAGGCCAGTGGTGTGGCAGTAACAGGTAGAGGAGGACATAGATGGGGGTCCAGTGGTGGGGCAGTAACAGGTAGAGGGGGACATAGATGGGGGTCCAGTGGTGGGGCAGTAACAGGGAGAGGGGGACATAGATGGGGGTCCAGTGGTGGGGCAGTAACAGGTAGAGGGGGACATAGATGGGGGTCCAGTGGTGGGGCAGTAACAGGGAGAGGGGGGACTAGCAAAATATTACTGACCAGAACTATGTACGTTAATTTAAAATCTAAATCTAAAATCTAGTAATGTAAAACGACCCATCTCCAGCGTACACTTATCAACGGATAAAGGTAATCGTTTATCAATGCAGCATTTAATGTACTGTTAGGAAGATTATTTTATTATAACCAACATTAATAAATGCCATTCATAGGAGCATACAACAACTCGTAGTAAACAGATCAATAAAAAATACATACATAATTAAAATTGCTGTATATTACAAAACATCATTGTAAATTAAAACTATCATGGTCACATTATAGTTAAAATGACGGAGAAGGCTTTTGAATAAGGTCTAACAAAACTTCTGTAGAATATAAAAGATCATGATGTAAAGTGGGCACAAACTCTTCATCAGCAAAGATCTCAAAGCAGCCATTAGCCAGTAGTTGGTCCAACATCTTGAACATTGGCAGTGTAATGCGATCAGTCTTCTGATGGTCACGGAATATCTGCAGCACGACCTCACTGAAGACCTGTGTGGCTTGGCTGTCTCCAGACAGGGGTCGCAGGTACTCCAGTAGAGCCGCCGCCGAATACTTCACCTGCAACAGGTGAGAAGGACCAGGTGTGTCGTATACATTTAACAACATTTAACATTAGCGACACACTAACATTAATAGAGAATGTCACTACAATTACATAAATGACAACTGGAACATATGTGCAGGTGTAGCGGTCGGCTACTTATGATAGCACCCCTTAGTGTCTCTCGCATTTCCGGCTACAAACGATCGACACACGTGCCATTTCGCTCTATCAATAAAGTTGTTTTAACGTGACTTCTTGTGTCGCTACACAGGTGTCATATAAAAATACAGGTATAATAAAAAATAATATATATATATGATATGATATGATAGTCAGCGTTTTAGTTTATATTACTGTTGGCTGCCACAGTTTGTGCAATGCAAACAATATCACATTATCTGTAAATGTTGATGTGTTATAAAGTATTTAATTTTTTCATTTGTAGAACACATAAAACAAAGGAGGCTGGAAGAGTGAGATGGAGAGAGGCAGAGAGTGCATGATGGAGAGAGAGACAGGGAGATGGGGAGAGGCTGAGGGGGAGAGATGGAGAGAGGCAGAGAGTGCATGATGGAGAGAGAGACAGGGAGAGGCTGAGGGGGAGAGATGGAGAGAGGCAGAGAGGGACATATGTAGAGAAGCAGGGAGGGAGAGACAGAGATGAAGAGAGAGGCTTAGAGGGAGGCAAGACAAGAGAGGGGGAGGGAGAGAGGGGGCAAGGGGAGAGGGGACATAGGGAGAGAGGGGGTATTAGGGGAGATGGTGAAGGGAAGAAAGAAAGAGAGAGGGCAAGGGAAGAGAGGGAGAGGAAGAGAGAGGGCTAGGGGAGAGAGGAAGAATGGGGGACAAGGGAAGGAGAATGGGGACAAGGGGAGAGGGAGGGAGAGAGGGCTAGGAGAGAGAGGGAGGGAGAATGGGGAGCATGAGGAGAGGGATGGAGAGGGGACAAGGGGAGAGTGGGAGGGAGAGTGTGGGCAAGGGAGATGAGGGAGGGAGAATAGGGGCAAGGAAAGAGTGGCAAGGGGAGAGAGGGAGGGAGAGAGGGAGAGAGGACTAAAGGGGAGAGAGAGAGAGGGAGGGAGGGAGAGACACACAGTACTGACCAGAGACTCAGTGAGACCACCCACACTGACGGTCAGTCCCAGCAGGACACTGTAGGTGTAGGTGGACAGAGCCAGTAGTTGAGTGAGCAGAGGGAAGGTGCTCCCTGGGGCGAGCCAGATCACACTGTCCATCACACCCCTACAACACAGGGAGGAGACAGTTCACACTGTCCATCACACTCCTACAACACAGTGAGGAGACAGATCACACTGTCCATCACACTCCTACAACACAGTGAGGAGACAGTTCACGCTGTCCATCACACTCCTACAACACAGGGAGGAGACAGATCACACTGTCCATCACACTCCTACAACACAGGGAGGAGACAGATCACGCTGTCCATCACACCCCTACAACACAGGGAGGAGACAGTTCACGCTGTCCATCACACTCCTACAACACAGGGAGGAGACAGATCACGCTGTCCATCACACTCCTACAACACAGGGAGGAGACAGATCACACTGTCCATCACACTCCTACAACACAGGGAGGAGACAGATCACACTGTCCATCACACCCCTACAACACAGGGAGGAGACAGTTCACACTGTCCATCACACTCCTACAACACAGTGAGGAGACAGATCACACTGTCCATCACACTCCTACAACACAGGGAGGAGACAGATCACACTGTCCATCACACTCCTACAACACAGGGAGGAGACAGATCACGCTGTCCATCACACCCCTACAACACAGGGAGGAGACAGATCACGCTGTCCATCACACCCCTACAACACAGGGAGGAGACAGTTCACACTGTCCATCACACTCCTACAACACAGGGAGGAGACAGATCACGCTGTCCATCACACTCCTACAACACAGGGAGGAGACAGATCACACTGTCCATCACACTCCTACAACACAGGGAGGAGACAGTTCACACTGTCCATCACACTCCTACAACACAGGTAGGAGACAGTTCACACTGTCCATCACACTCCTACAACACAGGGAGGAGACAGATCACACTGTCCATCACACTCCTACAACACAGGGAGGAGACAGATCACGCTGTCCATCACACTCCTACAACACAGGGAGGAGACAGTTCACACTGTCCATCACACTCCTACAACACAGGGAGGAGACAGTTCACACTGCCCATCACACTCCTACAACACAGGGAGGAGACAGATCACGCTGTCCATCACACTCCTACAACACAGGGAGGAGACAGATCACTGTCCATCACACTCCTACAACACAGTGAGGAGACAGATCACACTGTCCATCACACTCCTACAACACAGGTAGGAGACAGATCACTGTCCATCACACTCATACAACACAGGGAGGAGACAGATCACTGTCCATCACACTCCTACAACACAGGGAGGAGACAGATCACGCTGTCCATCACACTCCTACAACACAGGGAGGAGACAGATCACGCTGTCCATCACACTCCTACAACACAGGGAGGAGACAGATCACACTGTCCATCACACTCCTACAACACAGAGAGGAGACAGATCACACTGTCCATCACACTCCTACAACACAGGGAGGAGACAGATCACTGTCCATCACACTCCTACAACACAGGGAGGAGACAGATCACTGTCCATCACACTCCTACAACACAGGGAGGAGACAGATCACGCTGTCCATCACACTCCTACAACACAGGGAGGAGACAGATCACGCTGTCCATCACACTCCTACAACACAGGGAGGAGACAGATCACACTGTCCATCACACTCCTACAACACAGGGAGGAGACAGTTCATGCTGTCCATCACACTCCTACAACACAGGGAGGAGACAGATCACGCTGTCCATCACACTCCTACAACACAGGGAGGAGACAGATCACACTGTCCATCACACTCCTACAACACAGGGAGGAGACAGATCACGCTGTCCATCACACTCCTACAACACAGGGAGGAGACAGAGCACGCTGTCCATCACACTCCTACCACACAGGGAGGAGACAGATCACGCTGTCCATCACACTCCTACAACACAGGAAGGAGACAGATCACGCTGTCCATCACACTCCTACAACACAGGGAGGAGACAGATCACGCTGTCCATCACACTCCTACAACACAGGGAGGAGACAGATCACGCTGTCCATCACACTCCTACAACACAGGGAGGAGACAGATCACGCTGTCCATCACACTCCTACAACACAGGGAGGAGACAGATCACGCTGTCCATCACACTCCTACAACACAGGGAGGAGACAGATCACGCTGTCCATCACACTCCTACAACACAGGAAGGACACAGATCACACTGTCGATCACACTCCTACAACACAGGGAGGAGACAGATCACACTGTCCGTCACACTCCTACGACACAGGAAGGAGACAGATCACGCTGTCCATCACACTCCTACGACACAGGGAGGAGACAGATCACGCTGTCCATCACACTCCTACAACACAGGGAGGAGACAGATCACGCTGTCCATCACACTCCTACGACACAGGGAGGAGACAGATCACGCTGTCCATCACACTCCTATGACATAGGGAGGAGACAGGTCACACTGTCCATCACACTCCTACGACACAGGGAGGAGACAGATCACACTATCCATCACACTCCTACGATACAGGGAGGAGACAGATCACTCTGTCCATCACACTCCTACAACACAGTGAGGAGACAGTTCACACTGTCCATCACACTCCTACGACACAGGGAGGAGACAGATCACACTGTCCATCACACTCCTACAACACAGGGAGGAGACAGTTCACACTGTCCATCACACTCCTACAACACAGGGAGGAGACAGATCACGCTGTCCATCACACTCCTACAACACAGTGAGGAGACAGATCACACTGTCCATCACACTCCTACAACACAGGGAGGAGACAGATCACTGTCCATCACACTCCTACAACACAGGGGGGAGACAGATCACGCGTCCATCACACTCCTACAACACAGGGAGGAGACAGATCACGCTGTCCATCACACTCCTACAACACAGGGAGGAGACAGATCACGCTGTCCATCACACTCCTACAACACAGGGAGGAGACAGAGCACGCTGTCCATCACACTCCTACCACACAGGGAGGAGACAGATCACGCTGTCCATCACACTCCTACAACACAGGGAGGAGACAGATCACGCTGTCCATCACACTCCTACAACACAGGGAGGAGACAGATCACGCTGTCCATCACACTCCTACAACACAGGGAGGAGACAGATCACGCTGTCCATCACACTCCTACAACACAGGGAGGAGACAGATCACGCTGTCCATCACACTCCTACAACACAGGGAGGAGACAGATCACGCTGTCCATCACACTCCTACAACACAGGGAGGAGACAGATCACGCTGTCCATCACACTCCTACAACACAGGAAGGACACAGATCACACTGTCGATCACACTCCTACAACACAGGGAGGAGACAGATCACACTGTCCGTCACACTCCTACGACACAGGAAGGAGACAGATCACGCTGTCCATCACACTCCTACGACACAGGGAGGAGACAGATCACGCTGTCCATCACACTCCTACAACACAGGGAGGAGACAGATCACGCTGTCCATCACACTCCTACGACACAGGGAGGAGACAGATCACGCTGTCCATCACACTCCTATGACATAGGGAGGAGACAGGTCACACTGTCCATCACACTCCTACGACACAGGGAGGAGACAGATCACACTATCCATCACACTCCTACGATACAGGGAGGAGACAGATCACTCTGTCCATCACACTCCTACGACACAGGGAGGAGACAGATCACACTATCCATCACACTCCTACGACACAGGGAGGAGATAGATCACACTGTCCATCACACTCCTACAACACAGTGAGGAGACAGATCACACTGTCCATCACACTCCTACAACACAGTGAGGAGCAGATCACACTGTCCATCACACTCCTACAACACAGTGAGGAGACAGATCACACTGTCCATCACACTCCTACAACACAGGGAGGAGACAGATCACACTGTCCATCACACTCCTACAACACAGGGAGGAGACAGATCACGCTGTCCATCACATTAAAAGTGGCTCATTTCACAAAAAAATCAAACCTATCTAGTATCCACTACAACATGCTAGTTCACTTGTGCAAATTTTTTATTGTCAAAAATCAATGGAAATGTGGGTTCGGTTCTATATGCTATGATACAAGGCCAGTCCTACTTTTAAAAGTTACCTGATTAAATTATCATTTTAACATGCAAACCAACTGTGCA
Organism: Lamellibrachia columna; assembly: GCA_963662155.1. Lineage (NCBI taxonomy): Eukaryota > Metazoa > Annelida > Polychaeta > Sabellida > Siboglinidae > Lamellibrachia > Lamellibrachia columna. Next base: position 1,779,197 of record OY759266.1, on the reverse strand, counting down.
TATATATATATATATACATATATATATACAATATATATATTTCACACATTATATTATGTGTATATATATATATATATATATATATATATATATATATACACATATCAAATAACCTGATTTGGGATGGATTAAACCAATCAAGGAGTGAGTTTTCAACTCGTTCCTCCCAAGAACTCTCATAAACTTAATTAAATTAAGATAAAACTCTTCCCTTATTTCGAAAGGGAATTGCCCCATTCCATGCCCTGTTCAGTGCCAATCCTCCATAGTGAGCCCCAGTGGGACAAACGTGTAGATACAGAAACTGGGACATTTTATTATTAAAATATATAATTGACCCAAGAATCCATGTTACGATTGTGTATTGCTGGGACAGGTGTGAACTCACTGTGGGAAGATTCTGAGCAGGTCGTCTCTGTGGGGAACGTGAGGGATCTCAGGGCTGAAAGTGACAGGAACATGTCAAGTTAATATTACACCAAGTACATAGAAGTACATGCAAGTACATGCAAGAATATACAAATACATACAAGTACACACAAGTACATACAAATACATGCAAGTAATTTATTAGTATAATTTACCTGACCATTTCTAAATTCATTGACCAACAAAGGTGTCTCACACTGACATTGACTCTGATCTACCTGTGACAGATGCCAACATCTACCTGTGACAGATGGCAACATCTACCTGTGACAGATGCTAGCATCTACCAGCGACAGATGCCAACATCTACCTGCGACAGATGCGGGCATCTACCTGTGACAGATGCTAGCATCTACCAGCGACATATGCCAACATCTACCTGCGACAGATGCGGGCATCTACCTGCGATACATGCTAACATCTACCTGCGATAGGTGCTAACATCTACTTGTGACAGATGCAGACATCTACCTGTGATAAATGCTGACATCTATCTGCGACATATGCTAACATCTACTTGCGACAATAGATGCTGACATCTTCCTGCAATAGATGCTGACATCTACCTGTGACAGATGCGGACATCTACCTGTGATATGTTGACCCAGACCCACCTGTGATAAAGCAGCTGACTGAAGACCTGTCCAGCGTGGGCTCTTGTCCGGTCAATCTTCTCCACTGCCTGCTGGACCACGCAACAGAACAGCTGTCTGCAACTGTTGCCATGACAACTGCTTATACAATGGCTTGCTTCACCAATAAGACCATCACAATAAGACCGTGTTTGTACTAAGATTATTTTACTGAATCATTGTATTTACTATGATCCAACTTGTTATGAAGTAGGGAAGACAGTTCCTGTAAAACACAAATACTAAAAACTGTAATAATTTGGCATATGAAGATCAACCTACATCTGTGGAGAGACGAGTGATGGCTGGGCTTTGGTTAGTGTAGACGTCACCTGGAGTAGGCCTGTCATGCTGGCTTCTCTCACTCTACAACAACCAATGGTAACTGCCTGGACGGACACAACTGACACAAACTTCCTGGTCCGTTTACTCCCAGCTAGTCTCAACATTCCAGTATTACATTTCTCCGCAGTTTAAACTACAAATAAACTTTGAGGAACACTTCTCAGTAATTGCATACAAGTTCATCCACAAAAAAAGTTAAATGCCAAAATCATGTAAATTCAGTTAAGCGTGGTATTGCGCTGTCATTATATGCCACGCACTGATGAAATAATGGTTTTCCTTTCTATCACTGAACAACATGTAACAGAAAACACAAATGACCTCGGGTTAAACTGCCAGCGATTCAAAATGACGATATAAACAAATGTCAAGGGTAAAAGCAAACTTTGCAGTTAAAATAAAAAACAGTAACCCATATAAGAGAAACGTAGAGAATATGTTTCCATTGAAATAGTTGGGGATTTCTCTCATTCTCTACAGTCTGAAGTATTCTCATCACATTCCAGCCAACCCTGCCCTGACATCACTCTGGCTATATACCTACCCTGCCCTCACATCACTCTGGCTATCTACCTACCCCGCTCCCATATCGCCATGGATGTCAACCTACCTCGCCCTCACATCACTCTGGCTATCTACCTACCCTGCCCTCACATCATTCTGGCTATCTACATACCCTGCCCTCACATCACTATGGCTATATACCTACCCTGCCCCCGCATCCCTCTGGCTATCTACCTACCCTGCACTCACATAATTCTGGCTATCTACACATACCCTGCCCTCATATCACTCTAGCTATATACCTACCCAACCCTCACATCACTATCGCTATATACCTACCCTGCCCCCGCATCCCTCTGGCTACTACCCCGCTCACACATCACTCTGGCTATATACCTACCCTGCCCTCACATAACTCTGGCTATATACCTACCCTGCCCTCACATCACTCTGGCTATCTACCTACCCCACCCCCACATCACACTGGCTGCCTACCTACCCCGTCCCCACATCACTCCTGCTGTCTACCTACCCCACCCCCACATTACCCCTGCTGTCTACCTACCTCACCTCCATATCAGCACTGCTGTCTACCTACCCAGCCCCCACATCACCCCTGCTGTCTACCTACCCAGCCCCCACATCACCCCTGCTGTCGACATATCTCACCTCCATATCACCCCTGCTGTCTACCTACCTCACCTCCATATCAGCCCTGCTGTCTACCTACCCTGCCCCCACATCGCCCCGACTGTCGAGGGTGTAGTCTTCCATTGCAGCGAAGAAAGCGTTATAGATGATGTGGACATTGTCTACAGAGAGGATGTCAGCCATACAGCCAGACAGGTCGGCTGTCTCTGTCTTGTACAAGCTGTAAACAAACATAGAGGATGTCAGCATTACAGCCAGACAGGTCAGCTGACTGTCTTGTACAAGCTGTAAACAAACATAGAGGATGTCAGCCGTACAGCCAGACAGGTCGGCTGTCTCTGTCTTGTACAAGCTGTCAACAAACATAGAGGATGTCAGCATTACAGCCAGACATGTCAGCTGACTGTCTTGTATAAGCTGTAAACAAACATAGAGGATGTCAGCATTACAGCCAGACAGGTCGGCAATCTCTGTCTTCTACAAGCTGTAAAAAAACAGAGGATGTCAGCATTACAGTCAGACAGGTCGGCTGACTTTGTCTTGTACAAGCTGTAAACAAACATAGAGGATGTCAGCATTACAGCCAAATAGGTCGGCTGACTCTGTCTTGTACAAGCTGTAAACAAACAGAGAGGACGTCAGCCATACAGCCAGACAGGTTGGCTGACTATGTCTTGTACAAGTTGTAAACAAACAGAGAGGACGTCAACCATACAGCCAGACAGGTAGGCTGACTCTGTCTTGTACAAGGTGTAAACAAACAGAGAGGACGTCAGCCATACAGCCAGACAGGTAGGCTGACTCTGTCTTGTACAAGGTGTAAGCAAACAGAGAGGACGTCAGCCATACAGCCAGACAGGTAGGCTGACTCTGTCTTGTACAAGCTGTAAACAAACAGAGAGGACGTCAGCCATACAGCCAGACAGGTAGGCTGACTCTGTCTTGTACAAGCTGTAAACAAACAGAGTGGATGTCAACCATACAGCCAGGCAGGAAGACTGACTCTGTCTTGTACAAGGTGTAAACAAACAGGTTGTCATTGCCCCACAATGCACCACTAACGTGTATACTGCATGCAACTAAAGATTCTGATTAAAATGGCCATTCCACATACCACAATAGCATAACATTTTGAGTTTTGTTATTAATATCTATAAACACCTAACAAATTATTGGTTATTGAAATGGTCTGCATATAAGTATACCACATTAAAAATGACACAAATACTCAAACTGACACAAACACGTGGCATTAGTTTTCTTCACTCTAACATGTGGCATTAGTCTCTTCACTCTAACACACGTGGCATTAGTCTCTTCACTCTAACACATGTGGCATTAGTCTCTTCACTCTAACACATGTGGCATTAGTCTCTTCACTCTAACACACATGGCATTAGTCTCTTCACTCTAACACACATGGCATTAGTCTCTTCACTCTAACACACGACATTAATCACTTCACTCTAACACACGTGGCATTAGTCTCTTCACTTTAACACACATGGCATTAGTCTCTTCACTCTAACACACGTGACATTAGTCTCTTCACTCTAACACATGTGACATTAGTCTCTTCACTTTAACACACATGGCATTAGTCTCTTCACTCTAACACACGTGACATTAGTCTCTTCACTCTAACACACGTGACATTAGTCTCTTCACTCTAACACACGGGACATTAGTCTCTTCACTCTAACACACGGGACATTAGTCTCTTCACTCTAACACACATGACATTAATCACTTCACTCTAACACACGTGCTACCAGCCATCAGTTTAATTTAGATGTTAGTGCTATCAGAGGGCAACTGCACCTTCTAAATAATAACTGACTGGATTAACAGGGTTTTAGACCCAATACTGATTGATCACGAAGCTAACTTCAAAACCTTTTGTCTCCTTCATTGGTTGTGAAGTTAAAACAAGTGGCTCCACCTGGTGAGTGCCTTGATGGCTGAGCAGCGAGATTCAACCCACTTCTGTTCTTTCACCGTTAAACGACTTGCTGCCACCAGGGAAGAAATGACCTCCTGAACTCTGCCCTCCAGCATGAACTTTGGCATTGCGCAAAAAGCGAGGGCGAAACCAATACGAGTAGTTTCTGTGTCACTGGCGAGTCCCTCTATGTACTTGGCTACGAGGCTCTCTGAAACAGAGTGAACATCTCTCAACCATCGATCACATCATCAAAACATCTGTCAGTCTGTCTCAGCTTTCTCCTGGCCATACTCCTTGACGCTGCTCAAAATTCCTTACATATATACAACAAACCTCGTGGATCTATCCACTGATTACCCCCCATCTGTAGTCTATACAGCAACTCACACAAACAACAGTATTGACAACACAACTTTAATTTTCACAGACTACACTCGCTCATCAATGACCTTTATACAACAATGGTACAACAGAAATGTCAGGTGCCACCAACCCTGCCACCCAGGACTTGCCTGCTGCCTGACCCACCCTCTGTCACCCAGGACTTGCCTGCTGCCTGACCCACCCTCTTTCACCCAGGACTTGCCTGCTGCCTGACCCACCCTCTGTCACCCAGGACTTGCCTGCTGCCTGACCCACCCTCTGTCACCCAGGACTTGCCTGCTGCCTGACCCACCCTCTTTCACCCAGGACTTGCCTGCTGCCTGACCCACCCTCTGTCACCCAGGACTTGCCTGCTGCCTCACCCACCCTCTGTCACCCAGGACTTGCCTGCTGCCTCACCCACCCTCTGACACCCAGGACTTGCCTGCTGCCTGACCCACCCTCTGTCACCCAGGACTTGCCTGCTGCCTCACCCACCCTCTGTCACCCAGGACTTGCCTGCTGCCTCACCCACCCTCTGTCACCCAGGACTTGCCTGCTGCCTCACCCACCCTCTGTCATCCAGGACTTGCCTGCTGCCTCACCCACCCTCTGTCACCCAGGACTTGCCTGCTGCCTCACCCACCCTCTGTCACCCAGGACTTGCCTGCTGCCTCACCCACCCCCTGTCACCCAGGACTTGCCTGTTGCCTCACCCACCCTCTGTCACCCAGGACTTGCCCACTGCCTCACCAACCCTCTGTCACCCAGGACTTACCTGCTGCCTCACCCACCCCCTGTCACCCAGGACTTGCCTGCTGCCTCACCCACCCTCTGTCACCCAGGACTTGCCCACTGCCTCACCAACCCTCTGTCACCCAGGACTTACCTGCTGCCTCACCCACCCTCTGTCACCCAGGACTTGCCCGCTGCCTCACCCACCCTCTGTCACCCAGGACTTACCTGCTGCCTCACCCACCCTCTGTCACACAGGACTTGCCTGCTGCCTCACCCACCCTCTGTCACCCAGGACTTTCCTGCTGCCTCACCCACCCTCTGTCACCCAGGACTTGCCTGCTGCCTCACCCACCCTCTGTCACCCAGGACTTTCCTGCTGCCTCACCCACCCTCTGTCACCCAGGACTTGCCTGCTGCCTCACCCACCCTCTGTCACCCAGGACTTGCCTGCTGCCTCACCCACCCTCTGTCACCCAGGACTTGCCTGCTGCCTCACCCACCCTCTGTCACCCAGGACTTGCCTGCTGCCTCACCCACCCTCTGTCACCCAGGACTTGCCTGCTGCCTCACCCACCCTCTGTCACCCAGGACTTTCCTGCTGCCTCACCCACCCTCTGTCACCCAGGACTTGCCTGCTGCCTCACCCACCCTCTGTCACCCAGGACTTGCCTGCTGCCTCACCCACCCTCTGTCACCCAGGACTTACCTGCTGCCTCACCCACCCTCTGTCACCCAGGACTTGCCTGCTGCCTCACCCACCCTCTGTCACCCAGGACTTGCCTGCTGCCTCACCCACCCTCTGTCACCCAGGACTTTCCTGCTGCCTCACCCACCCTCTGTCACTAAGCTCACTTTGACACGTCCCAACTAAACCAATTCGTAACATATACTTGCATATTCTGTACAACAACGATCATATCGTAATGTAAAGCTTATTCTAGTTGATGTCATCAGACCTGGGGTAACATGATGTGGATGTCATCAGACCTGGGGTAACATGATGTGGATGTGACTCATCTCTGTGGATGTGGCTCATACGTTGACTTGATATAAAAGTAAAATCTGTAAATAGTGTAAAAGTAAATCTCTAGATTTCATATTTATTTGGCTGGCTCTGTGCAGCAATAAGTATCTGTCTCTGCTAACTGTCACAATTGACCGGTCTACCTTGCTCCTGTGACTTCGGGTGTCCATCAGCCTGTCTGTAGTACTCCGACAGGAAGGCAGAGAGCGCCACTGTTGCCAGTTCCTGTGAGACGTCAGTAACATGCACATCACCGGAAACCCTTTCTAGTTAGACACACCAACTTACATCAGTTAGTGGAAATATTCTTGTTCTTGTACCAGTGTTATGTAAACAATACTTTACATTGTTTAAACAATACTTTACGTTTTGCAAACAATACTTTACATTATGCAAACAATACTTTACATTATGCAAACAATACTTTACATAATGTGTACACTTCATTTCTGTGTGTGTGTGTGTGTGTGTGTGTGCGTGCATGCATACTTGTACACAGCAGACACACATATATCCCTATACATGTGTACACTTCACACACATTACATTTCTGTACACGCTTCCTGTTAATTATGTTTCATTTGATTACTTATTATCGGTGGAACTAAATATTACATTCTGACAACTGCTGTTGGGTTTATTGCCCAGGATACGATTGCAACTGTAATATTTATTTCTACACAGGTCAGAATGAATTAGTTAGGCAAGGTAGGTGAGTGGTTGGAATGTTCCAACTTCCCTTCTCCTGAAACCACAGCGACAGTGTGACAACAGGGACAGAGTGTGACTACAAGGACAGAGTGTGACAACAGCAACAGAGTTTGACAACAGGGACAGAGTGTGACATCAGCGACAGAGTGTGACAACAGGGACAGAGTGTGTCAACAGGGACAGAGTGTGACAACAGGGACAGAGTGTGACAACCGCGACAGTGTGACAACAGCGACAGAGTGTGACAACAGCGACAGAGTGTGACAACAGCAACAGAGTGTGACAACAGCAAAGGAGAACCAGTTCCTCTGGATACAGTGTAGGACAGTTGTAGAGAACAGGAGTTACCTGGATGTCAATGAAAGGACCAGTGAGTTACCTGGATGTCCGGGTCAATGAAAGGACCAGTGAGTTACCTGGATATCCGGGTCAATGAAAGGACCAGTGAGTTACCTGGATGTCCGGGTCAATGAAAGGACCAGTGAGTTACCTGGATGTCCAGGTCAATGAAAGGACCAGTGAGTTACCTTGATGTCCGGGTCATTGAAAGGACCAGTGAGTTACCTTGATGTCCGGGTCAATGAAAGGACCAGTGAGTTACCTGGAAGTCCGGGTCAATGAAAGGACCAGTGAGTTACCTGGAAGTCTGGGTCAATGAAAGGACCAGTGAGTTACCTTGATGTCCGGGTCAATGAAAGGACCAGTGAGTTACCTGGATGTCCGGGTAAATGAAAGGACCAGTGAGTTACCTGGATGTCCGGGTCAATGAAAGGACCAGTGAGTTACCTGGATGTCTGGGTCAATGAAAGGACCAGTGAGTTACCTGGATGTCCGGGTCAATGAAAGGACCAGTGAGTTACCTGGATGTCCGGGTCAATGAAAGGACCAGTGAGTTACCTGGATGTCCGAGTCAATGAAAGGACCAGTGAGTTACCTGGATGTCTGGGTCAATGAAAGGACCAGTGAGTTACCTGGATGTCCGGGTCAATGAAAGGACCAGTGAGTTACCTGGTAGTCCGGGTCAATGAAAGGACCAGTGAGTTACCTGGATGTCCGGGTCACTGTTCTGGAGACATTCGTCCAGCAGCTCCTGCCACGTGTCTACAAGAAAGATTATGATTCCTGTCCATCTGGTCTGGTCTGGAATAGCTTAAGATGCACTGTCAGTTGTCAAAAAAATTTTATTACACTGTCCAATTATTTAATCAAAATTGAGTAATAACTTTGCACAAATGAACTAGCATGCCATAGATACTAATGAACTAGCATTCTGTAGTGGATACTAATGAACTAGCATGTTGTAGTAGATACTAATGAACTAACATTCTGTAGTGGATACTAATGAACTAGCATGTTGTAGATACTAATGAACTAGCATTATGTAGTGGATACTAATGAACTAGCATGTTGTAGTAGATACTAATGAACTAGCATTCTGTAGTGGATACTAATGAACTAGCATGTTGTAGATACTAATGAACTAGCATTCTGTAGTGGATACTAATGAACTAGCATTCTGTAGTGGATACTAATGAACTAGCATGTTGTAGATACTAATGAACTAGCATGCCGTAGATACTAATGAACTAGCATGTTGTAGTAGATACTAATGAACTAGCATTCTGTAGTGGATACTAATGAACTAGCATGTTGTAGTAGATACTAATGAACTAGCATTCTGTAGTGGATACTAATGAACTAGCATGTTGTAGTAGATACTAATGAACTAGCATTCTGTAGTGGATACTAATGAACTAGCATGTTGTAGATACTAATGAACTAGCATGCTGTAGATACTAATGAACTAGCATGTTGTAGTAGATACTAATGAACTAGCATTCTGTAGTGGATACTAATGAACTAGCATTCTGTAGTGGGTACTAATGAACTAGCATGTTGTAGATACTAATGAACTAGCATGCCGTAGATACTAATGAACTAGCATGTTGTAGTAGATACTAATGAACTAGCATTCTTTAGTGGATACTAATGAACTAGCATTCTGTAGTGGATACTAATGAACTAGCATGTTGTAGATACTAATGAACTAGCATGCCGTAGATACTAATGAACTAGCATGTTGTAGTAGATACTAATGAACTAGCATTCTGTAGTGGATACTAATGAACTAGCATGTTGTAGTAGATACTAATGAACTAGCATTCTTTAGTGGATACTAATGAACTAGCATTCTGTAGTGGATACTAATGAACTAGCATGTTGTAGATACTAATGAACTAGCATGCCGTAGATACTAATGAACTAGCATGTTGTAGTAGATACTAATGAACTAGCATTCTGTAGTGGATACTAATGAACTAGCATGTTGTAGTAGATACTAATGAACTAGCATTCTGTAGTGGATACTAATGAACTAGCATGTTGTAGATACTAATGAACTAGCATGCCGTAGATACTAATGAACTAGCATGTTGTAGTAGATACTAATGAACTAGCATTCTGTAGTGGATACTAATGAACTAGCATTCTGTAGTGGATACTAATGAACTAGCATGTTGTAGTGGATACTAATGAACTAGCATGTTGTAGATACTAATGAACTAGCATGCCGTAGATACTAATGAACTAGCATGTTGTAGTAGATACTAATGAACTAGCATTCTGTAGTGGATACTAATGAACTAGCATTCTGTAGTGGATACTAATGAACTAGCATGTTGTAGTAGATACTAATGAACTAGCATTCTGTAGTGGATACTAATGAACTAGCATGTTGTAGTAGATACTAATGAACTAGCATTCTGTAGTGGATACTAATGAACTAGCATGCTGTAGTAGATACTAATGAACTAGCATTCTGTAGTGGATACTAATGAACTAGCATGCTGTAGATACTAATGAACTAGCATGCTGTAGATACTAATGAACTAGCACGCTGAAGTAGATACTAAATGGGTTAATTTTTTCTTGAAATGAGTCTGAAGCAAGTAATTAAACAGTATAGTCTTTCTGTTACAAGTAAACACACTTCATAGAATTATAACTATAAACATTGCACTGGAGTATAAAGAATTTAATACAATTTGCACAAGCAAAAATTTACAAAACAAATCAATCAAACCTGCTTTGACGCAATATGATAAGAGAGACTTGCCTACAATCGCATCCCCGTGGAATGACATCTTGGCAAGAGACAACTTGTGTATGAAACAGCACGCTGTCAATCAAACATGTCAAACCACGCTGTCAATAAAACATATCAAACCACGCTGTCAATCAAACATGTCAAACCATACAAATAACATCATGAAAACATATTATCAATCAAAAATATATTATCAATCAAAAACATATTATCAAACAAAAACACTGCAACTTTTGCAAGGAGCTAGGACAACGTTAAAAAGGGATATAAATATTTAAAATCGACTCCTCTAAATAGTGTGTGGGACCAAAACAATACAAGGTGGGGACTACCAAACTAAAGACTGCAATATGCTGATGTCTTCATGGACATAATAATCGTTAATGATCGACAGTATATCAAGGCATCTAAATACTTTTAATACAAGATTTAACAAGATTTGCCATCCAAGCCAAAGGCCCAGATGGCAAGTGGACAAGGAAGCCATTGGCTTATCGAGAGTCCAACAATGTTCATCTACTTATAACCCGCCCTCCTGAGATATGTGTCAACCTTGTTTTTAAACATATTCATACAGCTCAATGTTCTGAACAATTTCTAATGGATTCGTTCGATTACTGAATATTCTATTTCACCTCAAATGTCCTCGGTGTCGTCAATCTATGTCAAACAATCACTGCCCATATCATACATTTGTACTACTTATGCCAGAGACTAAGGAGTTAGTCCTGGTGGTTCTTTGGCGTAAAGATACGTCTGGACTTAGCAGGAAATTGAGCCCAGTCAGTATTCGTGCATACTGACTAGGCAGCTTACGCTACAGAGTAGACATTATGGTATGGCTTAAAGCATTCATCCCGGTCCATACATACGGCTCCTGTAGACAATTACTCACTTGCTTTCCTCATTAATTCCCCACTCAGTCCCCTGAACAACTTGGCTTCTTGAAGCTGTAAACAGAAACATATTGTAGAGTTGTATATTATGTAATAACATTGAAGTCACTAGTTAGCTAAGACTAAACAACCTTTGGAAGATGTGAGGGCCATACAAAGCAATTCAAATGTTACATTAAAAGGTCCGACTTTTTCTTGGTTACACGATAAAATGTATACACAATTAATCTATAATAAATTTGGTGTATTTATACATAAATTAAATTAGCAAGTTAAGCGTATCTTTGAGAAGAGGACTGCTGATTATACAACTTACCTTAGGAATGATATTTCTGAGGTTATCAATTGTGACGTTGTCGAGTAGATCGGCGACACACCTACAAGTAACCGGTGTCTGAGTGTTTGAGTGTGAATCGTCAGGTTCCCTCGTTTCTGTTTTTAATTGGTTGTGTTCTATAAAGAGGTCCACACAGTTAACACTTATTAGATTATAAAGTATATAAAGTATGTCAAGAAATGTGGCCAGCCAATTTCTGCACACATACCAGGGAATTCTTAGCAAGTCGAAACAGTTACCCTAGCAGATCTTGCAGAGACAGAACCATCTCTCTAACCATCCCCTTCTCACATTGTTCATCCAACTGCCTCCAGCAGTGAATAAGGTGTTTGTGTGACCTAGATCTTGGACACCAGGTCTTCAAAGATTTATATCAAGTGGAGTGATATGTTGATAATGAAAATTACGTAAAGTTATTGCAAGCTATTTTACCGCACTATGAAAGGTATCAAGAAATAATGTTTATTCTAACACTTGTTTGATTTGCAGCTGTGTGATACTTTTAATAAATAACAACAGCAAGACTTCCAGTTAACACAGCGTGTGCATGCGTGCTTGTGCGTTTGAGTGTGGGATGCCGCCTGGTCTTACAACCAGAAAGGGGTGTCAACTCACTTGTCCTGAAGCCAGGCCTGCTCTGCCAGGGCATGGGTCACAGCAGACGTTGCCAAGATGGCGCCGTCGCGCAACATCAAATCCATGTCAAGACATTTGCCAACCAAATGTGGCAGCACTAGAACCAAGAAAACATTGTGTGTAACATGGAGCATGACAGGGAAACATTGTGTATAACATGGAGCATGACAGGGAAACATTGTGTGTAACATGGAGCACAACAGGGAAACATTGCGTGTAACATGGAGTACAACAGGGAAACATTGTGTATAACATGGAGCATGACAGGGAAACATTGCGTGTAACATGGAGCACAACAGGGAAACATTGTGTATAACATGGAGCATGACAGGGAAACATTGTGTGTAACATGGAGCATAACAGGGAAACATTGTGTGTAACATGGAGCATGACAGGGAAACATTGTGTGTAACATGGAGCACAACAGGGAAACATTGTGTATAACATGGAGCATAACAGGGAAACATTGTGTGTAACATGGAGCATAACAGGGAAACATTGTGTGTAACATGGAGCATAACAGGGAAACATTGTGTGTAACATGGAGCACAACAGGGAAACATTGTGTATAACATGGAGCATAACAGGGAAACATTGTGTGTAACATGGAGCACAACAGGGAAACATTGTGTATACCATGGAGCATAACAGGGAAACATTGCGTGTAACATGGAGCATGACAGGGAAACATTGTGTGTAACATGGAGCACAACAGGGAAACATTGTGTATACCATGGAGCATAACAGGGAAACATTGTGTGTAACATGGAGCATGACAGGGAAACATTGTGTATACCATGGAGCATAACAGGGAAACATTGTGTGTAACATGGAGCATAACAGGGAAACATTGTGTGTAACATGGAGCACAACAGGGAAACATTGTGTATAACATGGAGCATAACAGGGAAACATTGTGTGTAACATGGAGCACAACAGGGAAACATTGTGTATACCATGGAGCATAACAGGGAAACATTGTGTGTAACATGGAGCATAACAGGGAAACATTGTGTGTAACATGGAGCACAACAGGGAAACATTGTGTATAACATGGAGCATAACAGGGAAACATTGTGTGTAACATGGAGCATAACAGGGAAACATTGTGTGTAACATGGAGCACAACAGGGAAACATTGTTTATAACATGGAGCATGTTGGGGAAACATTGTGTGTAACATGGAGCATGATGGGGAAACAAGGAGTGGCCTCCATCAGGGAGGAAGGGCATACACAGACTAGAGGAGGTGTACAGATAAGCTAAAGGCCTGTTTACATTTGTATCTGATTATGTCGCATGACATGGTGTTGCACAATAATGCACAAACTCATGAGCAACATGTCTAGACACTGCAAGTGGGACCTATTGACTCACACCAATCCCCATTTGAGATTTGATGAAATGTCACAAGTGCAGCAACCGTCTGATTAGCTACTGATAAAAAATTAAACCTGCCTGTGGTAGAACTGGACCTGGTCCAATTCTACGACACAATCAAAGTCACAAATTGGCCTTGATTAATGGGTCTCGCAAGGGTGTTTACTCCCCATTAGTGGCGCCACATAGTGAATGTAGTGTAAGTCATGATTTCACCACTGCCACAACTTAATCTGACATACAGGTGCTGCACATTGTTATTTCATTTGGTAAATTCCTAATTTTTGTCAATAAATCTCTCAATTTCAATTGCAGACAATTATGGACAGTGTTTAAGAACAAAATAACGTTCGTCTTTGTTTCAAACTACTCTACGTATACACAAATGCACAGTAAGCAATGGTGATATGTTGTATAACACAGCGTCTGCACAAACCTTCCTTGGCCATGTACTGGGGAGCTCTGGCTGTCAGGCAGCGCAGGCCTTCAGCACTCAACTCACGGATGTTTCTGCAATAGAAATACTCTCTACAGAGCACCACAAAGGGTGGAAACAAAGAGCATAGGATGTACAAAGAAAGTATACACATGACTTTAGTCAAAGAATGCATTATCTACCATTGTTCCAAAGAGTACAGTATCCATTATTCAGCGATTTTTTACTTGATATTCTGTCCATTGTTTGTGGTCATCTTCAGAAAGACCATATACACTATATGTTCCGGCAAACAGAATATCGATAGTCACATGCAGTAGACAAAATGTTTAAAATGTGATCACTCAAGCACACAATTTGAAGTTGTTAAAGTTGATTGCCTGACCTGTCCCAGTGAGATATCTTCACGTGAACGAGGTGATCTATCAACACGGTGGTGTAGTCACAAAACTGGGCCACGTACACACTGCAAGGTCAACAGACATGTCAATGATCCACGAGTGAAACAGTATGCAACATCTCAAACCATAATAATGGTACGCTAATTTTAAAGAGTTGGCACAAGAGTAATAAAACAAAATAATTTTTGAAGAGTGCTTATTTGGTATTTACAAGTTAACTAGTTAGTTGTTTGTTAATGTTGGTTTTCAAGGCAGTTTCTCAAAATGTTTATATATATATATATATTATATATATATATATATATATATATATATATATATATATATATATATATATAATGTTACAAGTATGAGATAATTTTATGGTAATCTGTAGTCATTTCTACATACACATCAGTTTTGTTTAAATATGTCCAGTATATATTTTCATAATTAACACTGTATTTGTGACTAATGCTGTACAAAAATATGTACAAAAACATGCATAGCACTTGCACAAACACTTGTACAAAAACAGACTGTCAGACACATAGACTTCACCTGAGTTGAGTGTAGCAGTGGGTCCTGTTGCCCACCGCGTAGTAGTCACATGTGGTGAGAATGTCGATGCCATGAGGGAACTGGCCCTGGGACATACAAGTACACAGACTTAACATACACTGAACTAAGTGATACACGTCCTTCCCATCTCCAGAGGTACTGGTTGGCTAAGTCCCACCAAATATTCCATGTTGCTTTAACTTTGAGTGTAGCCAGTACTGACAGACTGTGTGCTAAGTCCCACCAAATATTCCATGTTGCTTTAACTTTGAGTGTAGCCAGTACTGACAGACTGTGTGCTAAGTCCCACCAAATATTCCATGTTGCTTTAACTTTGAGTGTAGCCAGTACTGACAGACTGTGTGCTAAGTCCCACCAAATATTCCATGTTGCTTTAACTTTGAGTGTAGCCAGTACTGACAGACTGTGTGCTAAGTCCCACCAATTACTTAATGTTGCATTAACCAATAGTTAAGAGATGGCCGGTGATAAGTTGTGAGAAGGCAACTATACTACAATAGTTAAGAGACGGCCAGTGATAAGTTGTGAGAACTGCGATTCATAAAAAACAGTTGTAGTCCACGAGAAAACGACTATATTGAAATTGTGTGTGAGTAGAAAGCTGCGTGAAGCTAACAAAGTTATGAGAAAACAATCAGTTGGAAGCGTGCAAGGAGCAGATCTAACACATGGTGTGACGCAGCACAATTTGAACAATGCCAGAAGCGACTGGCGTAAGTATTATCTATTACGTTGTTAGCTGATAATATGTGTGTATGTATTTAGATATATTCATATGTCCTCTGTGTTAATACATGTTATGAAGTTGAAGAGTCATCTACTATAAATATGGTTTATAGAATTATCCTAGAATTAAGAAATGATTTGCATAAAGCGTGTTGGCCATTGTTGGCACCGAGCTTGTCGGGTGACACACCTTGTAATCGTGTTTTGTATAATATAAATGGTGAACTGATATGATTATCAATGCGTTGTTATTCATGTGTATACGGTAATTCATTTCTGTCAGCGTGGTGATTGGGTTAAATTGTATCATACAGAACCAGCTTGGGCTGAATAGCCGAGACATACGCAGCAGAGGGCGAGCTGGAGCGTCATGTGAGGGCGTGGTCGGTTGAGCGGCAGGAAAGGATGGACTGTCTGGGAACCGGTGACACAAGTAGTGTGTGGACGGTGTTCAAGCGATAGGTGAATCGTTATCGAGCGATGTGTGAACTGCGTTCGAGCGATAATGTGAATCGTTTTCATTGTTAATTCATCTTAATTCGAGTTATACTCGCAGTATAGCGATGCGTTGGTTATTATTTATTTTCTTTGTTTTGGTAATTATGAAATTCTATATGTATGTATTATATATGATATACATTCAGTAATGGAATGTAAATTAAACACGTTAACTGGCTTTTATAGTCCAATGATATTATTTATTTACATGACCATTGCACGACCGTGTCACAATAAGTGAATAAGCCAACAAGACAAGTCACTGACCTGTCGTCCGACGTTCTCCTGGAAGGCCGCAGCAGCCGCTCGTCTCACGTTGACTTCACGATCAAAGATGGACACAATGACCAGGGCACTGCAAGGACAAATAAACGAGACGTCATCATGACATCTTGTCATCGTGGCATCTTGTCATCACGGCATCTATGCAGATTTACTTGCACACGTCATATATATATAGTACAGCTTGTGTTTGTGATATGCACTAAGTGATCAGTGAGAAAGAGAAATATGTCCCACTTAACATGTTCTCCTGTGTACTCACCTTGCAATGTCATTGACGTAGAGCTTCAGTTGGTCAGGATCGTAGGCCCGCGCGAATGACCAGCACACGTAGCATGCAGCGTCCCTGACATGAGACCCCACAGAGAAGTTTCCACGTTTCTCGTCAAAGTTGAGAGCCTTTATGATGACCGGGACAACTGAAAGACGAGTGCACAGAATAACATTCTTGTCGTTTCAAAGTATCCATCTGGTTTGATAAAATATTCTACAATTGTGAATACGAGATGGTACAGTGAAACCTGTCCATAGCAGACACCGTCGGAACTGCATATTATGTCCGTTACAGAGAATTTAATGACATGGATACTCAGTAGGTCGCGCCATCATATTATAAATGATTACGTTGACGTTCGCTAATTGGTACTGTCGTGAGCAGTACAAATTACTGTGCGATAAAAAACACAGGAGCTATCATTAATTGGTGTGTTTCTTTGTTTTCTTGAACAACGTGTGGTGTTAATATCACTAAACTTTCGGAAGAAACTTGTCATGTGTGCGGAAGAAGCTTGTCAGATGGCTCTGCACATGTATCAATATACTGCCGGTAGTGTACCGGTGGTGTACCGGTGCAGTGCATAATACTATGTTGCAAAAACAAAAAAATCTGTATAAATCTGTCCCGATTGCATTGCAGCACAGCAGAGCAGTCACATGTTCCTTCGATCGTTTCCCTTCCCTGCACTCTTGACCCTTGATTGCCAATGTCTTGTCAGGCAATGTACGATAGAACAGTCCCATCTTGTTGCAGTTGTATTTGTCATTGAGCTTGTAACCATCGATGATCAATGGAGTTCGCTGCTTCCAATCATCACAGGGGAAAACATCAGTAGCTTCACCTGCAGATAACGTGGAAGACGATGTTATGTCGCTTGTGGAATGACTCCAGCCACCCGTTCAATGCTTTAAACTCGCTATTCCCCAGTTGTCTCGAATTCTTTCTCCTGAACCATCAGGCCACTGAGGGGAATGTTCTGCGATCGTGCCATCTGGAACCACTCCCACCAAACAATGCTCACGTCTTCGTTGCCAGTCTTCTGCAGCTTGCGTTTGTGGTCGAGGCAGCAGTTCTGCTTTTTTCTTGAAGATCGAACTGGCTTGTGTTCGGCCAATATGAAAATCGTCAGTTAACTGGCAGCAAGATTTGCCCGATTCTGCTGCCTTGATCAAGTCAACTTTGGGTCGCAAAGTCAGCGCGTTCCTTTTCGTAGACATAACAACTGTGGAATGGAGTAATCTCAACTAATACTGGATTATACAGCGCAGTCAGTTCACTGCTATTGTGACTACCAGTTGGATGTGGGCCATCAATTAAGTTGATGAAATCTATCACTGCCCCAGGAAAAGGTGAGCTGGAATTGCTTTGATGGCCAAAAGAAGTCAAGGCGTGAATATTGAGACTGCTCGCGGTGACCCTGATTGGGATATGGCAGTTGGTTTTCAACAACATTCGTTGTAGCCCGAAGATAAACTTACAATCAATTATTTGGACAAATTTTTTTTATTTATTGACTACATTTTGCAGATGGTATTACACAGAATACACACGTAGTGAAGTTAGTCCGTATCAACGGTGGCTCAGCTAGCCCGACTCGCGGGATTGTCAATGCACTTTGAGCTGTCCGCAAGCGACAGGGTGACTATGAATTACGAATGGTTGGGCCCAAATTCCCTGTCCGTTGTCCACATTGGCCAGGTGGCCACTATGGACAGTTAGCAAGTAATAGGAAGTCATTCGTGACTTTCAAAAGTGTACGTTATAGACAGGTGTCCATTATTGGCAGGTGTCTGCTAAGGCAGATTTTACTGTATCTGTGAATTATTTATTTTAATGTAGTTTATCTATTATAGGGGAAGGCTGCGTTAGTTGAGCCATTTTTCATTCTTTTTGATATGTAGGGTACAATCATATTCATAAGTAAAAATAGTTTATACACACATAAACAATGATTATTAGTAGATCATTTTATACCAAGACAGTGTATCTAGTTTGCACATACAATTACAACTTCCCCCACACCAATGTTAGTTGAGCAGGCTTACCAACCCTTTTTAAGTCAGTAAGCCTGCTCAACTAACACTTGGTGTGGGGGAAGTTGAGCCACAGTGTAACGTAAGTTGGGTAAATGCTTTATTTGCATAATTTATGTAGGCGTTATACTAAAATTTCATAACAACTCAGCCAACACATCTACCCAATGGGTACAACACATCTCTGACAAGTCTACACGCTTAATTAATAAGTCGGCACATTTATTTATTATAGACGTATAGGTCAATCGCAACCAGTGTAACTACCTGCTAATATGGTGCCTTGTAGCTATCCGATATCCCAATTTGCTTGGAAAAATTAATTCCTTACTATATTTTGTGGTAAAGAACACTCGTCTTTGTTCTTTAACTGCTGCTCAACTAACCCTAACTTGGGTGGCTCAACTAACCCTCCCTTGGGCAGCTCAACTAACACTCCCATGGGCAGCTCAACTAACCCTCCCTTGGGCAGCTCAACTAACCCTCCCTTGGGCGGCTCAACAAACCCTCCCTTGGGCGGCTCAACAAACCCTCCCTTGGGTGGCTCAACTAACCCTCTCTTGGGTGGCTCAACTACCCCTCCCTTGAGCCCCGTTTCGACAATTAAGCTTTTTAAATGAACTTCTCATTAATTCTTCTTCCCTGTGCATAGTTAAACCATTTGTAAGTGCACAAACAATAAAGTCTGGTCACGTGTGTTAATAGCTAACTCACCAGCAGACTTTAATCGCAAACACCAAAATTAAAAAAAAACATACTTTTAAGTCACATTTCTTGACATCTGAGATTTTGTAAATAGAAGAAGTATTACTCATGATTTTTGTGTAAAAAAAACCAACAAATAGAAGAAAGCTGTACCATCAGCAAGTCTGGTAGGTAAGAGCAGGCCTCGTCTTCCCAGCTCAGCCATCGCAAGACAACCTGAAGCAGTGGAAATAGAGTCAAGTCACACAACTTTATTTTACTTTATTTGATCCATCTACTGTTGCCATGGAATGTCACGGGGAGATTGAACCTTTGTACAACAGCAAGGTGGAGGCATCAGCTAGGTGGAGGCATCAGCTAGGTGGAGGCATCAGAAACGAGGAGGAACCAGCTAGGTGGAGGCATCAGCAAGGTGGAGGCATCAGCTAGGTGGAGGCATCAGCGAGGTGGAGGCATCAGCGAGGTGGAGGCATCAGCAAGGTGGAGGTACCAGCAAGGTGGAGGTACCAGCAAGGTGGAGGTACGAGCAAGGCGGAGGTACCAGCAAGGTGGAGGTACCAGCTAGTTGGATGCATCAGCTAGTTGGATGCATCAGCGAGGTGGAGGTACCAGCAAGATGGAAGTACCAGCAAGATGGAGGTACCAGCAAGATGGAGGTACCAGCAAGGTGGAGGTACCAGCAAGGTGGAGGCATCAGCTAGGTGGAGGCATCAGTGAGGTGGAGGCACCAACAAGGTGGAGGCAGCAGCTAGGTGGAGGCATCAGCTAGGTGGCGGCATCAGCTAGGTGGAGGTACCACAAGATTGAGGCATCTGTGCTATAAACACATTCCACTGACAAAAGTATGAATAGGATATGGTAATAACCTAATTGACAGAACACTTTAGTTTAGCTTAGCACTGTTTATGAATTATGTGTCTGGACCATCAACAGGTGACACAGATCTAGAAGACTTCTACTGTGATGTGTAAAATTCAGGGCTGACATGACGCGTGCATGTGTGTGTGCGTGCGTGTGCGTGCGTGCGTGCGTGCGTGCGTGTGTGCTTACTCACCCCCATGCCAGGCTGCATCGGTCTCAACGATGGTGAACAATTGCATTATTGACCCCACAACCTCATCTGCCAGCTCCTGGGGTAGTCGCCCCGTCAGACGTCCTACGCTGCAAACAGTCATTATGTAGACAGAGGGGGAGGCTTCCCTGGCAGAAGGAGTGATGGAGGGCGTGGCAGAGGGCGTGGCATAGGGAGTGGCAGAGGGAGTGGCATAGGGAATGGCAGAGGGCATGGCATAGGGAGTGGCAGAGGACGTGGCATAGGGAATGGCATAGGGAGTGGCAGAGGGAGTGACATATGGAGTGGCGGAGGGTGTCTCATTTCACAGATAGAGCAACAAAATTGTGTAAACCCGTCATGTTCCAGGGTGGTGGTGTTCCGGGGTGGTGGTGGTGTTGGTGTTCTGGGGTGGTGGTGTTGGGTGGTGGTGTTCTGGGGTGGTGGTGTTCCGAGGTGGTGGTATTCCGGGGTGGTGGTGTTCCGGGGTGGTGGTGTTCTGGGGTGGTGGTATTCCGGGGTGGTGGTGTTCCGGGGTGGTGGTGTTCTGGGGTGGTGGTGTTCCGGGGTGATGGTGGTGTTCTGGGGTGGTGGTGTTCCGGGGTGGTGGTGTTCCGGGGTGGTGGTGTTCTGGGGTGGTGGTATTCCGGGGTGGTGGTATTCCGGGGTGGTGGTGTTCCGGGGTGGTGGTGTTCTGGGGTGGTGGTGTTCCGGGGTGATGGTGGTGTTCTGGGGTGGTGGTATTCCGGGGTGGTGGTGTTCTGGGGTGGTGGTGTTCTGGGGTGGTGGTATTCCGGGGTGGTGGTGTTCTGGGGTGGTGGTGTTCCAGGGTGGTGGTGTTCTGGGGTGGTGGTGTTCCGGGGTGATGGTGGTGTTCTGGGGTGGTGGTGTTCCAGGGTGGTGGTATTCTGGGGTGGTGGTGTTCCGGGGTGGTGGTGTGGCGTGCATTTACCATGTCACTAAACGAAAGGGGGACGAATCAGCAGAAGGATATTAACCACAACGAAATTATGAAGACATATCTTGGCAATGAAATTCTTTTAATTATGAATTGATGAAATAACTACTAATTTGACAAACTGTGTCTTACTGAATACAACTGACATGGTGGAGATTGAACTGTGAGAGAACCGTACCCTTTGGCAGCCGACCAGCGCACCACTGTATCCTTGTCCTTGAGACCACTCAGCAGCTGTTCTGGAAAGACAACAAGTCAGTTTGTATCTTATTCATGCATAAATGAGACAAGTGAGGAAGCTCAGTATGAGGAGGACTGTTGCTTGCAAATTTAGCAAACATTTTGATAAAGATGTGATAAAAATGTCAATAAATTGAGTAAAACAGGGTTATCTAAAAATACAGATTTCTGAATAGTCATTTGTATGTTTATGTGATATGTTTATGTGATATGTTTATGTGATATGTTTATGTGATATGTTTATGTGATATGGCTGTTTTTGTGTAGTTCCCACACATAATAATATGGTTGCATGTTGTTCCATCTGTATTTTGGATGTAATTCTCCACATCTGAAAACACAGGGAAAGTTGATTTAGTCGTGTTCTTGCGTTATCTGGTTGGTGAACTTGAGATATAGTCATATCAACATTTAGCACATATATGGCCAACATCTTGCTTTCTTAACACATTTAGAAAAAATTAATGGTTTCGTCAAATTCCCCATATGTGAAAACATATACAGTGTACATAGACATATACAGTATATATATATATATATATATATATATATATATATATATATATATATATATAATTATATATATATATATATATATATATATATATATATATATACAGTGTAGTCATGTTTTATCTTATCTGGTTGTGAATATATGAGAAAGAAAGTTGCTTTTCTTGTTTTTGTAGCAGCCAATTTCGATTTTCTCACTTTTTCAATTTCCCCTAGGGTGAGAACTCCACACCCACTGGGATGTCACTATATACATGCTAGAGATGAATAATCAACAGTAAAAAAATGTATCATGCAAAAAGGGGTTAGGTCAAAAATTGCCCTTTGGCTGCCTGAATAAGTATAAAAAAAGGTTGTGCAACTTACAGGAATAAAATAGAACACAAAGATCAATAAACAGAACACTGACTTGGACAACAGGTAGAACAAGTAAACTGACTTGGACAACAGGTAGAACAAGTAAAATAACAAGATCAACACAAATAGAACAACAGATGTATGAATGAGTAGGACAAAGGCTAGGACAACAAAAACAAACAGTAGGATGACAAGTAGGACAAGTAGGACAAGTAGGACTACAACAGTGGAATGCATACAATATTATAACTGTCAATTATTATCTACAATAATTCCTTAAAGCAAGGTTATGCTTAACAAATATGTTATGTTTTTTGGAAGAAATCACTAAGTGGATAGACGTGGGATCGCCAGTAAATATTATCTACTTAGATTTTCAGAAAGCTTTTGACAAAGTGCCACATCAAAGATTACTACTTAAATTAAAAGCCCATGGTATCGGGGATAGCATAACTGACTGGATAGAACAATGGCTGACTGACAGAAGACAACGAGTTGTAGTAGATGGAGAAGTTTCAAATTGGAAATCGGTTTTGAGTGGGGTACCTCAAGGATCAGTATTAGGACCTATATTATTCTTAATATATATCAATGACTTGGATGACAGTATAACAAGTAACATACTGAAATTTGCGGATGACACAAAACTGTTTAGAAAGGTTAATACTGATGGTGATAAACAACATTTACAAAACGATCTAGACAGATTAGTGAAATGGTCTGAGAAATGGCAGATGCTGTTCAATTTTGGGAAATGTAAATGCCTACATACCAGACATGGGAACTTGAATGTAAACTATAAAATGGGAGATACTGTTCTGGGTACTACTGTAAAAGAAAAGGACTTAGGAGTTACAATAAGCGCTGATATGAAAGTTTCAGAGCAGTGTGGTATTGCAGCTTCAAAGGGCAATCAAATTCTTGGATTGATTAGAAGAAACATAACATACAAGGGAAAAAAGTTAATTAGACCTCTTTATAAAGCAATAGTTAGACCTCATTTAGAATACTGTATACAAGCATGGAGACCATATCATAAGAAGGATATAGATACGCTTG
Source organism: Lamellibrachia columna (assembly GCA_963662155.1). NCBI lineage: Eukaryota > Metazoa > Annelida > Polychaeta > Sabellida > Siboglinidae > Lamellibrachia > Lamellibrachia columna. The sequence goes on along the minus strand of OY759266.1, from coordinate 1,755,403 downwards.
AACGCATACAAAGGAGAGCAACTAAAATGATTCCAGAACTTAGAGACCTTAGTTATGAAGAACGCCTGAAAGAATGTGGTTTAACAACTCTAGAGACAAGGAGGTTAAGAGGAGATCAGATTGAAGTTTTTAAGATATTGAATGGGTATGAAAATATTTATAGAAATATGTTTTTCTCACTCAAGAAGGATAGCAGAACTAGAGGACATGAGGTAAAATTAGTAAAGGATCAATGTAGATTGGACATCAGGAAGCACTCGTTCTCACAGAGGACAATAAATGAATGGAACAAATTGTCTACAGATTGTGTAACTGCTAGCAGCGTGAATATGTTTAAAAACAAGGTTGACACATATCTCAGGAGGGCTGGTTATAAGTAGATGATCATTGTTGGACTCTCGATAAGCCAATGGCTTCCTTGTCCACTTGCCATCTGGGCCTTTGGCTTGGATGGCAAATCTTGTTAAATCTTGTTAAATAATATAAAACAATAAAAAACATAATTAATGTTATATGTACTGTCTGTAGGGAACTGTACCTATGACTTCCTCCACCTCCTCAGGGATGTCGTAGTCCTCTTCCTCCTTCCCTCCCTCCTGGCTCCCTAAAGGACCTGGTCCCTCAGCGTCTCCCCCCGGAGCGGTCAGTGCCAGGTTGGCCGCCAGTGACCGGTGGCCGCGCTGGTACCTACGTCCAGACACACATTGTGGGACTGTCTCGGTCAACTATGTCATGTCAACTTGACATTGACACAATTTCACTATTATTAATATTTTATTTGACATAGCGCCAGATCCAACGTTGTTTGTGGTGCTTCGCAGTATATTAGAAATTAATAATATGGTCTGCAATTTCTAAATAAATACATTAACAGTGACATAATATAATTGTGCTGGTTTAAAGTATTATTAATAATGAGTTATTAATACAACAAATGTTACTATTATTTGGTAACGTTTATTTACTAATAACAGCAAGCACATCGTCTGCCGAGACTGACCTCCAGGTGGCAACCTTGGCCTTGAGGAAGGTCAAGCCGAGCCGCTGTATCAGTTTCATGCTGAGCTTGGCAAGGACAGTGTTCTGTGTCACCTTAGACGTCAACTCAATGACGTGCTCCAGCACTGTGTTTGCTGTGGCAGTCACAGGAGAACATTACACAGGCAGCATTGGTACAACTAATTCCATTTTGCTGTATTTCAAGATCATCATTTGTCAGGGTTTTACCTGGGAGGGATCAGTTCGGGATTAATCTGAATTTTTGGGAAAGGCTGGGTGAGAGAGAGTGGGTGTGCCAGCAGATTTGTCTGCCATGTCGGAGTATTGACATGTCGGAGTATTAACGTGTACAGTCGCGCCTCGTTATTACGTGCCCCGTTATTACGCGGATTCGGATATAACGCGGTCGGTCATGGACCTCGATTTTCTGCTGCCAGGGTAAAATGCCAAATGTGCCTGCTTAAACCTACTTAGAAATGCTTTGACAATTCTCAAGAAACATTAGGCGAACAATGTCAATGAACGAGTATCAACGTGTTGTTTGTTTTGCACTGTCGCCGACATCAATCGCTGTCGCTGGCTTCGCTTCGACGGTTTGTAAATTGCAATCGAGATTCATAAATACGCCTTGCGTAAGAATCAGATCAACAGTTTTAAATGCATTTAGTATGCAACACCAACATAACACTTGGGTGAAATGACATGCTTCCAGTACATCGTAAATTTAATTATGTTCGCAACGCGAAACCAACATGCCAAATTCCTAACCCAAGGCTCTACAAATTCGTCACCCGTATATGAAATGATGAATCGATGTTAAGTGGTGCGTAATAAATTTATGCTTCAGTCCTGATCGGTTGAAAGATGAAGTGAAACAATTATTAATTCTACCTATTGTTGTTTTCTGTGTTTCATCAGCTTACATACTACGTTTGTCAAATCATACACGTTTTCGGCTGCTCAGATCCAGGTTATTGTTTTCGATTCATAGGCGTATACGAACATGTGTTTTATTAAGTTCAAGAATCAACAGGGTGTGACATTTAAAAATAATACACATTGATGCTAGTATAATAAGTTCCATAAACTGCATGTTGGCGTATAAGACAGTGCTGCAAGCACACAGGGCTTTGACAGTGTTCATGGACTTGGTGCAGCGGGCGGCGATCGCTGTTGTTTAGTAGCTCCCTGGTGGCAGATATGGGAACACCTAACGTGCCTCGCTTACAGCGCAGTCCGAAGTCGTGGACCCCGACCACCGCGTTATAACTAGGCTCGACTGTAGTTAGTTTCAATGAGGAGGCAACAAATATCGTGCACTATTATTGTATAAAGGTCATGCTTGTGTTACTTGGTACTTTTGTATTGTTTTGTATTGTACAAAGGTCATGCTTGTGTTACTTGGTACTTTTGTATTGTTCGACCTGATGTGCTGAAAAGTGTGAATTAAACAACTGTATTAATTGTTATTCATCTGGTAACTATTCCATGTCGGTTTAGTAAATACAGTAACATCATATGTTGAGTGGTGTAAAACACAATAGATAAATTGTGATACACAGAGTTCAGAATAGTCCATACTGCAAAACACCATTAGCACACAATAAACTTTGAAACCTGTTAAATTTTAAGTCAAGAAATTATATAGTCTTGTGTTATCTGCCAATAATGCATATACACTGTATCACAGAAAGCTTTACAAATTACATTTCTTGTGTTATCTGCCAATAATGCATATACACTGTATCACAGAAAGCTTTACAAATTACATTTCTTGTGTTATCTGCCAATAATGCATATACACTGTATCACAGAAAGCTTTACAAATTACATTTCTTGTGTTATCTGCCAATAATGCATATACACTGTATCACAGAAAGCTTTACAAATTACATTTCTTGTGTTATCTGCCAATAATGCATATACACTGTATCACAGAAAGCTTTACAAATTACATTTCTTGTGTTATCTGCCAATAATGCATATACACTGTATCACAGAAAGCTTTACAAATTACATTTCCGGAACTTATTCAAAACAATATATTTTCCATTTCCATACCATAGTCAGTGAGATCTTCCCGTTTGCCATGCTTGAAGAGCAATGCCATGGTCGTCAGCACTCCAACCAACTTGATGGTTCCAGCCATTGTGGCCACTGAAACAGTTTCATACGTGAGTGTCTGTGTTGTTAGCAGATAGCAGCACTACAATATTGACCAATCACAGCTGTGGTCAGTCTGTATATATGGGCTGACTGTTAAAATCTTGCACAGAATCTGAGTCAAACTCCACAAACAGATGTATCGTTTTATTATTACTTTTATCCGAGTCACACAAAATAACAACTCATTAATAAATGCTCTATTGTGCATCTGCTGAATAAGATTTATAATTTGGACATCTTCCTTAAGTTTACTCATGTTGGCACAAATAGAACATTGCAATGATTACTACGCAGAAGAGTTTTACTTCAATGTACTGATTCCTACTGAATAAGTTAATGATATGGATCAATATTTTACAACATGGATCCGATATGGATTGATAATATTGGTGTCCTTCTAAAAGTATGAAAGAAGAACACATATTTCACCAGTGAGTCAATGTCAAGGTCTAAAGGGAAAAAGAACAGAACTTTATGTTCAAAGTTAATTGGATTACAGTTACAACAGTTTGTTTTTATGAGAGAACTAACTTCAGTGACTGAATTTGTTGACTTACCATCAGCTGTCTTTACGGTAAGCAATGCCCAGTTGAGGAACTCGGGCAATTTCTGCTTCTTAACATCGGGACGAGTGAGAAACTTTGACAGCATGTATGCAGCAGCATCGCGTGACTTGTCGCATACACACAGATATTGCTGCAAGCATATGTTGAATTAGGTTCCTCCTCAATTGAATTTATTCACTTGTCTTGTCATTTCATGAAACATTTCACCTATCTAGTTACTAGTGCACTACGACATGTTCTTACAAATTTGTTATTTAGCTTTGGTGAAACCATCAGACAAACTATTTAATTATTTTTTACCAGATTTGTTCACAATTCTGACCAAAAAATGGCAAAACTGTGTACCATATACAGCTTACGGCTATCCAACCTTTTGCAAGTTACCCGACCTAATGATCAAAGTTGATCCTTTCGATGATTTTAACAAGTTTTAAACCAACTACGCATATTACTTAACCTGATGCACCCTGAACACCAACATTTCGGTGTTGGGATGTAGTGTTCATATTGATCACCATGTGGCGCCACTTTCATTGGCTTTAGTTATGCTGTTGGTGCCTGGATGAAGACAACACATGTGCGGACGTTTTGAGCCATTTCTCGAATCGATCCGTCAATAATTATTATTTTTGCGAATTTTTTTAAAGTGACATATCTCGTCAACGTTTTACGATTCATGGTTATGATGACTATGAGCGGGCGTTGCATCTGTTGGGTGTTATACATCCAATAATTCGGATGTAAATGACATTAGTAGTGGACAAGACAGCAACATCGATGTGTCAATGATGTGTTGTTACTATATTCATTGTCTTTTGACGTAACATTCGACTCACATTTGCAGAATTACTGCATTTATATTCCTTGAATTTTTCTTTTCCATAAGTTATACTAGAACACATGGTGTGCTCTGATATATATGTCAGTAGATTACATGTACCTACGAAACATTCATTATTATGCATTTTGTGAACAGTTTTGTGTGCTTTATATGTATATATGCAATCAACCAAAATCATAGTACTTGCATGCTAATTGTAATATTTCAGAGGTAAATGCAGATATTATTATAATTTCTCTTGCTGCTCATAGAGGACATGTAGGCCTACCTTGCAGTACCAAACTTGCCTCATTTTGTGCTTTCATTTGTCCATGAGTGACAAAATAAAACTAGATTTCGTATTTCATTTTTCACTTTGCAATTGTTTACATATGCTAATTATATGCTAATTAGCCACAGTTAATGATAACATTGATAGCGCTATTACCATTGGTAAGATAAATATTCTGTGATTCAGAATATGTATATATTGTAAGGGTTTTGATGAAGAGTTTACATGTTACAGTGCATTTCATAATCCCATGGGTTGAAACAAAAACAACTCCCCCAGAAATTCAGGGCTTATCAGGTTAAATTATTCTTGCTACAAATGTGAACATCAAGGAACCTGATCCATGATGATCCACGATGGGCAAAATAAACTGAGGAGGGAATTCTAAATCCGTGGGTAGCTCTGAGGATAGTGACCAAACGAGTCTCACTGAAAGTTATTTTATTTAAATTATTTGTTTATATTATTTTGTTATTATTTTTTAAATGAATCCTAACCATTTTTACACTGCCATACATCATAAGAACATAAGAATGGGTCTTTATTCACCACCGACCACCTGTACCCGTTACTCACCATGCCTGTGTCTATGATCCTCTGGGTGACAGTCTTCCGCCCCTCATCGTCATCCGTCTTCACGTGGCCGTCAAACCGAGCCATGTCAAAGGGAATCATGCACACGATGGAGAGCCACAGCAGAAGGATGTAGCGCGTCTCCCAGTTCTGAAGGCAACCAGCAGCTCAGGCTAACTCCATTTACTTGGATGACTAAACGCGTTGTTAAAACATGCACCATCATCATATAACTTCGTGGAGATCATTGCACCATCCGTTTGGCCATATAACTTCGTGGAGATCATTGCACCATCCGTCTGGCCATGTAACTTGGTGCAGATCATTGCACCATCTGTCTGGCCATATAACTTAGTTCGGATCATTGCATTTTTAGAAAGATATCCACCTAAAAATGCTGTGTCTTGTTTATCCGTTCCTCAATAATCTGTTTTCTTCAGTAATCCACATGATTTTGTGTTTATTATTGTAGAGTTTTAACAATTTGCTTTGTTAATCCAGCCAAGTCATTGGGAACCAAACAGCACAGATAAACAAGATAGAACTCAATATGTATCACTTAAATCTCTAAAAAAACTAAGGTAACCTTTTTTAAATATCAATCAAACCAGATATGACTGACACTGTCACTTGTTGGATTATCTAATACTACTTTTTGTTATCTACTTTTCTTATGTTCTAAACTAGTTCCAGATATTACACTGCAGCGCCAGTTCAGGCCTCATGCGGGACTCACCTCGTGGTCTGTTGACTTCTGCACTGCAAGCAGACCGAGGACAGGCTCCAGGTCTGAGACCTCATGAGGCATCATACGAACTATCACTTTGTAGCCTCGCGTCTGCAACACAACACAATACTGACAAGTGGTCACTAATCAAAGATGGTCATGTGTAGGGGGTGTGACAGCACAGTGGTCACTAATCAAGGATGGTTATGTTTAGGGGGTGTGACATCACAGTGGTCACTAATCAATGATGGTTATGTTTAGGGGGTGTGACATCACAGTGGTCACTAATCAAGGATGGTTATGTTTAGGGGGTGTGATATCACAGCACAACTGTGAAGTCACTGTGATGTCGCATTCCCAAAGTATCAGAAAAAAATTGTAACTGGGCTGATAAAATAAATTCATAAAAAATTAAGTTATTGATATACCATAGCTGTATATGACAATTGTCACAGTATCAAAACAACCCTAACGTGAGTAATAATATACCTTATTTGGTTTCATTCATTGTTCTGAGAAAACTTTGACACAACATTGAACACAACTGTTGACAAACCAGTACTCGCCAGTCTGATGAAAGATACCTTTGTTATTACGTAGAGCAACTTGAATGCGAGATGAAGCACAGGGGTTGGAACATCGCGGTTTTTTACAATCTCCAACAACTGTTTGAGCAGACTCTCTGAAACATCAATTTACATTTCTAATGTATAGTCACAATTCATAGCACATAGCTAATAGAAGAATGGTGTGTATTACAAGTATTTATAATAACATTAAAATTAGATGTAATTTTATTTGGGTTATCATTGTAGAAGTTGGAAGACATAATTATTAATATGCAGTATGCTCTTTTGCTATGTAACATTATATAGTACAATGTTGTGAACAAGTTCCTGTGTTTTACTAAAATAGATCAAATACAATATTTTGTAAGTTAATATTTACCAAATACATATAAAAATATTACTGTATTTATCATGTTCACTCATGGGGAAAGTGTTATTGCTTAAAATACTTGCCTAAATGTGGATCTAATAGGTGAGTTTGTTCTTGGTACGATGCAAAGATAACTGAAAACATGTAAACAATATGCTTATTCTTCAATATCACGTCATGGCTAACTCAGTTATTTACATTGCAGAACAGTCTCAAGATTAAACAAGATCTAAACTGGTTATTCACTCATCAGAGGTGAACAGCTGGACAGTCACACTTTGGAGATGAACGGCTTGTTAGTCACACATTGTAAGTGAACGGCCAGACAGTGACACATTGGAGGTGAACAGCTGGACAGTGACACATTGGAGGTGTACAGCTGGACAGTCACACATTGGAGGTGAACAGCTGGACAGTGACACATTGGAGGTGAACAGCTGGACAGTGACACATTGGAGGTGAACAGTTGGACAGCAACACATTGGAGGTGAACAGCTGGACAGTCACACATTGGAGGTGAACAGCTGGACAGTGACACATTGGAGGTGTACAGCTAGACACTCATAGTCATACATTGGAGGTGTACAGCTGGACAGTCACACATTGGAGGTGAACAGCTGGACAGCAACACATTGGAGGTGAACAGCTGGACAGTCACACATTGGAGGTGTACAGCTGGACAGTCACACATTGGAGGTGAACAGCTGGACAGTGACACATTGGAGGTGTACAGCTAGACACTCATAGTCACACATTTGAGGTGAACAGCTGGACAGTAACACATTGGAGGTGAACAGCTGGACAGTCACACATTGGAGGTGAACAGCTGGACAGCAACACATTGGAGGTGAACAGCTGGACAGTCACACATTGGAGGTGAACAGCTGGACAGTGACACATTGGAGGTGAACAGCTAGACACTCATAGTCATACATTGGAGGTATACAGCTGGACAGTCACACATTGGAGGTGAACAGCTGGACAGTCACACATTGGAGGTGAACAGCTGGACAGCAACACATTGGAGGTGAACAGCTGGACAGTGACACATTGGAGGTGTACAGCTAGACACTCATAGTCATACATTGCAGGTGTACAGCTAGACAGTCACACATTGGAGGTGAACAGCTGGACAGTCACACATTGGAGGTGAACAGCTGGACAGCAACACATTGGAGGTGAACAGCTGGACAGTGACACATTGGAGGTGTACAGCTAGACACTCATAGTCATACATTGCAGGTGTACAGCTAGACAGTCACACATTGGAGGTGAACAGCTGGACAGTCACACATTGGAGGTGAACAGCTGGACAGCAACACATTGGAGGTGAACAGCTAGACAGTCACACATTGGAAGTGAACAGCTGGACAGTCACACATTGGAGGTGAACAGCTGGACAGTCACACATTGGAGGTGAACAGCTAGACAGTCACACATTGGAGGTGAACAGCTGGACAGTCACACATTGGAGGTGAACAGCTGGACAGTCACACATTGGAGGTGAACAGCTGGACAGTCACACATTGGAGGTGAACAGCTAGACAGTCACACATTGGAGGTGAACAGCTGGACAGTCACACATTGGAGGTGAACAGCTGGACAGTCACACATTGGAGGTGAACAGCTGGACAGTCACACATTGGAGGTGTACAGCTAGACACTCATAGTCATACATTGCAGGTGTACAGCTAGACAGTCACACATTGGAGGTGAACAGCTGGACAGTCACACATTGGAGGTGTACAGCTGGACAATCACACATTGGCGGTGAACAGCTGGACAGTCACACATTGGAGGTGTACAGCTAGACACTCATAGTCATACATTGGAGGTGTACAGCTAGACAGTCACACATTGGAGGTGAACAGCTGGACAGTCACACATTGGAGGTGAACAGCTGGACAGTCACACATTGGAGGTGAACAGCTGGACAGTCACACATTGGAGGTGTACAGCTGGACAGTCACACATTGGAGGTGAACAGCTAGACACTCATACTCTTGAGTGCCAAATAAACGTATAGGCCAAATAAAAGTATAGGGTGGCAAATCGGTCAAATTTAATAATAGTATAGTGCCGAATAACAGTATGGGGGGCAAGCCCATTTCAGGGGAAACCGTCGCCAGCCAGTTACACCCGGCTTGAGGCACTGCACACAGCGGCCATTTACGGTCGGTTTACGCAGCGATAATGGCGTTTTAACTAATGATATACCATGTCGAGCTAAGGATTCTGCCCGATTCATCTAATCATGGAAATCTAACGGTCTAACGCTTCAGAATAAAAATCTAGGATCCTCAGAAGCACGGGATCCCTCTAAATTCACTACTTGAAAGGATAAAAACTTAGCCGTCAGAGGGAGTAACATGCAGGCTCTAATTGGAAGCAGGTGATTTTAGCGTGAGCGGTAAACCGCTCCATGGATGATTGATTAGCGCTAGCAATAGGGAGTGATAGCGATTGCTCTCCTAAAAGTTATACCCTGCATAATTTGCCTCATTTATCAGAAAATATAGGCTGGTACAAATGTCTAAATTTAATAATAGTATAGTGCCAAATAAGGTGCGTATAGGGTGGCATTTTTCATCAAATAAATACTCGTAGAGGGACGTTTATTCGGCACTCAAGAGTAGTCATACATTGGAAGTGAACAGCTGGACAGCTATAGTCATACATTGGAGGTATACAGCTGGACAGCAACACATTGGAGGTGAACAGTTGGACAGCAACACATTGGAGGTGAACAGCTGGACAGTCACACATTGGAGGTGAACAGCTGGACAGTCACACATTGGAGGTGTACAGCTAGACACTCATAGTCATACATTGGAGGTGTACAGCTGGACAGCAACACATTGGAGGTGAACAGCTGGACAGTCACACATTGGAGGTAAACAGCTGGACAATCACACATTGGAAGTGAACAGCTGGACAGTCACACATTGGAGGTGAACAGCTAGACACTCATAGTCATACATTGGAGGTATACAGCTGGACAGTAACACATTGGAGGTGAACAGCTGGACAGTTATAGTCATACATTGGAGGTAAACAGCTGGACAGTTATAGTCATACATTGGACTGATTGGAGGTGAACAGCTGGACAGTTATAGTCATACATTGGAGGTGAACAGCTGGACAGTTATAGTCACACGTTGGTGGTGAACAGATGGACAGTTATAGTCATACATTGGAGGTGAACAGCTGGACAGTCATACATTGGAGGTGTACAGCTGTACAGTCACACATTGGAGGTGAACAGCTGGACAGTAACACATTGAAGGTGAACAGCTGGACAGTCACTCGTTGGAGGTTAACAGCTAGACAGTAACACATTGGAGGTGAACAGCTGGACAGTAACACATTGGAGGTGAACAGCTGGACAGTCACACATTGGAGGTGAACAGCTGGACAGTCACTCATTGGAGGTTAACAGCTAGACAGTAACACATTGGAGGTGAACAGCTTGACAGTCACTCAATGGAGGTGAACAGCTGGACAGTCACACATTGGAGGTGAACAGCTTGACAGTCACACATTGGAGGTTAACAGCTAGACAGTAACACATTGGAGGTGAACAGTTAGACAGTAACACATTGGAGGTGAACAGTTAGACAGTAACACATTGGAGGTGAACAGTTAGATAGTAACACATTGGAGGTGAACAGCTTGACAGTCACTCATTGGAGGTTAACAGCTTGACAGTAACTCGTTGGAGGTTAACAGTTAGACAGTAACACATTGGAGGTGAACAGCTAGACAGTAACACATTGGAGGTGAACAGTTAGACAGTAACACATTGGAGGTGAACAGTTAGACAGTCATACATTGGAGGTGTACAGCTGGACAGTAACACATTGGAGGTGAACATTTAGACAGTCACTCATTGGAGGTTAACAGCTGAACAGTCACACATTTGAGGTGAACAGCTGGACAGTCACACATTGGAGGTGAACAGCTGGACAGTCACACATTGGAGGTAAACAGCTAGACAGTCACTCATTGGAGGAATGAAGGTGAACAGCTTGACAGTAACACATTCAAGGTGTACAGCTTGACAGTCACTCATTGGAGGTGAACAGCTGGACAGTCACACATTGGACTCTGGAGGTGAACGGCTGGTTAGTCATACATTGGAGGTGAACAGCTGGACAGCAACACATTGGAGGTGAACAGCTAGACAGTCACACATTGGACTCTGGAGGTGAACGGCTGGTTAGTCATACATTGGAGGTGAGCAGCTGGACAGTCACACATTGGAGGTGAACAGCTGGACAGTCACATGCTGACAACACACAGTGGGGGTACCAGTTCATTCATCGTCAACTGCAGTTAATATTCCAAAAGGTATATAATAAATAAATGTATAATAGCTGTATTTGACGAAGTAGGGTTGTACTACATACTGATACTCATTTAATACTGGTCATGGTATGACTCTAAAATTATCTAATAATGCAGGGTGTGTGTATGTGCACGCGTGTGAGTGTCCAACTGGTGTCATGACTCAGGCCCATGGCACGGATGACGCCACTGATGCAGTGATGGGAGTCATGACTCATGACATGGATGATGGAGTCATGATGCCTGGGTGAGTGTACGTGTTTAAACGATAATAAATATGATGGACAAGGACGCAGGTACTTGACAAACGTGCATAACAAACAACCAGATCTCCTACGTCCACGCATCCGCCGAGTCTTTAAACTTAGTGACTAAATGGCCAACGTGTGGCCATTTCTCGTGTACGTACATTGCATGCGTTCGCATGTCAGCTCCACCGCTATGTTGTCTTTATAAATGTTGACGATGTCCTCGATGAGTTTTTTCACTTCTTCCACTTCTTTGAATTCTTCCAGTGTCCCGCCCATGGCGAGTGCCGCGGGCATATCCCCCGCTCCCCCACTAAGATCCTCCACTGTCATTGTGTTTTGCAGATATTGTACTAACCAGTTCTTTCAACTTCCAGGAGCCCGTAAAACTTCGGCGCCATGTAAATAACCTCAAACTCAATTATCAAAACAAACCGGTTAGGCTAATAATTTGCCCGAAATATCATCAAATCAATGACCCAATTGATATATGCATCTGCTGTTTTTATTATAATTTTATATCTAAAAGAAACGAACGTCTGTTCTGTTAATTTTTTGTATGTTGGTTAATAATAAATCGTGACGGCGTCAAGAGTTTGTTTTGGTGGCGTGTTCTTGGCGTGTTTCGTCCAGACTCAAGTTCGTGATGATGAAACGTCTGGAAGACGAGTAAACAGATTTGTATTAGACGAAATACTTATGGCTATGTTAACAATGCAAATATATCAACTATTAACGTATCATAATTTACAAACCAAGCGAACTTAAGACGATATCCCCTAATATCGCTCACTACTTATTTCTCAAGAATATAAAGTTGGCTATAATGTTGTCATGGTTACCAAGATAGTAGATTTTCATTTAAGTTGGTTGTGTTGGAAGATATCGCTAGATACATTAAAGATGCTGCTGCAATAAACAATACCAACTCGGGGAAAGTCGGTGGTAAAGACAAGAGATTATGACGTCGCACCACTGTCACCAGGAAATGAAGACGGACGTACTGAAGATATTCCTCCCCGTTCAGTGCCTTCGTGAACGATCTGGTCTTCTCGTTGGGTTAGAACGCAGGGGCCAAACCACAGTGTGTGTCACCGCACTTGTGAAAACGTCAACATACAGAGGAAATATTGACAAATGGCTTTCATGCAAGACATCCACAGAAGATGTGATAAGCGTGCTTGGTGTCTGGGAAAACGTTATTTCGAAGCAGAAAACTAATGGTTACGTGTGGCACAAAGTGCAGTTGCCCCTAGAAAGATGGTTTTGTTTGCGGAAGACAAGGGACATTCCGCAGTGTGTTCTCCACGGTGCCTGGCCCTCGGGCATGACCACAGGGGATGTTGTCATCATTCTGTATGATGCCCACAGGTTATTCGAGTCCTACTATCTCATGGGATGTGCAATGGATGTAGAGATACAACCAAGCTTTGCCACCAAACCATTGACTGACATCACTCTCATAGCTTACAGTCTATTACTCTACAGTAAACTTGCTAAGTCGAACTGTCACTTTGACATACCAGTAGCGGACTTTGTGCACAAGAACAAATGGCATAGATCGAGAGTTCTGGATCGAGTCCACGGTGAACTGATTCACATACTTCTGTGGATGGTCAGCGTGATTTCCTGGGTCAGCAGTTGCAGGCAAGTCTTCACATAATTAACATATTTAAGTTATTTTAACATTGATAGCACTTTTGAGAGTTTCTACTGGGATACACAGCCCATTATGAATGTCTAATTTATTATTTCATCCACTATATATTAAAGAATCTATTCAGGCTTACAAAATAAGTGTGTGTGTGTGTGTGTGTGTGTGTGTGTGTGTGTGTGTGTGTGTGTGTGTGTGTGTGTGTGTGTGTGTGTGTGTGTGTGTGTGTGTGTATATATGACATAAAATAGTGCAAGTTGCTTGGTAATATTTCTGTGTTAGAAATCATGTTTTTGTTATCGTCACCTCTGTGTGGTTGGCACTGTGTCCTACACCAGCAATATCACACCTTCATTGCCTGGTCCTGTGCCTGCGGTATGATCCTGATCAATGCCTCCATCCCTCTCTGTCTCAATCACTATATCCATGTCTTCCACCCTTCACATTTTTCCTGTCCTGCCCACCTCAAACATCGATGTTTTGCTTGTCCATTTAACTGTCTCATTCATCTTCTATCCTCACCTTTCTATGGAATAGCTACATTTGTGTGCATGCATGCGTGCGTGCATGTGTCCTTCCTTGAAGGCTTCTACAGAACAGATCATTTTATGACGTGTGCGTGTGTCTTTCTTTGAAGGTTGCTACAGAACAGATCATTGTATGACATGTGTGTCAGTGTGTGTCCTTCCTTGAAGGCTGCCACAGAACAGATCATTGTATGACGTGTGTCAATGTGTGTGTCCTTCCTTGAAGGCTGCTACAGAACAGATCATTGTATGACGTGTGTGTCAGTGTGTGTGTCCTTCCTTGAAGGCTGCTACAGAACAGATCATTGTATGACGTGTGTGTCAGTGTGTGTGTCCTTCCTTGAAGGCTGCTACAGAACAGATCATTGTATGACGTGTGTGTCAGTGTGTGTGTCCTTCCTTGAAGGCTGCTACAGAACAGATCATTGTATGACGTGTGTGTCAGTGTGTGTGTCCTTCCTTGAAGGCTGCCACAGAACAGATCATTGTATGACGTGTGTGTCAGTATGTGTGTCCTTCCTTGAAGGCTGCTACAGAACAGATCATTGTATGACGTGTGTGTCAGTGTGTGTGTCCTTCCTTGAAGGCTGCTACAGAACAGATCATTGTATGACGTGTGTCAGTGTGTGTGTCCTTCCTTGAAGGCTGCTACAGAACAGATCATTGTATGACATGTGTGTCAGTGTGTGTCATTCCTTGAAGGCTGCCACAGAACAGATCATTGTATGACATGTGTGTCAGTGTGTGTGTCCTTCCTTGAAGGCTGCTACAGAACAGATCATTGTATGACATGTGTGTCAGTGTGTGTCATTCCTTGAAGGCTGCCACAGAACAGATCATTGTATAACGTGTGTGTCAGTGTGTGTGTCCTTCCTTGAAGACTGCTACAGAACAGATCATTGTATGATGTGTGTGTCAGTATGTGTGTCCTTCCTTGAAGGCTGCTACAGAACAGATCATTGTATGACGTGTGTGTCAGTGTGTGTGTCCTTCCTTGAAGGCTGCTACAGAACAGATCATTGTATGATGTGTGTGTCAGTGTGTGTGTCCTTCCTTGAAGGCTGCTACAGAACAGATCATTGTATGACATGTGTGTCAGTGTGTGTCATTCCTTGAAGGCTGCCACAGAACAGATCATTGTATGACATGTGTGTCAGTGTGTGTGTCCTTCCTTGAAGGCTGCTACAGAACAGAGTGGCCCACGTGTTGATGAGTACACCGGCCTTCACCTCACAACTAGCCACAAGGTTTAGTGACATACACAAGGTGCTGCAGTCTCCAAGACAGAGTCATCCCATGCAAAGACTCAAGTATGTAGTGCTATGTATCACCACTGATTTACTGTTATTTAAATACACTGTACTTCATCTTGCAGACTCAGGTAAGAAGCATCGTTTGCTAAAATTAAATCCTTCATTTCAAGCAAACAGGACAGGCTATAACTACCTTTCATTCCAAGTAGCCAAGGTTTACACTGGTATATTCAGGGCCCCAGTCAGCACTAATACAAAGCCAGCTAATTTCCCAACATAATTATCTTTCATTATTTTTTGAACAAGCAAAACACTTATCAGTGCTGAGTTCTCCATACAATTTGATTCCTTAAATGTAACAGATGACCAATATAATCTTGTCAAACACTGACTTCTACATTTTCAGCTTCTTGAAATTTTGGACAGCAAATAATGCAAACCATCGTAATCTGCTGTTATGGGTAAATAATTACAGATAACACAGCAGGTAAAACTAGAGGTATGTCCTCTTGCATGGGTAACTACTGGTCTGACCCCTTGCAGGTGTGCGGATGTGCTGTGGTGCCACGTGCTGGACGTGTGTCTGGGCGTCCTGCTGATGCTATTGCTGCTCTACGGAGACACAACAGAACAACTCTCAGCAGCCATGATGACCTGGGCCGACGTCAGTACCAGATCTCTCATGTGTACACACGTGTCCCAGTACAGTCTTGCTATTTACATGTCTAAACATGTGTCCCAGTACATTCATACCATTTACATGTCTACACATGTGTCCCAGTACATTCTTACCATTTTCATGTCTACACATGTGTCCCAGTACATTCTTACCATTTACATGTCTACACATGTGTCCCAGTACAGTCTTGCCATTTACACGTCTACACATGTGTCCCAGTACAGTCTTGCCATTTACATGTCTACACATGTGTCCCAGTACATTCATACCATTTACATGTCTACACATGTGTCCCAGTACATTCTTACCATTTACATGTCTACACATGTGTCCCAGTACATTCTTACCATTTACATGTCTGCACATGTGTCCCAGTACATTCTTACCATTTACATGTCTACACATGTGTCCCAGTACAGTCTTGCTATTTACATGTCTACACATGTGTCCCAGTACATTCTTACCATTTACACGTCTACACATGTGTCCCAGTACATTCTTACCATTTACACGTCTACACATGTGTCCCAGTACATTCTTACCATTTACATGTCTACACATGTGTCCCAGTACAGTCTTGCTATTTACATGTCTACACATGTGTCCCAGTACATTCTTACCATTTACATGTCTACACATGTGTCCCAGTACATTCTTACCATTTACACGTCTACACATGTGTCCCAGTACATTCTTACCATTTGCATGTCTACACATGTGTCCCAGTACATTCTTACCATTTACATGTCTACACATGTGTCCCAGTACATTCTTACCATTTACATGTCTACACATGTGTCCCAGTACATTCTTACCATTTACATGTCTACACATGTGTCCCAGTACATTCTTACCATTTACCTGTCTACAATGTTCCAGTAAAGTCTTTACTTTTACCATCTTACCATCCATCACTTTAAGGCACCGCTTCCACTCAATCATGGTGTAAGAATAAATACAAATTCTATTGATATCCTTCTGGGAGAGGCATTGTTTATGCTGGTCACAGACTTTTAAAAATAACTATTTAGACCCTGTCACAGGAAGCAAAGGAAGACCACATGATAGTTGTCAAAATCTATACAGGTAGTAAACTATTTTGTTTTGAAAGAATAAATTACCATTCTGCATGTTATTGGTGTGACTTCCCTCACATGACTCAGTGGTGTGTTATTGGTGTGATTTCCCTCACATGATTCAGTGGTGTGTTATTACTATGCTGCAGAATGTAGTGTTTGAGTTGCAACGCCTGCTGCATTGGATGATGGGCGTCCCTGCCGGCCTCAAGCTCAACACACAGTTGGACCAGTTCCTCTGCAAGTTCTTCCTCTACCACATCTACCTGTGGATAGGTGAGACCTCATTACTCTTACTTTCTCTACCACATGTACCTGTGGACAGGTGAGACCTCGTTACTCTTACTACCTCTACCACATCTACATGTGGATAGGTGAGACCTCATTACTCTTACTTTCTCTACCACGTACCTGTGGACAGGTGAGACCTCATTACTCTTACTTCCTCTACCACATGTACCTGTGGACAGGTGAGACCTCGTTACTCTTACTACCTCTACCACATCTACCTGTGGATAGGTGAGACCTCATTACTCTTACTTTCTCTACCACATACCTGTGGACAGGTGAGACCTCATTACTCTTACTTCCTCTACCACATGTACCTGTGGACAGGTGAGACCTCGTTACTCTTACGTCCTCTACCACATCTACCTGTGGATAGGTGAGAACTCATTACTCTTACTACCTCTACCACATGTACCTGTGGACAGGTGAGACCTCATTACTCTTACGTCCTCTACCACATCTACCTGTGGATAGGTGAGACCTCGTTACACTTACTTCCTCTACTACATCTACCTGTGGACAGGTGAGACCTTGTTACTCTTACTTCCTCTACCACATCTACCTGTGGATAGGTGAGACCTCGTTACACTTACTTCCTCTACCACATCTACCTGTGGATAGGTGAGACCTCGTTACACTTACTTCCTCTACCACATCTACCTGTGGACAGGTGAGACCTCGTTACTCTTACTTCCTCTACCACATGTACCTGTGGACAGGTGAGACCTCGTTACTCTTACTTCCTCTACCACATGTACCTGTGGACAGGTGAGACCTCGTTACTCTTACTACCTCTACCACATCTACCTGTGGATAGGTGAGAACTCATTACTCTTACTTTCTCTACCACATGCACCTGTGGACAGGTGAGACCTCATTACTCTTACTTCCTCTACCACATGTACTTGTGGACAGGTGAGACCTCATTACTCTTACGTCCTCTACCACATCTACCTGTGGATAGGTGAGACCTCGTTACACTTACTTCCTCTACCACATCTACCTGTGGACAGGTGAGACCTCGTTACTCTTACTTCCTCTACCACATCTACCTGTGGACAGGTGAGACCTACCTGTGGATAGGTGAGACCTCATTACTCTTACTTTCTCTACCACATGTACCTGTGGACAGGTGAGACCTCATTACTCTTACTTCCTCTACCACATGTACCTGTGGACAGGTGAGACCTCGTTACTCTTACTTCCTCTACCACATCTACCTGTGGATAGGTGAGACCTCGTTACTCTTACTTCCTCTACCACATCTACATGTGGACAGGTGAGACCTCGTTACTCTTACTTCCTCTACCACATCTACCTGTGGACAGGTGAGACCTACCTGTGGATAGGTGAGACCTCATTACTCTTACTTTCTCTACCACGTACCTGTGGACAGGTGAGACCTCGTTACTCTTACTTCCTCTACCACGTACCTGTGGACAGGTGAGACCTCGTTACTCTTACTTCCTCTACCACATCTACCTGTGGACAGGTGAGACCTCGTTACTCTTACTTCTTGTACCACATCTACCTGTGGACAGGTGAGACCTCGTTACTTTCTATTTCTTCTACCACATCTACCTGTGGACAGGTGATAATAATAACAAAAAAACTTCTATCACGCCCAAGTCCTCAAAAACGCGAGCTCAGAGTCACATCAAAATTAAAGGGTTCGTGAATCTCAAGATTGTTTTACAATGTTGAAGTTGTCAACAGATGGATGGCCATGCTAGGAGGGGCATTCCATCTCAGGTCGACCAAGGCATGTTGTCAAGAGATGGGTGGCCATGCTAGGAGGGGCATTCCATCTCAGGTCGACCAAGGCATGTTGTCAAGAGATGGGTGGCCATGCTAGGAGGGGCATTCCATCTCAGGTCGACCAAGGCATGTTGTCAAGAGATGGGTGGCCATGCTAGGAGGGGCATTCCATCTCAGGTCGACCAAGGCATGTTGTCAACAGATGGATGGCCATGCTAGGAGGGGCATTCCATCTCAGGTCGACAAAGGCATGTTGTCAAGAGATGGGTGGCCATGCTAGGAGGGGCATTCCATCTCAAGTCAAACAAGGCATGTTGCACTCATATTTTTTTATTCAACCCAAATTTTACAAGTTAATCAACACGTCAATATTACCACACCTGTCAAACCATAGGGGTGTTGCTAGAATAGTTTCTGAGTTACTCACTCAGTCCTCTTCATGCCTCAAGTGGCACATAAGGCTTCCACAAGAGAGTGCCACTGCTGCCGGTTTGTGGCCTGTCTGGTGATGGTTTCCCAGATCAGCCTTCATCTATCTCAGTGGTTCTTCACCAAGTCTCCTTAGGACAACCTCTTTTCTGCTTCCCATCCAGTGTCCAGCGGACAGGGTTGGCATGTTTTTCCCACCCGGTTTTTACCTGGGAAAACCCCAATAGTTGAAAAAAACTGGGAAAACCCTCAAAGGGATTGATTGTATTTGAAGTTGTATTACAATAAAAGCTAGTGTAACATTACTAGAATGAATATATAATTGATTCTGGTCAATTATAATATAGTTTCACTTAAAAAACAGCTAAAAAAAATGACATTCTAAAATATGTTATCTACAGGTCTTCCGCCTCTACCACTCATGATGCTTATTTTCAGTGCTGCTAGTACAGAATATGTATGTCTACTGAGACTGGGAGATGGAGGCCATGTTATATACACATTTGGAAAGGTACAAGGTTTCCCAGCACACTACTGGGTCATGCAAATTGGATTAAGTTGGAGCTGATGTTGGGCTCATCGAGACGATGCCCACAGTTGTCTGTAGTTCCTTAGCCCATATTAGAAGACATGCTGACAGACCAAACTTCTATTTACTGGGAGGGTGGGTTAGCACCTGCCAAGGTCCAGGGCTTAATATCCCAGTTGTTCTTTAACCAGACTGTAAATTGGCACCAGTATTGTAATTGGCGCCAGACAATACTGGTGCCGCCTGTCTGACTTGAGTTACCAGACAATACTAGTGTTGCCTGTCTGACTTGAGTCACCAGACAATACTAGTGTTGCCTGTCTGACTTGAGTCACCAGACAATACTGGTGCCACCTGTCTGACTTGAGTCACCAGACAATACTGGTGCCACCTGTCTGACTTGAGTCACCAGACAATACTGGTGCCACGTGTCTGACTTGAGTCACCAGACAATACTGGTGCCGCCTGTCTGACTTGAGTCACCAGGCCTCTTCAGAAGAAGGCTCCACTAGCAATACTTGGCACTGTCCCTTTTGAAAGTAGCAAAGGCATTTTATGGCTAACTGAAGAATGACACTTTCATGACACGGACTTCCTGCTTTAAACTAATAAAAGGATTTTAGCCGGACATGGTAACTAGTACAACTGTTTGCTTAAGGTGGATATTTAGTATAACTGTTTGCTTAAAATGGATATAATCTATGTTTCCAAATGGATTAGACAATGTTAATCTCAGTAATGGCCTGTTCTTTCCAGTTTTTAATAGTTTTCCTGGTTTATGGCAGTTTTTCCCAGCATTTCCAGGGTTTTCCTGGGTTTATCCTACTGCCCTGGGTTTATCCCACTGGTTTTTCCCAGGAAAACCCAACCCTGCCAGTGTAGGGCTATTCTGGGCACTGAATGCATCAGGTGGCATTCGAAAAATGCTGAAACCAGTTTGTTCCTGGCGGATTGTGTTCTCAGTTGTGGCTGAAATTTGTCCGAGGATGATCCTGCTGAAGACTTTGCTTGTGAGAGGCAGCAATGTTATCCCCTGCCAGTGATTGCATTCCCCAAGATCACCTTTCTTTGGAAGCCTGACAATAGTGCCAGTTTTCCAGCCCTCTCGGGTGTCTTCAGTGTCCCATATCTGAGTTATGACCATTTCAAATTTGGTGGATTCTGCCATTTGTGCCAATTTTCGGAAATCATGAAGATTTCTTGTTTTACTGAAATACCAATAACTATTAGTGACAGAACTGAGAGATTAGCACATTCTCCATTATATTTAGGTAGTAACATACATACTATAGTTCCTCTTCTGTATCTTAGTTCTTCCAAAATCTGCAATTGAAGTTGTGTATCTCTATGTACAAAAATGAGCCAACAAGTGACTTTAGACCCATATCTCAACAATAAAACATGTCAGAACACAAATGAATTTTATTTGGATCAATAACACACCTGCATATCTAGGTATATGAGAAGTTTGAAAATTCTATCTTGATTAGTTTTTGAAATACTGATCTCCAACGTTGGTACATAGTAAAAAGTGACCTATAATTAGCAGCTAAAAATGCTATGTGGCATGGAGCTAAAGTTCCAATTTATTTTTTATGAAAGGCAGGTACAATGCCTACTGCATCCTGTCATGTCTCACCTGTGTTGTAGGCTACCTCCACCTGCTGTGTCCTGTCATGTCTCACCTGTGTTGTAGGCTACCTCCACCTGCTGTGTCCTGTCATGTCTCACCTGTGTTGTAGGCTACCTCCACCTGCTGTGTCCTGTCATGTCTCACCTGTGTTGTAGGCTACCTCCACCTGCTACAACCTGTCATGTCTCACCTGTGTTGTAGGCTACCTCCACCTGCTGTGTCCTGTCATGTCTCACCTGTGTTGTAGGCTACCTCCACCTGCTGTGTCCTGTCATGTCTCACCTGTGTTGTAGGCTACCTCCACCTGCTACAACCTGTCATGTCTCACCTGTGTTGTAGGCTACCTCCACCAGCTGTGTCCTGTCATGTCTCACCTGTGTTGTAGGCTACCTCCACCTGCTGTGTCCTGTCATGTCTCACCTGTGTTGTAGGCTACCTCCACCTGCTGTGTTCTGTCATGTCTCACCTGTGTTGTAGGCTACCTCCACCTGCTACAACCTGTCATGTCTCACCTGTGTTGTAGGCTACCTCCACCTGCTGTGTCCTGTCATGTCTCACCTGTGTTGTAGGCTACCTCCACCTGCTACAACCTGTCATGTCTCACCTGTGTTGTAGGCTACCTCCACCTGCTATGACCTGTCATGTCTCACCTGTGTTGTAGGCTACCTCCACCTGCTGCGACCTGTCATGAGCTCCACACTATGGTACATCTCCCTGTCTGGCTGTCTGGGCCTGTCTCTGCAACTCTGTCTCATCCAGGACCTCCTGTCAATGATGACCCTCCACATCTACTGCTTCTATGTCTATGCCGCCAGGTGAGGTGAACCAGAGGATCAGGGGTTACGGATTGGAATGCTCTGTCTACTGTGCATTGAGAGACCTGAAACCCGTTGCTGTGTTCAAGGCAGTGTTAAAGTTACATTTGTTTCGTGTGGCCCATGGGGGGCCATTGGGGGCCTTGGAGGCATTACTTTAAGTAGCTGTAATGTTGTTTTAATGACATGGACCTTTTACTTATTTAATTTATTAGCAGGTGTTAATTTATATTTATTTTAGCTTGTTTAATTGGTTTTAACTTATCTTAATTAAAAAAAAAAATTCTTTACTTATTTAGCTTTTATAATTGGTTTTAACTTATTTTAATTTATCTCAGTTTATCTCAGTTTATCTTGACTTATCTTACCATGTTAGTGCCTTCGAGCAGGTTTTATTTGGTTACACACTATTGCACAGATGATGAATTGTGAAAGCCTAATCTATTATTATTATGTAGTAAGACTTGCCTTGCTTGTCTGGTGGTGGTTTTTATCAAGAACTTATAAGGAGACAACCAGTACAACCAGTACAACAGCCAGTACAACCAGTACAACAACCAGTACAACAACCAGTACAACCAGTACAACAACCAGTACAACAGCCATTACAACCAGTACAACAACCAGTACAACCAGTACAACAGCTAGTACAACCAGTACAACAACCAGTATAACAACCAGTACAACAGCCATTACAACCAGTACAACAACCAGTACAACCAGTACTACAACCAGTACCACAGCCAGTACCACAGCCAGTACAACCAGTATAACAACCAGTACAGCCAGTATAACAACCAGTACAACAACCAGTACAACCAGTACAACAGCTAGTACAACCAGTACAACAGCCATTACAACCAGTACAACAACCAGTACAACGAGTACCACAGCCAGTACAACCAGTACAACAACCAGTACAACCAGTACAACAGCTAGTACAACCAGTACAACAGCCAGTATAGCCAGTAAAACAGCCACAACAACCAGTACAACCAGTACAACAACCAGTACAACAGCTAGTACAACCAGTACAACAGCCAGTACAACCAGTATAACAACCAGTATAACAACCAGTACAACAACCAGTACAACCAGTACAACAACCAGTACAACAGCTAGTACAACCAGTACAACAGCCAGTATAGCCAGTACAACAGCCAGTACAACCAGTATAACAACCAGTACAACAGCCAGTACAACAGCCAGTACAACCAGTATAACAACCAGTATAACAACCAGTACAACCAGTACAACCAGTACAACAGCTAGTACAACCAGTACAACAACCAGTATAACAACCAGTACAACCAGTACAACAACCAGTACAACAGCTAGTACAACCAGTACAACAGCTAGTACAACCAGTACAACAGCCATTACAACCAGTACAACAACCAGTACCACAGCCAGTACAACCAGTACAACAACCAGTACAACAGCTAGTACAACAGCTAGTACAACCAGTACAACAGCCAGTATAGCCAGTAAAACAGCTAGTACAACCAGTACAACAACCAGTACAACAACCAGTACAACAGCTAGTACAACCAGTACAACAGCTAGTACAACCAGTACAACAGCCAGTACAACCAGTACAACAACCAGTACAACAGCTAGTACAACCAGTACAACAGCCAGTACAACAACCAGTACAACAACCAGTACAACCAGTACAACAACCAGTACAACAACCAGTACAATGTGGAGTTTTATGGGGCATCTTGTATGTAGTTCTGTTTTTTCTAGTTATGACTTCCATTGTGATTACTTATAATTTGCTAATTAACATTTACATAGTTTAAGGTGATATAATTAATGCATAGCCTGTCCAAAAGCAAGGTATTTATTGAATATGTGATGCTACGCAAAGTATGCAATATGATTTTATTATTACTACTTAGTAGCATTTAAAAAAAATGGAAATATTAATTTGATTTTAATAAACACTGTAAATGTAGTTTTACTTACTCATGACAAACCTTCCCTGTGTTGGATACAATTTCTTTACAGCTTAAAACATTTCCCTCTCTTCTTTTAAGTAGGTATAGATGTGTTGTGGAAGCCTCATATTTTGGCCCTAAAGAAGGCAACATTCCCTCACTTCTGGAACTTCAGACTTGATCAGAGAATTACCTTTAAGGCGTTAAGTAGTCATGTGACTTAGTAGGATGTCTGTGTGTCTCCCTCAGGTTGTACCACCTCCAGATGCTGGCCCTGTCGTCTCTGTGGCGACTCTTCCGAGGCAAGAAGTGGAATGTGCTGAGGAAGAGAGTCGACTCCGCCTCCTACGACGTGGACCAACTCTTCCTGGGAACTCTCCTCTTCACCATCCTCCTCTTCCTCCTCCCAACCACGGCTTTCTACTACGTCGTCTTTGTGGTTGTGAGTATCTCCATTTGTACAGGTCTTTATGGTTGTGAGTACTTCCACTCATACAGGTCTTTGTGTTTGTGAGTACCTCCACTCATACAGGTCTTTGTGTTTGTGAGTACCTCCATTTGTACAGGTCTTTGTGGTTGTGAGTACCTCCATTTGTACAGGTATTTGTGGTTGTGAGTACCTCAATTTGTACAGGTCTTTGTGGTTGTGAGTACCTCCACTCATACAGGTCTTTGTGGTTGTGAGTACCTCCATTTGTACAGGTCTTTGTGGTTGTGAGTACCTCCACTCATACAGGTCTTTGTGGTTGTGAGTACTTCCATTTGTACAGGTCTTTGTGGTTGTGAGTACCTCCATTTGTACAGGTCTTTGTGGTTGTGAGTACCTCTACTCATACAGGTCTTTGTGGTTGTGAGTACCTCCATTCATGCAGGTCTTTGTGGTTGTGAGTACCTCCGCTCATACAGGTCTATGTGGTTGTGAGTACCTCCATTTGTACAGGTCTTTGTGGTTGTGAGTACCTCCACTCATACAGGTCTATGTGGTTGTGAGTACCTCCATTTGTACAGGTCTTTGTGGTTGTGAGTACCTCCACTCATACAGGTCTTTGTGGTTGTGAGTACCTCCATTTGTACAGGTCTTTGTGGTTGTGAGTACCTCCACTCATACAGGTCTTTGTGGTTGTGAGTACCTCCATTTGTACAGGTCTTTGTGGTTGTGAGTACCTCCATTTGTACAGGTCTTTGTGGCAGTGAGTACCTCCACTCATACAGGTCTTTGTGGTTGTGAGTACCTCCACTCATACAGGTCTTTGTGGTTGTGAGTACCTCCATTTGTACAGGTCTTTGTGGTTGTGAGTACCTCCATTTGTACAGGTCTTTGTGGTAGTGAGTACGTACCTCCACTCATACAGGTCTTTGTGGTTGTGAGTACCTCCATTTGTACAGGTCTTTGTGGTTGTGAGTACCTCCATTTGTACAGGTCTTTGTGGTTGTGAGTACCTCCATTTGTACAGGTCTTTGTAGTAGTGAGTACCTCCACTCATACAGGTCTTTGTGGTTGTGAGTACCTCCATTTGTACAGGTCTTTGTGGTTGTGAGTACCTCCATTTGTACAGGTCTTTGTGGTAGTGAGTACCTCCACTCATACAGGTATTTGTGGTTGTGAGTACCTCCACTCATACAGGTCTTTGTGGTTGTGAGTACCTCCACTCATACAGGTCTTTGTGGTTGTGAGTACCTCCACTCATACAGGTATTTGTGGTTGTGAGTACCTCCACTCATACAGGTCTTTGTGGTTGTGAGTACCTCCACTCACACAGGTCTATGTGGTTGTGAGTACCTCCATTTGTACAGGTCTTTGTGGTTGTGAGTACCTCCACTCATACAGGTCTTTGTGGTTGTGAGTACCTCCACTCATACAGGTCTATGTGGTTGTGAGTACCTCCATTTGTACAGGTCTTTGTGGTTGTGAGTACATCCACTCATACAGGTCTTTGTGGTTGTGAGTACCTCCACTCATACAGGTATATGTGGTTGTGAGTACCTCCACTCATACAGGTATATTTGGTTGTGAGTACCTCCATTTGTACAGGTCTTTGTGATTGTGAGTACCTCCACTCATACAGGTCTTTGTGGTTGTGAGTACCTCCACTCATACAGGTCTTTGTGGTTGTGAGTACCTCCACTCATGCAGGTCTTTGTGGTTGTGAGTACCTCCACTCATACAGGTCTATGTGGTTGTGAGTACCTCCTCTCATACAGGTCTTTGTGGTTGTGAGTACCTCCACTCATACAGGTCTTTGTGGTTGTGAGTACCTCCACTCATACAGGTCTTTGTGGTTGTGAGTACCTCCACTCATACAGGTCTTTGTGGTTGTGAGTACCTCCACTCATCCTTAGCAGACGTGGGGAGCATGCATTTAAATGAAATGAAACACATTTGTCAAAATCTGAACGTTATGCATCCAAATGTATTTGCATTTGAAATAGATGTATTTTAATTATCAAATACCTTTAAAAATTATTTGTAACCTTTAGAAATTTGTTAACTCATAAATTGTGAATTTTTAGTCTTGCCTTAATCTAAGAAGATACAAGTCTCAAGTAATTATACTCCAAACACTAATGTCCTCCTGACCATGGGAGAGTTCTCGGTTGGAATAGTGATTGTGTTTGCTTAACATTAAGACTTATTAATTGATTTATTTATATAAAATATTTATTTAGATAATTTATTTATTTATTTTTATTGTAATAACACGTTTTACGTAGGTATTTATTTATGTTTTATTTTGTTTATATATTGTTTTGACATGTATATTTTATCTTCGTTATGTAACTGTATGTAAGAGTGGATGTGACTGGTGGCCCATTGAAAATCACATTGTCACCATTGTGAAATAAAGCTTTTATTAATACTACTCTAATAAATTAACTATTATACTAATATTGATTAGTGACACATGTTACTTGTGTGTGTAGTTACGTCTGGTCGTGCTGGCATTACAAGGGTCGCTCAATAGACTGGTCACTCTCATCCACTCCCTGCCCGTCTACAGACTGGGGCTGCAAGTCTTCTGTCCAGCTGCCATCACAGGTCAGTGTCATCACTGTTAGTGTCAGTGGTTTCATCATTTTGTGAGTGTCATCACTGTCAGTGTTTGTAGTATAATCACATCAATGTCAGTAGTAACAGTATATATCAGTGTCATAACTCATCCTATATCAGTGTCACTAGTAGCATTGTATATATATACAATGATCAGTAGTAGGATTGCATGTCAATATCATCACATGTCAAAGTTCCTTTTGTTGTCTCATGTCAGTGTCATTAGTGTCATCATATACCAGTGTCATTAGTGTGGTCACATGTCAAAGTCACTAGTATTATGACATGTCAGGGGCACTGATGTAATGGATAGCATGTTAATGTAACTATGTGTCAATGTCACTAGTGTCATTACATGTCAGTGTCACTATGTGTCAGTGTCACTGCAGTATTTCAGTTTGCTGTGATTGTGTTGTCAGACACGGTGAATATGGAGGTGTTGAGTATGTCCCAGGAAGAGGAGCGAGGGTCTGCCCACTGCCTCTGTATCTCCATGAAGGTCTGTCTTCCCACTCCTTCGTCTTCCCACTCCTGCATCTTCCCAATCCTGCATCTTCCACTTCCACAACTCTACCGTATAATATATCTTAAGTGTTTGTGTCAACAGGGGTTATTGTATTCATGTGACAACTAAAAAGCAATCACCTGTTCCTATAATAGTCTAATAGTCATATTAAA
The DNA here is from genome assembly GCA_963662155.1 of Lamellibrachia columna. Classification (NCBI taxonomy): domain Eukaryota; kingdom Metazoa; phylum Annelida; class Polychaeta; order Sabellida; family Siboglinidae; genus Lamellibrachia; species Lamellibrachia columna. The sequence goes on along the minus strand of OY759266.1, from coordinate 1,727,415 downwards.
ATGAGCATATAAAACATGAAAGTAATCACCGGGCCTAGTCCCTACTAGCATGAATCTGCAAACTGTGCATAGTTGATAAATGTTGAAACTTGCATTCCATCTCTTCTGTGGACTCTGTGGACTCTATTATAATTGATTTATAATTTTACAGCTGTCAACTTTAGGTTGATGTTTATCTGATTACTTTTGTTTTGGACTTGGCATTGCACAAATACAATAATAATATATACGGTACATTTAATAATATGGTACATTTATCCTATTTTACTTATTTGTCTTATCTTATTTGTTTTGTATTCAACTAAACTTATTCTATTCTGTGAAATTTTATCTGTCATTCTGCTATCTTATTTACCTTTCACATGGTTCATGATAATATTTGCAGGCCCATCTTAATTGTTTTAAAACAAAATATTATATAATTATATTTGTATCTCTATTACAATTATTGTTTTTCAGCAATGCACTATTTGAATCAGGTTCTCTGTAAAGCACTGTGAATTGTATTGAAAGTGGCGCTATAAAAATTACATTTATTAGTTTCATTCAATATACTGGTAGATGTATTTGTGATGTGATGAACCAGTTTTATAGATTCAGTTTCAAGATGATTGCCAGCCATGTATGATGTATGACCAATAACATTCTCTTGCAGTTTGTGCCGGCCTCTCTAGCTTCGCTGTTCATCGAGAAGTGGAACGGTGTGGACAGTGCTGCCACATATACATGGTCATCATTCTGCAGTAGTCTGCTACGGGGCCAACTCGTTTATCCATGGATCAAACCAGATCGACGGCAGCAGAGTGACAGGACTAGCTAGCGGCATGGCCATATAATGCAGTTTCACGCTTTTGTGTTCATGTGATAAACGTTTGTTTAACTTATTCAGATGACCAGTTATTTTGTTAACTTTAATGTAAATGATGCATGCAGTAATCTAAATAATAAACATGTCAATCAATGTCCTGTTTTACATATTTCTGTACATACAATACCAATTCTTTCCATCTACCAAGTTAGGAAAGTTTGGAGGATAACAAGGGTATGCAAACAGCAAGGTATTGGCAAAATTAATAACTTATAGAAAACTGTGTAAATTTTACTACCTGGGTACTCAGAAGTCAATAATCAACATCATGGCAGTCTCGGCCGACTTGTTCCATGTTGACTCTCGCAGTTGTTCTCTGCATCACAGAGTTCCTTGTCCAGTTCCCTCAGTCTCATTGCTGTCTGTATCTCACATACATAGTCCAACTGTCTCCATTTTAATTGAATGAATATCTTGTTTCGTGATTCAAACATTCTGTGTTTCGGTTCCCAGAATGTCACTTCATTTATGATCTTTTCTGTGTGGCGATAGCTACACCCAGATGCTTGTAATCTGACAACTCAAAGTAGTTATCTTCATAGCTTCGTATTCCAGTACAACTTTTTTATCTCGAACTACGATAACTTGGATACCTGTAATAATGCCTACGTCAGCCCAGTCCCATCAGGATGTAATAACGCCTACATCAGCCCAGTCCCATCAGGATGTAATAACGCCTACATCAGCCCAGTCCCATCAGGATGTAATAACGCCTACGTCGGCCCAGTCCCATCAGGATGTAATAACGCCTATGTCGGCCCAGTCCCATCAGGATGTAATAATGCCTACGTCATCCCAGTCCCATCAGGATGTAATAATGCCTACGTCGGCCCAGTCCCATCAGGATGTAATAACGCCTACGTCGGCCCAGTCCCATCAGGATGTAATAACGCCTATGTCGGCCCAGTCCCATCAGGATGTAATAACGCCTACGTCATCCCAGTCCCATCAGGATGTAATAACGCCTACGTCGGCCCAGTCCCATCAGGATGTAATAACGCCTACGTCAGCCCAGTCCCATCAGGATGTGATAACGCCTACGTCAGCCCAGTCCCATCAGGATGTGATAACGCCTACGTCATCCCAGTCCCATCAGGATGTAATAACGCCTACGTCAGCCCAGTCCCATCAGGATGTGATAACGCCTAGGTCGGCCCAGTCCCATCAGGATGTAATAACGCCTCCGTCAGCCCAGTCCCATCAGGATGTAATAACGTCTACGTCGGCCCAGTCCCATCAGGATGTAATAACGCCTACGTCGGCCCAGTCCCATCAGGATGTAATAACGCCTACGTCGGCCCAGTCCCATCAGGATGTAATAACGCCTACGTCGGCCCAGTCCCATCAGGATGTAATAACGCCTACGTCAGCCCAGTCCCATCAGGATGTAATAACGCCTACGTCGGCCCAGTCCCATCAGGATGTAATAACGCCTATGTCAGCCCAGTCCCATCAGGATGTAATAATGCCTACGTCAGCCCAGTCCCATCAGGATGTAATAACGCCTACGTCAGCCCAGTCCCATCAGGATGTGATAACGCCTACGTCAGCCCAGTCCCATCAGGATGTGATAACGCCTACGTCATCCCAGTCCCACCAGGATGTAATAACGCCTACGTCAGCCCAGTCCCATCAGGATGTGATAACGCCTACGTCGGCCCAGTCCCATCAGGATGTAATAACGCCTACGTCAGCCCAGTCCCATCAGGATGTAATAACGCCTACGTCGGCCCAGTCCCATCAGGATGTAATAACGCCTACGTCAGCCCAGTCCCATCAGGATGTAATAACGCCTACGTCGGCCCAGTCCCATCAGGATGTAATAACGCCTACGTCAGCCCAGTCCCATCAGGATGCACCGCCTTGTCTTCTCTTGAGCACCCCCAATCTAAGACGTTTAGATTTGTCATTCCACATTTGTATAAAACGAAGTTTGTAATAAAAGTAGGAAGCCCTAAATATTGGATTTCTCTTCACAGTGGTGTGTTTGCATGTAGGTAATATTTGTCTGTCAGAATTCTCCTAAATTTTAGCTCCTAGGCTGGGCTTGAGGTATTTATGGACTTGGCTTGGATTCTTACTGCTAATTTTTGGGCTCACATTTGAGGCCAGTGCAGGGCGTTAGGCACTATATGTGGTTACTGGGCTGGTGGTGGTAACAGTTTGACTAAATTAAGCATACACCACTGTAACACAAGTGGGAAATCAAAATGCATTTATTACAGTTTTCTTACTACAATTATACGACATAGAATTTCTCAATCGACTTACAATTTCAATTACTCAATTAATGTCAAAGCATCAACAGACCAAATACACAATACGTAGGTAAGTCAACAGATAAGCCAATTGACAACAGTCGCCTGTAAAGAAAACAAGACAGGTGATTGTCCACAATCACCGATAAGCCAGCGAGTTCTACTGATTGGCCCCAGTCGGTGGTATACCAGTCTAGACGTAGGTTGGTCTAAATTAATGGAAATAATTATCATTAATAAACCAATAGCGTATTTAGATTGGAGACTATTACACTGTGACCTCCTTTGGCTTAGCTTTGCTTCCGTTGCGCCGCTACAGCATGGGTAACTAGGCTTGGCCTTCCCCAGTGCGAGATCTTTGATACGCCACTGTAATAAACTATACACTAACTTAACTAGTACAGCCGATCTCTAAACAGCTAGTCAGTGACAATGTCATATATACTGTACAAGTATTCGAGTGTCTCTAGAAACCTATATCAATTTATACCAAAAAGTAAATAAAACGACAATACACAGTTTTAGTTAAAGGTGCTTAATCAATTCGATTGTTTTGCTAGTCTCATTTCAAATTAATTTTGCAAAAAACAAACCTACCACTGCAATATGCTAGCTCATTTGTGCAACTTTTTTATGTAGTTTTTTGGTGAAATCTTCAGATAAACTATTAAATTAGTTAATGCTTGTTCAAGCATTAACTGAAGTAAAAACAGAATTGCTGAAAAATCATGATTTTCTTCCTTGGTGAAATTCTGTAACTTTGTCATGTAATCAGCAAAAGGATGGAAGTCACGCCCATGACCAGCATTGACCAACACAGTGCTTACCATTCTGGATATCTACTATTTTAATCCTTACTACGTCTAACGACTAAAGTAAATTCTTTCGATGATTTGAAAAAAAATAGGCATTTTTAAAATTAAATTGACTGGATGTTATATAAACTATTCACACACTACATATTTGGATACCACTCAACTGAATTTACGATAGGCTAAATCAGTTGAGGAAACAGTTTTAACCCATACCAAGTCTCAATAATAATGTCCAAATTAGTTTTCTTGTAGCTAACTACTTTAGCTCCACATAAATGTGGATGCCTACATTCACATGCAGTTTCAAGCATCTTAGCATTTCCGTGATATATTTACGTGCACTTACACTTGATATGTGCACTAACACTTGATATGTGCACTTACACTTGATATGTGCACTTACACTTGATATGTGCACTTACACTTGATATGCACACTTACATTTGATATGTGCACCTACACTTGATATGTGCACCTACACTTGATATTTGCACTTGATGTGTGCACTTACACTTGTTATGTCCACCTACACTTGTTATGTCCACCTACACTTGTTGTGTACATTTACACTTGATGTGTGTACTTACACTTGATGTGTGCACTTACACTTGATATGTGCACTTACACTTGTTATGTGCACTTACACTTGTGTCCCTATGTCCACAACTACGAATAACAGTCCAGTCTTCAGGTGGTGTTAACATCGGTTTTCATACAATGCAATTGTCCCGTATTCGAAGGTAAATACCCTTGAGTTGCACACCTTTGGTGGAAGCCTCTCCAGTCCTGTTATAACGCTGCATTTCTAGGTATCAGTAGCCAAGCAGAAAGTATGTGTGACGGCACATCGCCACGTCTATTGTCCTCCAAATGTTGCTAGATTACCTAATCTAAACATACACACCTTTAGTCACTCATGTTAGCCTGTAATGGCAGCTGCACGGTTGTAAATACAAACGAATTCATCTAAGTGCCATATATGAACACATAAGATAAGACGCACATCTGCTCGGCCAAGGTATAGCCATCCGCGAGTTGTAATGCCAGGTATGAGTAACCTAGCAACGAGTAGGCACGCGAGTTAAAGAACTCGGAGTTAATGACTTCTTCCACTACGATATCGTTACAAAAACGTTGGAAGTCCGGCAGCAGTTTTTCCGCCTGTCTCTGTCGGCAGCTCTCACAGTAGATCTTTGCCAAGAGGTAGTAAGCGAAGGCGACTGAGTACGTAATGACGTAGCCGTGCCACTTGATCTCATTAATCAGGTTTTCATCTTCGATGGTGTTCCTCTCGCTAGCTAGGAAGCGATTTGTTGTCTTCGGGTTGTGACTGTCCCTGAATATGACCTGCTTCAAAACGATAACGGCTTCTACATAGCGATGTAAGTGCAAAAGAAACATACTGTAGTTGATCTGATTTGCAGCGGCGTTCCCTTCTCCACACTCCATGGTCTTATCAAAGTTCTCTTCCGCCTTTTGCAACATCTCCTGCCGTTTGTCCTCATTGCCAGCAGCGAAGGCCGCCGAGTGGTACATACACGCGACGTTCCCTAGTAGGCTGTGTACGTCTTGGTCGTCCGGAAATGTTGTCACGAGGTACTCGAGTACACCCAGTGCTTGTGCCGCTTCCAGTTCCGAACAGGCAAAGCTCATGTTATAACACAGTGTCGCATCAGAATGACCTGGTCGACGTTCTATTTGGGTCAGTCGCGTGAACACGCAGGTCGCCTCGTCGTACCTTTTCTCCCGCATGTGTTGTTTCCCAAGCAGAATCAATGCGAACAACTGCTTCAAAAAGCGTGCATGTTGTTGATAATCATAAATCATTGTCGTGTCATCGATGATGTCACTAAGAATATATGCCAAGTCACAAGACACAAGAGAGAACGGGAACCGGAAGCGTTTGTTGAAGGCCAACACGTGACGAAGTGGATCACGACGGATGCTACTTATCGTACGTGCGACGTCCGAGAGGAAGTCAGGGTTGATGTGGTGAAACAAATTGTTCTCTGGGGTGAAGTAGTGAGGCAGACAGTGAGTGGCCACACAGTATACCAACTCGTCCAGTAGCCATAGCAGATTGACCGCAAGGCCTGTGTCTTTTGACCACTCGGATGCTGGGATCTTCTCACACTGCCAAAAGAACACAGTCTTCAGGTGATATGAAGTCAGAACATTGGAATGATTCAACTCATGCATGACGATTGTCTTCATCAAGATGTAGCACTGAAGTTGACTGTCAGTCAGAGACTGCGCCAGCGTGCGTTCAGCCACTGAGAACGAGTAGCGCCACTCAACGTCGGGGTTACTGCTCTTGGGGTGACTTGTGGGAACGACGTGGCAGCCATCAGCAAAGACGGCCTGAATTAGTTGCTTGCTTGGCCATCCAGATGGCCGTTGTCTTGCTGGCCAGCGGTCAGCCCGTTGTGGCCAGTCTCGACCACTTATTGCCAACACATTGTCTATTTCAAATGTTTCAGTTACGTTGTCCACCAATCGGCTGAGTGTTTGTGTGATTGCTGGTCCGCTGAGTGTTTGTGTGATTGCTGGTCCGCTGAGTGTTTGTGTGATTGCTGGTCCGCTGAGTGTTTGTGTGATTGCTGGTCCGTGAATATATGCGCCTGTCCATGGACTAGTTTACGTATAAGCGTGTTACTAGTGAGATAGAAATACAGGATGCCTGGCTTTCATGTTTTGTCTCGTTTAGATTCTGGATAAAGCACTCGTATCCGGACATATCCTACATGAGTTCTACCAGTCACAACTACACCAAGTCTACGTGTGCTTGGTTCACTCCCATCTCTTAAGACGTGCTCGTCAGTGTACATGCACATCGTATCAATGCTGGGATGCGACACCTTGCCTTGCCATATCATACTGAGTACTCAATGTCATTGGTCGAGAGAACGAGCTACACGAACTGTTCAAACAAGTTGTAAAGTCTCCGCTCGCGAACCGCGCTTTTTGCGTTTTTTTAACGTCCATCCAGTGCCGAAGCACAACATGTCTAAGAATGAATGAGAATTGAAGTAGTGATACACCCGCCTTCTAGCAGTGATACACCCGTCTTCTAGCAGTGATACACCCGCCTTCCTGTCATAGAAATCGATGGCCATGTTCTTTAGAAATGTGCTGGATTTCTCGGGTGGTGGTAATCGCGATGCCACTTCCCCTGAGGTTGCAAGGGCAGTTGATAGTCGACATGTTTGCTTTCTTTGTTGTAGAACGTCTTTGTGACTCGTCACGGTGTGTTGACTCCATGGCTGGTCTTTCGTAGCTGCCGACGTGTCAATGCTCGTGCTGATGTATTGTGTTTGCCGTGTAATGTAGTTTTGGTAAACACTGCGTAGGTTGGAGTGGTTAAGTACATTCGTCGTAGTTCAAACGACACGTTCAGTGCGTTGGCCTGGAAGACATATTCTGCATTTATAACTGAACAATAATAATAGTAACAATAATAACCACGAGAATATAATAGTACTTAAGAATTATAGTGAGTGAGTGAGTGAGTGAGTGAGTGAGTGAGTGAGTGAGTGAGTGAGTGAGTGAGTGAGTGAGTGAGTGAGTGAGTGAGTGAGTGAGTGAGTGAGTGAGTGAGTGAGTGAGTGAGTGAGTGAGTGAGTGAGTCCAACCTCTCATTCATTGTCATAGTATTGCACTATTGTGCTGCTAGTGTCCATGGTGACACGAAAGGCTTTGTGAACTATGCAATGCACTGCATTAAACCAGTAGGTGAAGGTACTATCTAGTGATCTACATTTACATTAATAACGGGAAGAACCACTCTGTGTATTACCCCGGGGGAATTATTCTGTGGGCAGCGTCAGTCCGCTTGAGAAAGACAAGTGATTTATACTGATTGAGGGTAGTTGGCCAACGCAGCACAAACTACGATGTTGTAACTATGTGGCTGTGAAACTCGATTTCTCATAGAATGATCCACAAATTATTATACTTTGTATATACCAAAGCATAACCTACGTAATATGTGCAACAATAGGATTGTTATTTCTCCCCTAGTAATCTCTTGGCTGAAAACGAAACTCAGAATCTACAAGAGCAATGTGATGTCGGCTCTACTATACGGAGCAGAATGCTGGAAGGTAAACCAAATTGATGGACAAAGGCTCAATACATTTCACAATAGATGTTCGCGTCGAATTCTACGTATATTCTGGCCAAGAACAATTACAAATGAAAAACTCTACGAAGAGGTAGAAATAAGCAGGATAACAGACACCATCAAGGCTGCACGATGGAGTTTTATTGGCCACATCCTTCGGTTTGAGAATACAAATGACTGCCGTATAGTGATGAATTGGACACCTGTGGGAAAGAGATCGATCGGAAGATCAAAAGAGACGTGGCGGCGAATGGTAGGGAGGGAGGGAGGGAGGGAGGGAGGGAGGGAGGGAGGGAGGGAGGGAGGGAGGGAGGGAGGGAGGGAGGGAGGGAGGGAGGGAGGGAGGGAGGGAGGGAGGGAGGGAGGGAGGGAGGGAGGGAGGGAGGGAGGGAGGGAGGGAGGGAGGGAGGAGGGAGGGAGGGAGGGAGGGAGGGAGGGAGGGAGGAGGGAGGGAGGGAGGGAGGGAGGGAGGGAGGGAGGGAGGGAGGGAGGGAGGGAGGGAGGGAGGGAGGGAGGGAGGGAGGGAGGGAGGGAGGGAGGGAGGGAGGAGGGAGGAGGGAGGGAGGGAGGGAGGGAGGGAGGGAGGGAGGGAGGGAGGGAGGGAGGGAGGGAGGGAGGGAGGGAGGGAGGGAGGGAGGGAGGGAGGGAGGGGAGGGAGGAGGGAGGAGGGAGGGAGGGAGGGAGGGAGGGAGGGAGGAGGAGGGAGGGGAGGGAGGGAGGGAGGGAGGGAGGGGAGGGAGGGAGGGAGGGAGGGAGGGAGGGAGGGAGGGAGGGAGGGAGGGAGGGAGGGAGGGAGGGAGGGAGGGGAGGGAGGGAGGGAGGGAGGGAGGGAGGGAGGGAGGGAGGGAGGGAGGGAGGGAGGGAGGGAGGGAGGGAGGGAGGGAGGGAGGGAGGGAGGGAGGGAGGGAGGGAGGGAGGGAGGGAGGGAGGGAGGGGAGGGGGAGGGAGGGAGGGAGGGAGGGAGGGAGGGAGGGAGGGAGGGAGGGAGGGAGGGAGGGAGGGAGGGAGGGAGGGAGGGAGGGAGGGAGGGAGGAGGGAGGGAGGGAGGGAGGAGGGAGGGAGGGAGGGAGGGAGGGAGGGAGGGAGGGAGGGAGGGAGGGAGGGAGGGAGGGAGGGAGGGAGGGAGGGAGGGAGGGAGGGAGGGAGGGAGGGAGGGAGGGAGGGAGGGAGGGAGGGAGGGAGGAGGAGGGAGGGAGGGAGGGAGGGAGGGAGGGAGGGAGGGAGGGAGGGAGGGGAGGGAGGGAGGGAGGGAGGGAGGGAGGAGGGAGGGGAGGGAGGAGGGAGGGAGGGAGGGAGGAGGGAGGGAGGGAGGGAGGGAGGGAGGGAGGGAGGGAGGGAGGAGGGAGGGAGGGAGGGAGGGAGGGAGGGAGGGAGGGAGGGAGGGAGGGAGGGAGGGTGGGAGGGAGGGAGGTGGGAGGGTGGGAGGGAGGGAGGGAGGGAGGGAGGGAGGGAGGGAGGGAGGGAGGGAGGGAGGGAGGGAGGGAGGGAGGAGGGAGGGAGGGAGGAGGGAGGGAGGGAGGGAGGGAGGGAGGGAGGAGGGAGGGAGGGAGGGAAAGAGAATAGAAGTTTTAAAGGAGTGGCTAGTGACGTTGATCTGCTCAAAGTTGGACACTAAAAGTTAACCCATCCTGAATCTACCCTGAATCTACCCGCAATCTACCTGAATCTACCCTCAATCCTGAATCTACCCTCAATCTGTGTTGGTTTGATGATATAGAAATGTTAAAGTAATCCAAACGTGACTAACTTTGTATAGCCTCGTTCTCGTATTGACGAACACTGATCATTCGTGACTGTTCGTGTCACAGCGGTGGTAGTAGTGTGATTGCTGTGCGTGCGTGCGTGCGTGCGTGCGTGCGTACGTGTGTGCATGCGTGTGTGCAAAGTGCATTGCTAGGAAACTATACCAAACCAAAACTCATGCGTTAGCCGCAAAATTGGCTCTTTGTAGCCAACCACTTGAGTGTTTGAGACGACAACTCACAAGTCGAAAGGTTCTTCTGCCAGCTCTAGCGGCGATTTAGTCAAACAATGGTCCTTTACGTTCGCTAGATGGCGGTAAAAGAACGCAGCCAACATACTATACACTGTGAGCTGACGGCAGTAAAGTACCAAACCGTTCAGAAATATATTTTTATTTTATTACATACACGTGTTATAATGCTTACACGCTTTGAGGCAATCCTTTGATAAACCAATGACCAATCACACGGCGAGTGTGTTTTCCGGTGCAACGAAAAGGTTCGGATCCCTTGGGGAGTCACATTAAAACAGTTCCTTGGGTTTTCGTCTTCCATTGTTTGACCCGTGCACCCGCCTTTGTTTGACATGCTTGCTTGGCAGTGCCGGATTAACCATGGTGTTACAACTTGGCGTGTGATTGGCGCTACCAAGTGACCGGCCTGTGACAAAGGTCCAGGTGTACTTGTGAATGACAAAACATAAGCAAAACGGGAACCAAGATTAAAGGTTGATATACTAATCAGAACCTCGTTTAATATGAATAACAAGACAAATAAATATACACAGTCATAATGAAACTGATAATATCACACATTATACCAAAGACGGAGATTAAAAGAGATAATCAATACAGTAATCTGATAATACCAGAGTCAAATAGTCAATTATCCCTTTACGCACTAACTAAGAGCTCACCAGTCAGATGCGTTAGTCGTACTGGGAGTTCGATCACAACGAGATCGTATCGTTTCACGATTGATAAGCAATATCGGATGTACTGGGGTAGTCTATATCAGTGCACAGTGGCGTAGTGGGGGTTGTATCGTACATAATTACTGGGTAGCCTATATCAGTGCACAGTGGCGTAGTGGGGGTTGTATCGTACATAATTACTGGGTAGCCTATATCAGTGCACAGAGGCGTAGTGGGGGTTGTATCGTACATAATTACTGGGTAGCCTATATCAGTGCCCAGAGGCGTAGTGAGGGTTGTATCGTACATAATTACTGGGTAGCCTATATCAGTGCACAGTGGCGTAGTGGGGGTTGTATCGTACATAATTACTGGGTAGCCTATATCAGTGCACAGTGGCGTAGTGGGGGTTGTATCGTACATAATTACTGGGTAGCCTATATCAGTGCACAGTGGCGTAGTGGGGGTTGTATCGTACATAATTACTGGGTAGCCTATATCAGTGCACAGAGGCGTAGTGGGGGTTGTATCGTACATAATTACTGGGTAGCCTATATCAGTGCACAGAGGCGTAGTGGGGGTTGTATCGTACATAATTACTGGGTAGCCTATATCAGTGCACAGAGGCGTAGTGGGGGTTGTATCGTACATAATTACTGGGTAGCCTATATCAGTGCACAGTGGCGTAGTGGGGGTTGTATCGTACATAATTACTGGGTAGCCTATATCAGTGCACAGTGGCGTAGTGGGGGTTGTATCGTACATAATTACTGGGTAGCCTATATCAGTGCACAGTGGCGTAGTGGGGGTTGTATCGTACATAATTACTGGGTAGCCTATATCAGTGCACAGAGGCGTAGTGGGGGTAGTATCGTACATAATTACTGGGTAACCTATATCAGTGCACAGTGGCGTAGTGGGGGTTGTATCGTACATAATTACTGGGTAGCCCTATATCAGTGCACAGAGGCGTAGTGGGGGTTGTATCGTACATAATTACTGGGTAGCCTATATCAGTGCACAGTAGCGTAGTGGGGATTGTACATAATTATAAGCTTATCTTACCAATAATCACATCCGTACCACTATGAAATAATCTTAAATAAAACTGTGTACAGGAGGAATGGTATCTAGGAGTTAAATGAATAATATTTTTAAATGAATAGCAAATGGAGCAATGAAATAGCAAATAGATCGAATAAAATATTAGGTGCGGTCATGTAGTATAAATAATAATTATTCTACTTTCTGCCTGTGACGGGGCCTGTGACACCGGGTCAACTACGAGGGATTCACCCTCTTCTCGTATAGGAGTTCTGGGACACTGTTTGTACTTTAAAGAACTCGTTGTTCACCAAAGAGACCCACCTACATAGTCGTAAGTCTGTTGTCTCTTGCCCTGTCATAACCCAAGATGTATGAAAAGAAGCTTGTTGTTACAACACTATCGGCAAACTGTCATTGTCTTCACAGATCAAATTGTAATTGAGCCAAACTGCAGTGACAACTCCGTCGTAGGCTGGTCAAATCAACACAATGCGATGCACACTGGACGGCACTAAACCCGCCACTGCCAATGTTTGATACTGCTACATAATTGACGTTATATATTTCTGCCAATCATTTTATTATAATTACGTATTATTAGGTTTAGATGGCGATAAACGGGAGGACGGATTGGGTGGTGGATGGGGAAATGCGGTAAACGGACATAACCCCACTGGACAAAACCCCACTCAGACATAACCCCACTGGACATAACCCCACTCGGACCAAACCCCACTCGGACAAAACCCCACTCGGACATAACCCCACTCAACCCCACTCAGACAAAACCCCTTTTGGCCTACTGCATATAGATTCAAAGACAACAATATTTGTTATTTTCTGTTTTATTAATGTCAATGTATCACCATACAACATTGAAAAATATGCAACTATGAAAACTACATTAAACTACTACCTCACATATTGTTATCATGAAAACTACATTAAACTACTTCCATCTCACACAGTGTCCAATGCCCCTCAGTGTATCGGGAATTGACTTGGTATAAATGTCAATGTATCACCATACAACATTGAAAAATATGCAACTATGAAAACTACATGAAAATGCATGGGGACATAGATGGGGAAATGGATGGGGAAATGGAACCTATGTGTGAGATCATGCCTAGTTAATTTTTCAGACTTTCGGGAAGCCACTAGCCAAGTCTGGGCAATTATCATTAATTGGTAACTGGCTTAAAAGACATGACATATTGAACACAGTTAGTGCATTGGCCTGAATTACGTGGACAAGCTCACCAGAATGCGATTACAAACAGCAATGACAAATTTAAGCATTGTGTTGTCTATACAAAGATTGGTAGAAGAAAAGTCACAGAGAAAAGTCCAGTAGAAAAAGTTGTTCTTCCAATAAACTAACGGTTAAATTAGACAATATATAATGGAACCAGTTGAAAAAGAAAAATTAACACAACGGGTTATTTATTTATTTTCATTTCACTGTAAATTGAAGGAGTTTTGTCCGTATTTATATTATTGATGGGGGTTTTGTCCGTATTTATGTTATTGATAGGGGGTTTTGTCCGTATTTATATTATTAATAGGGGGTTTTGTCCGGACGGATGTGTGGCCGGAGGGATTTATGTCCGGAGGGGGTTTTGTCCGGAGAGTGTTTTGTCCATGAGGGGTTATGTCCATGAGGGGCTTGTCCGTGAAGTGTTTTGTTCAGAGGGGTTATGTTCTGAGAGGTTATGTCCGTGAGGGTTTTTGTCCGTAAAAAGTTATGTCCAACACTGAAACTTTACTGCAATATAAATATTTTAATTTTCTAAGTATGCGTTTTTGCTTTGTAGACATTTGTGCAATGTATAATTATGTGGCACCGTTCACTGCCTTATAATACAGCTGATAGTACAGCTGATAGTACAGCTGATAGTACAGCTGATAGTACAGCTGATAGTACAGCTGATAGTACAGCTGATAGTACAGCTGATAGTACAGCTGATAGTACAGCTGATAGTACAGCTGATAGTACAGCTGATAGTACAGCTGATAGAGTAAACGGGGAATCGGTATAAACCTCTACTCCCAACAAGACAACACATCAATTATCCCCAACAACGTAACAAGAACACAGAAACCCCTGTGAAAACTCACGACCCCCGGGGGGAAACTCATGACCCCCGGGGGGAAACTCACCACCCCCGGGGGAAACAAGGAATATTTCATAAGGTTTATGTTAATGTTATTGTTGTTGTTGTTGTTATTATTATCATTAGTAGTAGTATTTGTATTATTAGTATTGTTGGTATTATTATTAGTATTATTAGTATTATTAGTATTATTAGTATTATTAGTATTATTAGTATTATTAGTGTTATTAGTGTTATTAGTATTATTAGTATTATTAGTATTATTAGTATTATTAGTGTTATTAGTATTATTAGTATTATTAGTATTATTAGTATTATTAGTATTATTATTAGTATTATTAGTATTAGTATTATTATTAGTATTATTAGTATTAGTATTATTATTAGTATTATTAGTATTATTAGTGTTATTAGTGTTATTAGTATTATTAGTATTATTAGTATTATTAGTATTATTATTAGTATTATTAGTGTTATTAGTGTTATTAGTGTTATTAGTATTATTAGTATTATTAGTATTATTAGTATTATTAGTATTATTAGTATTATTAGTATTATTAGTATTACTATTATCGACTCCTTCAGCCTGTCTGTGCACGCAGCCACGGAGCCCAGCCATATACACACGTAACTGCTAAATCACTCGTCCGTGGTTCTAGATGTAAACCACTCGTCCGTGGTTATAGATGTAAATCACCCGTCCGTGGTTCTGTAAACTGTTAAACAGATTCCACAGCAGCAGTTACAGACGTCGCACTGAAGCCTTTAGTCGGACCCGTTTACCACCTGGCCCTTATTCATGTTGACTAATTGGTACTTAATGGCGTAATCCCATAACGAGCACCGCCTTGCGCCGGTCACACATCAAAGTGACAGCGTCACTTGCCGCGGTACGTTGTCCTGGACAAACAAGGCAGTTGTTTGGCGGCGATCGCGGTGGCGGCCCAAAACAAACTTCACGGTGACCAAGCTGTGACGTTAACTGGGAAGTTGGGCGCGTGATTCGGGCCATCTCTGGAGGTAGGCCTACGCCCCGGCAGCAAACGCCCCGGCAGCACCAGATAAAACGTCTAGGACTGCTCATCGTTCGTCACTTCACAAGTCGTTGTTGCTTGAGGATTGTAGATAGAACCGTCGCATGGAAAGAGACGCTGTCAACGAGATGCACTGCCCACAAAATACGGACCTAGGTACGTAGTATCCACAGTGACTAATTCCAATGCGACATAGTGTTGATTCGATGATTATGTTAATTCCTTGATTAACAGGTGCAGCCAAGCTTACCGGTAGTCGTGGTGGCTAATGTGTCACTGATTGCCACCAATCACACACTCTTGGCGCTTTGCTGATAGATTTGTTTTATTATTTTTGTTTTCGTTTTCTTTACGGTAGATCACATATAATAAAACGTTTTGTTTACGGTAGAGCACATATAATAAAACGTTTTGTTTACAGTAGAGCACATATAATAAAACTTTTTGTTTACGGTAGAGCACATATAATAAAACGTTTTGTTTACGGTAGAGCACATAATAAAACGTTTTGTTTACAGTAGAGCACATAATAAAACTTTTTGTTTACGGTAGAGCACATATAATAAAACGTTTTGTTTACGGTAGAGCACATAATAGTTTACGGTAGAGCACATAATAAAACGGTGTCCGGACTTTTCTCCAAACCAGTGAGAGGTTAGGCATTTCGCCAATCAACCCTTTTATTTATTTGATCATACATAACTCGTAGCTACCTGAGTGACTATAATTTTATTAACAATATGATCAGCACGTACAACGTTTTTGCAAGGGAAATTACGTACTTTGGAGCAGTATTATTGTCTTCAACAACTTTTGCTGTGGCTTTTTACAATGCAGCTTGTTAAAAGTATATCTGCAATTAATAGACATTTCAATTAATTATGTTTATATGCGCAATAACAATAAATTAATTAAGAAATTACTTCCATTAACTAATAAACACCAAAATACATATAAAATAAAATGGTTGGCGAAATATTCAACCTCTTGCTGGTTTTGACATATATTATGTCCCGGATTCGATAAAACCGCCCAGGAAAATCAGGTTTCTTCCACAAACAGGTTTCTCCCACAAACAGGTTTCTCCCACAAACAGATTTCTTCCACACACTGTTTCTTATTGAATGAATGTTCAGACGGGACAGGCTTGGTTTATGATTGCAGAGAGCACCCGTTTATTGTACAAGAAATTAATCCAATATCAGAGGTGGAACCTGGAAATTATTATTAGGCACTGAAGAAAAAAAATTCCTCACAATTACTTCTATTAATTGTCACGTATCAAACTTGTGATTCGTAATATTAGTTTACTGTGATTATTTATAGTTGGGGCAATGATTATGAATTGGATTAATTAATTACAATGATTATTACAACGACAATCAAAACCCTTTGCATGGAGATGATACTGAACAGCTGTAATAATTCGTAATAATAAAGAAAAACCATTATTTTAGTAGTTCATTTTTAATAATTGAATTAAAATAGAGTTTTCAATGGCAACCATTTTTTGTAGCAAGGAGACGTTTCTTCTAGATAATGTTCAGTGCCTACAAAAGAAGCGTTATAAATGTTCAAAAGAAGCGCTCCTGGTTAGTGCGTTATTGCACTGAGTTCACTGTACGTTATTGCACTGAGTTCACTGTACGTTATTGCACTGAGTTCACTGTACGTTATTGCACTGAGTTCACTGTACGTTATTGCACTGAGTTCACTGCACGTTATTGCACTGAGTTCACTGTCCGACATGGAAGATATTTGTCTTGTAGTAGTGTGTGGCCTCAGCTGCTGAGTGAAGTTTGATTGTGTTCCTTTGTGATCGACTACCTTTAGTTGTATGGCCTACCACAGTAGTAGTAGTAGTAGTAGTAGTAGTAGTAGTAGTAGTAGTAGTAGTAGTAGTAGTAGTAGTAGTAGTAGTAGTAGTAGTAGTAGTAGTAGTAGTAGTAGTAGTAGTGGAGTCTAGTACTTAACCAGTCGTCGATCCCGGGACATCCAGTACATTTAGTTGTATGGCCTACCACAATTGTGTAGTAGTAGTATTAGTATTAGTATTAGTAGTAGTAGTAGTAGTAGTAGTAGTGGAGTCTAGTACTTAACCAGTAGATCCCGGGACATTCAGTACATTTAGTAGTAGTAGTAGTAGTAGTAGTAGTAGTAGTAGTAGTAGTAGTAGTAATAGTAATAGTAGTAGTAATAGTAGTAGTAGTAGTAGTGGAGTCTAGTACTTAACCAGTAGATCCCGGGACATCCAGTACATTTAGTTGTATGGCCTACCACAACTGTGTAGTAGTAGTAGTAGTGGAGTCCAGTACTTAACCAGTAGATGCTTTGGGGGGGGGGGTCAGTCCACTACCCGTTCGTTGTTTGACTGATTGACTGATACTTCTTTCATGGTCCCTGCGACAGTTTACCATTGTTTGCACTGCACGCTGCACACTGCACATTGCACGCTGCACACTGCACACTTCACGCTACACACTGCACATTGCACGCTGCGAATTTTCGCTGAGTTTGTTTTAATATCGAGACACGTGCTCCGTGTGATGACGAACACGGGTCGTTCCAGGGTCTGGCCAAAAACAATGTGTGATTTGTTATAGGGCCTATAAATCAGACTATAATGAGACATTGAGAAATTGTGTGATTTAAACTATGCGTGTTTGACGCTCAGCAGTAATATATTTGCATATAATATACACCTCTGTGTTTTCTTAATTCAATCAATGGATTTGTCTTATCAAAGGTGTTTGATCGCCAATATTAAAAACACATTAAGGAAAGAATATAATAAACTAGAAACATTTCATGAACATCTTGACGACATGTATCCCATGATGCCTTGCATTAAAACGTGTTCGCATCTGGCGATTACTAATACGTTATTTAGGGTAATGTCTCTTATTGTGACCATCTGTTGGCTGCAGACGACGGAGGGCGACCGACTCCGTCGCAGAGACGCTGCGCCGTCAAGCGGACGGTCTTCACTCGTCACCAGCTCTTACGGATGGAGGAGCGTTTCTCGTGCCAAACCTTCCTCAGCAAAGAAGAACGCAGACAGTTCGCCGGCGAACTGTGTCTGGGAGAACGACAAGTCATGATCTGGTTCCAGAACAGACGGTAACTAAATGTTAACTACATCTAAGCATCTGAATTTTTTCAGCTATTGGACTCCTGTATCTTACAATATGTACCTACATGCGTCGGTCCAATACCTCAGGTTGTTAATCTTTGTAAATTGTGGACCGTTTCACTTTCAGTTTAAATTTAGGGCCGTTTCGGTTTTCATTTGCTCCATATCTATCTACGTGTATGATTGTGTATGATGTTATTATACATATTGTTCACATTAAGCACAATTTTAGTCACAAGTCAGAAATGTTGCAAACATAACAATATAACAAAACATTATTTGGCTCAAGGTGGTTCGTAGATATAAATGTTCTAGTTTCAAGCGGAGGGTAGTAGGATGTTTGAATATGAAGACCGAACTGCTGCATATTAGTGAATTATAATTCCCAACGTAAATTTTAGAGTGCACCTCCATATACACACTTGGTTAGCGTCGGAACTACATTAGAAATGCAGTGCGCTTCCGGTCTACTGCCTGTCGTCTCCAGAACTCCGGCGGAACATGACCGGCGAATCGAGATCTTCCTTACTTCTTACACATATTTTACAGCAAAATGTCACTCAACATTTTAGCAAAAAGCCGTGCAATTTTCTACAAATATTTGTAATTAGCCAAATTTTGTTTCACATCTTTAAAAATAAGTCGTTTATACACCTATCAATTATTATGACTTGCTTTATTTACACGAAGTTGTTGATATCCTATTCTATAAGTCAAGAGTTCATTTTACAGGCGTTAATATTTCGTAGTTTCTCAAATCCTACATCGTATATCGAGCACATGTGTAACACGTGTTGTTTGGGGAGAGCGTAGATAGGCATGGTGAACCGACGTGTTAGGGAATCCGGGAAAGTGTAAAGTAAGCGGGGAAGGAAACAGACGCGGGAGCAAAGGCATGTGGGAGAATTCCAGCAAAACAGATTAGTCTCTTGTCTTACTGTAATGTCCACTCTACATCTTCTAACCTATAACCCATTGTTGACATTGTTGACATTGTTGACAGTGGTCGCCTGAAGCGCCGAGGGCCTTCAGACAAGGCATACACCCCCAGCAAACTGGAGGAGCTCACCAATCGCCGACCATACCCCTTCATCGTGAGCCAACTGACAACTCGGCCGACCTCACCGGCAGCACTACCCCAGGCGCCTGCTGCGTGGTCCATGTACCGACAGCGTGTCTCCGTCAACGCCAACTGTCCTGCAGTCCCACCACGCAAAGACGCCGTCCATCCAAACGTCAACATGTTCCCCGACATGACATCGGTAACGATGATTGACTCTAACACGAGCGTTAGACAATGGATGCCGTGCATGACGGCTGATACCCAACAACAAATACGACAAACATACAACATCAAGCCGTATTATAATGCCGGTTCTTGGTCTTGTAATACCTTTCGACCAAACACCGCTGTTCGCGAGAACCCAGTCAGCGGGCGAAGTCACACAGAGCTGTCACGGACCACGGCTGCTGCTCAGCAACTGCCGGTGTGTTCCTTCAGGACAGCCACGCCTGGGGCTTCGGCAGAATCTTGCAATGGCGCGCGCCAGCAGGCAACGGATATGACTTACTTTAGTTCCGAACCGGCGCAGTCTGGATACCGCCAAGACTACTTTGGAGTCAACATGAACGAATGCGTTCATGTGTGGTGAAATACACTGGAACCTTAAATTAAAGGGAAATGTTCGTGATTCAATTACAAATCAATATAATTTATGTATCCTCAGTGGTTTTCTGCTAGACAAAAGTGAGGTGATAATAAAATTGTATTTATTTAAGATGTTTCTACATATGTGCGTTCTACTTGGCCAACAAAAATTGACGTATGTTGTTAATTACTATTTAACAGATTCAACTCAAACAAGAATTATTAAACAAATGATATGCAAATTGACACATTTTATTATGCCCTTTAACAAGGTACGTTAAAACACAACGCATGAACACAATTCACGGTTTACAACATAGTACTTAAATTTGTAAGGTACAACGATACATTAAAACACAACAATAAATTGAAACATTCCATAACAGTAAACAAAGAAAAAGTAAGCAGTAAATAAAAGTAAATATAAAATAGCAC
This sequence comes from Lamellibrachia columna, assembly GCA_963662155.1. Lineage (NCBI taxonomy): Eukaryota > Metazoa > Annelida > Polychaeta > Sabellida > Siboglinidae > Lamellibrachia > Lamellibrachia columna. The sequence goes on along the minus strand of OY759266.1, from coordinate 1,707,282 downwards.
GTAAATATTATTACACTATACAAGCAACAGTAAAACATTACATATTTTTTGTATTGAAATCGGAGGACTGGGTTCGTCAACGAACACATCTCTTGTATCATCATTTGAACACTGACTCAAACACAAAAAGTTCGCTGTTTAAATGTCTAATAACATTTTCAATATTGAAATATAAATTACCCACATTACTCTAAAGCAGAGCGTTCTATACAATTATGAAGCCATAATAAACGCTAATGGCCAAGTCCTAGACACGCCCCCTTGGATCTGCTGAAGTCAACAACTGGCGTGTATTTGTCCTTGCCTCCACTGTCGCCATCATCTCATTGTCATTGTGTCTACATCCAGTTGTCAGTGACATTTATATATACTGCCACTGACACTTAAGATGTTGTCACGGAGTACCGCGTCAAAGGTGTCAATGAAGGTACTGCACAGTTTTTGTCACTGACATTGCGACACTGACGTCAATGCTCAGTTGTTGTCGTGGAGCACGGAGTCGAACGCGTCCAAGAAGATGTCTGCGTGGTGGTGTTGGAAGATAAGCGCAGGTCGCAGTCGGACGGAAGTCGGGCCACTGGCGCCCACGTTGATTCCTGGAAACATGATTGAAAATCAGCTCTCACATTTATGTCATTTAGTGTTTTAGTGAATATATATCATCACACATAGATTTTATTAATTACTGCAGAGTAAAACTGGTCTAAATAGAAGCACATTGAACGCGCTCTACCTGATATACTTGTCACAATAAATAGTACATAATTATTTAGCTCCATTTCCGAAAAAACTTTGTCACATTAGACCACTGAACTAGAACATAAAAATGCATTTCATATGTTCATATAATATTTCATATAATGCCACTAATACCAATAACTATGATTAAAACGATATTACAAATTCTACGTGATGTCTCATATATCATCTTTTGTTTCACCAAAACAAAAAAATGACACAATAAACAGCCACGACTCTTGCATTCTTCCACTGTGTATTATATATATATATATATATATATATATATATATATATATATATATATATATATATATATATATATATATATATTGTGTGTGTGTGTATAAATACTGAATGAAAGGAATCTGTTGGTTGGTATCCTACTCCATCAGCTTCAACGACACTTAGAACTACTCACCCCTGTTTTTGAGTTCCTTCACGAGCTTGTCGCGGTGCTGCGTGTCTCGCGCGCTGACGGCGTTGAAGAAGCCAGTACCGCGGGCGCTGTCTAGCTGGTGTGGGTAGAGGTCCTGCAGCGGGAGACGTGTGGGTTAGATAAACGAATACTCAAAGGCAGTACTCACACACGAGTACAGTTATACTTGAGCATGTTATAAACATTTCCTCTATGAGAATTAACCTTTTCTGATAACCAATCTACGTTGCTCCTTCGCTAATGGTACTTCATGTCCTTTAGTTCTTTTTATCTTCCTTAAGGGTGAAAAACTATTTTCATAACCATTTTAATATCTTAAAAACGTGTATTTGATCTCCTCTTAATCTCCATGTCTCTAGGGTTGTCAAACCACAATTTAGGCAGTTTTCATAACTAATGTATCTCAGTTCTAAATAGAGCCTCCAAGTTTGTAGGCAGTACTCTAAATGAGGCCTACAAACTGTTGTATTGTAATAAACTATAATTCTTAAAGAAGCTTTTTAAGACAGGGAAAGGTTGAAAACCTTGAAACAAGATGACTGGTATGGCACAGAACAGAGGAAGGTGGCGTGTCACTGTATCCGCCCATTCGGAACAAGTGGAAAGAAGAATATGATTAGTTCTCTGACATGAAGTACAAAGCTGCGTTACCTGTAGATGTGACAATCCATCCATCAGTTGTCTGCCGACGTCTCTGACGTTGTCCAAGAGTCTGTCTCTTTGTATCACATGCAACATCTCCTCCAGAAGAACCACCTTCGATGGGTCACCCATCCACGTGTTGAAGATCCGATAGCCCTTAATTAATACAATAAATATGGGTGTATATCATATATTGTAAATTATTTTCAAATGTTAATATGTGTAATTACTGATTTTCAATGTAGCAGCCTAACAAATCAACATCTAGCGAATCAACTGTCACTGAAGATGTTCTCTACATCTTGACATATTTATTTTGTTACATGCCAAAAATATGAAACTGACAACTAATTGTCTTCATTCTTTATGTTACAGTGGCATCTGTGTATAGTGACAGATGTCACATAACAGCTTGGTACTCAGAAAATAAAAAAATATATATATACAGGTGTTTTGTTAAAGTGTTTGTTTACATACTGACATACATAAATGTCATCACACATATATATGTTACATTGATGTAAATAGCTTTAATTCTATGATAATAATAATATATTCACGATAAACCTTACAAAATATACATCTTATCTTCCCAAATGTCCAGTGTTGTTGCTGGAGACAAGAGCTTGTGTTACCTCTGTGGGCTTGAGCTCGTCCTTGAAGTAGAACCCTCCTGTCTGCATCTTCTTGCTGAAGGTGACAACGTCCGGCGACTCCGGCAGATTCCACGACTGATGGTGCCACATGTTACCTGTGGCGCCACCTCCTGTCTGAACTTCATCAACGATGAAGTATGCTCCATTCTTAACAGAAAGTCACAGCAATTGCCTTAAGTACATCAAGCTCTGCATTGGTTTGCCGAATGCTCCTAACAAAAATGTATTGCAGGGGATATTATTACAATTACATGATACGTGAAGACAAATTACTGGCTGACATGATGTGAAATAATGACTATTTAACCATGTAATGGAAACAGAAATACACAGGTCATCCAACAGGTATGGCTTGATCAGGTAAAGAAAGTGATGCAGATGGTGACATAGTTTCTATAAGCAGAACTATATAAATTAGAGACCTATAAATTCATACCTCTTTGACTATTTTCTGTAGTTGTTGGAAGAAGTAGGGTGAAGCATGGATGTCACCCCCTTCAGCCTGGATCGGCTCAACAATGACCCCCGCCACATTGGTGCCCTTCGCTGAGTACTCATGGAACCTCTCCTCGACCTACAGCAAGGACATGTTTCTAGTCATTTGTCTTTATCAGTCAACTGTCAAGACAATGGCGTCCTTTCATCTACCAAAACCTCTAGACATCATGACAATAATAAAAAGCACCTATTCAAATAAATATCAACAAATACCTGTGATGATAGAATTGTTAGTTTTGGGTACAAAAGTAACACTACATAACATAGTGTCAACACATAGTGTCAACACATAGTGTCAACACATAGATGGCCCAATTCATAATCTCAATCACTCTACTTAATTATATACAATGCATTATTTCAAACTGAAATTAGTTTGTAATTCGTTTCTTCTTTTGGGTTTCAAGTCAGCAGGGATACCAACTCTTAGAACTGGCACCAAGTCAGCAGGGATACCAACTCTTAGAACTGGCACCAAGTCAGCAGGGATACCAACTCTTAGAACTGGCACCAAGTCAGCAGGGATACCAACTCTTAGAACTGGCACCAAGTCAGCAGGGATACCAACTCTTAGAACTGGCACCAAGTCAGCAGGGATACCAACTCTTAGAACTGGCACCAAGTCAGCAGGGATACCAACTCTTAGAACTGGCACCAAGTCAGCAGGGATACCAACTCTTAGAACTGGCACCAAGTCAGCAGGGATACCAACTCTTAGAACTGGCACCAAGCTGATTGGTCAATGGAGATATCATGCAGCTCGTTTTGTGAACTTTCCTATCTGCACTCTGATTCACCAAATGATGCAATGACTGCCTTTACCTGTGCAAGACATCGATTCTCCTCCTGCCGGTTCTCTGCTACATGCGCCTCCAATGGGTACTTAAGTTGCGGAAAGTCAGCGATTGGCCAGTCGACTGACGGGTAGTCAAGCTTACATGACCACTTGCTGTGGGTCGTGACAGTGGCACCTGTGATACAGCGTCATACACAGATTGTCAGAAATGATGATGAAAATTTGATTTTCTATTTCACATACATGGCAATCACTACAGATCCTTAATTACAGCATGTTATTGTGATAATGACTATTTATATATTCTGTCACGAAGGAACATATAATATAATAAAATAATATTAATAAAACAACAACTATTACTAATACTATTTCAGATAACTAAGTTAATAAAATAGAAAACAATAAGAAAACAAATATTTTTTACAACAAAGTCAACAACAACAGTCAATTTAGGTATAAACACATTTTGCAACAATAAATGACACTTACCCATAGTACGACCATGGAAGGCATTACTGAATGAGAGAATAGATAGGGAGGGACAGCCAGGAGCCTTGTTGATGAGAGATGAGTCAAGTTCCTCCTGTGATGGCGGCTCACCTCCTCGCTGCCTCCTCTGGAACACACCATAATCATCAGTTAAATTACTTTACCGATGCTGCACCAAAATGCATTAAAAAACACATACAAGTATACATTAAAATATAAATAAATTATTTAAATATTAAGAAATATGATATAACATCACCACTGTGCATAATAAAATGCCCTTTCCCATCTAGACCACAAGGTTCCATTACAAATATTTATACAATTGTTCACACATTTCATTTTCTAAGACGAACAATGTTCTTGTGCAGGAGGGCATCACAATTATTATTAATAGAATTGTCGCTTAGAATATCAACAGTAATTATTACACAAATGCAACATGTGTAACATTAACATGTACGATATAAAGTAGTTGAATACATTTCTTTATAACACAACCATGAATGGCATTGACATGTGTACAACGTAACAAAGTAAACAGTACAAAGATACCACAGACCTAACATCTCACCCTGTAAGCCATGAAGGCGACTTTGAAGGCTTGTTCATTGGAGCATGTGCCACATCCCATTGTGAACACACCATTCAGGTCTACAGGTGCCACCTACAATTAAACATCCCATTGTGAACACACCATTCAGGTCTACAGGTGCCACCTACAATTAAACAAAGATTTGTTTATCTAAAATCCAAAAAATATGCTGCACACGTTAATAAGTAAATAGTAACTCACATAGGCTTTGACTTTAGCCAAGTATAATTTCAGGAAATATGAAGAAAAATAATACATGAAACGTGTATATTAAGTTGGCGCAGGTGTTTTATTGTTTGCTTTTTATAATTATATTAACTTGGACTTCAGGTATCAATTATTCTTACTGTCTTGTTTTCTGGGCCAGAATGAAGGGATGTGTATGTGGTTACTTATAAACAAGATTTTTTTTAGAGGTTATAGCCAACCAACCAACCAACAAACCAACAAACCAACAAACCAACCAACAAACCAACAAACCAACCAACCAAACAACCAACCAACCATCCAACAAACCAACAAACCAACCAACCAACCAACCAACAAACCAACCAACAAACCAACCAACCAACAAACAAACCAACAAACAAACCAACCAACCAACCAACCAACAAACAAACAAACAAACAAACAAACAAACAAACCAACCAACCAACCAACAAACCAACCAAACAAAAAACCAACCAACAAACCAATCAATCAATATCTTAATTTTAGACTGATTAACTAAGTACATAGAGTTAACGTAAACAAATTAAGTAAAACATATTGCACCATGAGTAGAGTAGACTCAATGAAAAACTATGATGTTTATTATAATTATATAACATCTTTAGGCTGATTGATTGGTTTTAGACAAAACTATAAATGGCATTGTTACACGAAATAAGATACAAGTGCTTACAGAGAGGAGGACATTGCGTAGTTTGTCGGACCAGTTGAGTCCAGGGTAGACGCCCAGGGCGGGGCGATTCACAAAGTACGCCTACCAACAAGAAACAACATGTGATCAATTAACTCTTACTAGAACTCATTGGTTTTGGGAGAGCTCACATGTGAACTAGTTCTAAAGGTGCACATCTCAATATTAGTTTAACTGATTCAGGCAAAACTGTAAAATCAGTTGTAAACACTGGTACTTCAATATGGCAAACCCATCTGGAGAAGTTCCTTTTCTTTCCACAAACTTGACATAAAGACTTTAATGATAACCCTGCTAGATCATATTCCTTGCATTGCAACATACAGTAATATTATTTACTAATGTTAACCTCCATTAAAGAAGGAAAAATTGTCCTTGAATATATGTTAGGAAAAGTAATTAGTATTACCTGATTGCCTGGTCGTGTCAGTGCTTCAATGAAACTTGGGTGGTTGTAGCCTGAAATGTAGAAATAGCCAAAACAAAATCACTAAACACCACATAACATAGTCTTGCATTGCAGATGGCATAGTTAATTATTTAGTAAAAACGACAGCATATAACATTTCACAATTTCATGAGGTATGTTTTTTTCAATTGTTTGGTTTATGTGTATTTTACACCAAAATGTGTGGTATGACTTTGTGCACATTACTGAGAACATTTAAATGTTCTTATAGTTGCCGTGCACTGGTGTAAGGACAACACTCAAATCAATATTTGGCGATGAATAATTATTATGATAGAATGTTCTTCAATCAATCCAACATTATGTTTAATATATATTTTTAATATAATGTTTACTGACAAATTCACATGTTGATGAATTTGTGCTCATGACAAAGGTAGACAAATTCTGCAGATGTTTAGTGACAGCTGCCATGTCGGTGACATACCGAGTGACGCGGACGCTATCTGGGAGAAGAGATCAAGTAGGACATTGCCATCAACGTCCACGAGATAGTTCCCCTGACTCTTCTCATAGTCCACAAAGAACTGCACCATGTGTTCTCCCTGAAACACAGCCAAGACAAACTGCACCATGTGTTCTCCCTGAAACACAGCCAAGACAAACTGCACCATGTGTTCTCCCTGAAACACAGCCAAGACAAACTGCACCATGTGTTCTCCCTGAAACACAGCCAATACAAACTGCACCATGTGTTCTCCCTGAAACACAGCCAAGACAAACTGCACCATGTGTTCTCCCTGAAACACAGCCAAGACAAACTGCACCATGTGTTCTCACTGAAACACAGCCAAAACAAACTGCACCATGTGTTCTCCCTGAAACACAGCCAAGACAAACTGCACCATGTGATCTCCCTGAAACACAGCCAAGACAAACTGCACCATGTGTTCTCCCTGAAACACAGCCAAGACAAACTGCACCATGTGTTCTCCCTGAAACACAGCCAAAACAAACTGCACCATGTGTTCTCCCTGAAACACAGCCAAAACAAACTGCACCATGTGTTCTCCCTGAAACACAGCCAAAACAAACTGCACCATGTGTTCTCCCTGAAACACAGCCAAAACAAACTGCACCATGTGTTCTCCCTGAAACACAGCTAAGACAAACTGCACCATGTGTTCTCCCTGAAACACAGCCAAAACAAACTGCACCATGAGTTCCCGCTGAAATTATTTATTGAACATATTGAATTTCACTGAATGATTTGAACAATGTATTGTGCTGTGAGTTCATCAACTAACATCAAATGTAACACCCAACAACTGCCTTTATCAGTGGCACTAGATGCTAGCATGCTTTCTCCGCCAGTTTAGGACCAATATTCTCACATACACACGCACGCACGCACGCACGCACGCACGCACGCACGCACGCACGCACGCACGCACGCACGCACGCACGCACGCACGCACGCACGCACGCACGCACGCACGCACGCACGCACGCACACACACACACACATTTGAAGTCTGTCAAAAACAGTTTATGATTAGTTTATGTTGAAACAAAAATTACAACTGGGGCGGAAGTGTTGTAATGAAACCAAGCAGGTGGCCAAAGCCAGAGTAAGCTGGAGAAAGTCCACTAGAACCCAACAGGATAAATAAGATAATGTTGGAAACATATAACAAGGAGAGATAATAATATAAACTTTACATTTCACTTAATTTAACTTGTAACTTCAAAATGAAATAAGGAAAATTGACTGTGAAAAAAGTTACAAATATGATTGGTTGACCATACCTGTATGTCTGTCAGTTCCCGCATGAGCCGTACAGAGGCAGGGCCCGGAATGCTGGTCTTCATTGAGGGCCATTGTGGCTCGTTAGGGTTGAGGGGAGTGGGGGGTTGAGGGAGGGGTGCAGCCGTGGCAGGCTGCACAAACTTCCTCAGCAGATCTGTGGGAATGTCAAACAAAGAATCTATTTAAAACTGCAACTTCTCAGTTTGTTCTTAGGGAATGTTAATTGTTGAATCGTGATCTCAATCATCATACCACCCTCAAAAGGAATTTAATTGGAATTTTTAAGGCTTTTTAAGAATTTAAAAGGACTTCTTATATTTTTAATGGACTGTTGGGTGCACCATGATCTACCTGATTTAGTCCTAGAAATATACTCCACGGCTATATAAGCAGACTCAACTTTTCAGCTGGTAAAATTTAGACAAGAAATGTTCACATTAAATCAGAATTAGTTAGCAATAGATCATTCAAGAGTCATGATCTGGGACATTAGAACCTCACTATTAAGGTCACCCTTGGGACTGGGCCAAAATGACCTTAATAGCGAGGTGACTTTATTAGCGGGACTTAATATCCTAGAGATACTCTACTTTTATGGGAATAATTTGGGAATGTCCCTGGATGACCAAAATGGCAAGGAGACTGTATTACCAAGGTGACAATAAAGCGAGGAGACTGTATTACCAAGGTGACAATAAAGCGAGGAGACTGTATTACCAAGGTGACAATAAAGCGAGGAGACTGTATTACCAAGGTGACAATAAAGCGAGGAGACTGTATTACCAAGGTGACAATAAAGCGAGGAGACTGTATTACCAAGGTGGCCATAAAGCAAGGAGACTGTATTACCAAGGTGGCCATAAAGCGAGGAGACTGTATTACCAAGGTGGCAATAAAGCGAGGAGACTGTATTACCAAGGTGGCCATAAAGCAAGGAGACTGTATTACCAAGGTGGTCATAAAGCAAGGAGACTGTATTACCAAGGTGGCCATAAAGCAAGGAGACTGTATTACCAAGGTGACAATAAAGCGAGGAGACTGTATTACCAAGGTGGCAATAAAGCGAGGAGACTGTATTACCAAGGTGGCCATAAAGCGAGGAGACTGTATTACCAAGGTAGCCATAAAGCAAGGAGACTGTATTACCAAGGTGACAATAAAGCGAGGTGACTGTATTACCAAGGTGGCAATAAAGCGAGGTGACTGTATTACCAAGGTGGTCATAAAGCGAGGTGACTGTATTACCAAGGTGGTCATAAAGCGAGGTGACTGTATTACCAAGGTGACAATAAAGCAAGGAGACTGTATTACCAAGGTGGCCATAAAGCGAGGTGACTGTATTACCAAGGTGGCCATAAAGCGAGGTGACTGTATTACCAAGGTGGTCATAAAGCGAGGTGACTGTATTACCAAGGTGACAATAAAGCAAGGAGACTGTATTACCAAGGTGGCCATAAAGCGAGGTGACTGTATTACCAAGGTGGCCATAAAGCAAGGAGACTGTATTACCAAGGTGGCAATAAAGCAAGGAGACTGTATTACCAAGGTGGTCATAAAGCGAGGTGACTGTATTACCAAGGTGGCAATAAAGCGAGGTGACTGTATTACCAAGGTGGTCATAAAGCGAGGTGACTGTATTACCAAGGTGACAATAAAGCGAGGTGACTGTATTACCAAGGTAGCCATAAAGCAAGGAGATTGTATTACCAAGGTGGTCATAAAGCGAGGTGACTGTATTACCAAGGTGACAATAAAGCGAGGTGACTGTATTTCCAAGGTGGCCATAAAGCAAGGAGACTGTATTACCAAGGTGGTCATAAAGCGAGGTGACTGTATTACCAAGGTGACAATAAAGCGAGGTGACTGTATTACCAAGGTTTAACAAGATTTAACAAGATTTGCCATCCAAGCCAAAGGCCCAGATGGCAAGTGGACAAGGAAGCCATTGGCTTATCGAGAGTCCAACAATGTTCACCTACTTATAACCCGCCCTCCTGAGATATGTGTCAACCTTGTTTTTAAACATATTCACGCTGCTAGCAGTTACACAATCTGTAGACAATTTGTTCCATTCATTTATTGTCCTCTGTGCGAACGAGTGCTTCCTGATGTCCAATCTACATTGATCCTTTACTAATTTTATCTCATGTCCTCTAGTTCTGCTATCCTTCTTGAGTGAGAAAAACATATTTCTATCAATATTTTCATACCCATTCAATATCTTAAAAACTTCAATCTGATCTCCTCTTAACCTCCTTGTCTCTAGAGTTGTTAAACCACATTCTTTCAGGCGTTCTTCATAACTAAGGTCTCTAAGTTCTGGTATCATTTTAGTTGCTCTCCTTTGTATGCGCTCAAGCATATCTATATCCTTCTTACGATATGGTCTCCATGCTTGTATACAGTATTCTAAATGAGGTCTAACTATTGCTTTATAAAGAGGTATAATTAACTTTTTTCCCTTGTATGTTATGTTTCTTCTAATCAAACCAAGAATTTGATTACCCTTTGAAGCTGCAATACCACACTGCTCTGAAACTTTCATATCAGCGCTTATTGTAACTCCTAAGTCCTTTTCTTTTACAGTAGTACCCAGAACAGTATCTCCCATTTTATAGTTTACATTCAAGTTCCCATGTCCTGTATGTAGGCATTTACATTTCCCAAAATTGAACAGCATCTGCCATTTCTCAGACCATTTCACTAAACTGTCTAGATCGTTTTGTAAATGTTGTTTATCACCATCAGTATTAACCTTTCTAAACAGTTTTGTGTCATCCGCAAATTTCAGTACATTACTTGTTATACTGTCGTCCAAGTCATTGATATAAATTAAGAATAATATAGGTCCTAATACTGATCCTTGAGGTACCCCACTCAAAACCGATTTCCAATTTGAAACTTCTCCATCTACTACAACTCGTTGTCTTCTGTCAGTCAGCCATTGTTCTATCCAGTCAGTTATGCTATCCCCGATACCATGGGCTTTTAATTTAAGTAGTAATCTTTGATGTGGCACTTTGTCAAAAGCTTTCTGAAAATCTAAGTAGATAATATCTACTGGCGATCCCACGTCTATCCACTTAGTGATTTCTTCCAAAAAACATAACATATTTGTTAAGCATGACCTCGCTTTACGGAATCCATGTTGAGATGAATTTAATAATTTATGCTTAACGAGGAAGTCCACCATATATATTCTTTAATTAACCTTTCTAATAATTTACAAATCACTGACGTTAAACTCACTGGTCTGTAATTCTCTGACTTATTTCTTGAACCCTTTTTAAATAATGGTATGATGTTTGCTTATTTCCATTCAAACGGAACAACTCCCTCTTTTAATGACAAGTTGAATACTCTTGCAAGTGGTATACTGATTTGGTCTACTGTTTCCATTAGTAATTTTGGAGGAATCCCATCCACTCCCGGTGATTTGTTATCCTTCATTGCCTTGATTTTCTTAGCTACCAATTCTGGAGTTACAACTAACGGTCCTAAATAGTCAGATTTAGCCCCCTGAAATTTAGCATCAGCAACTGGTAATGAACTAATATCTTCTTTGGTAAACACTGAACTGAAGTAACCATTTAGGTCTTCCGCCATTAAAAACCCCTGTGATATTATATTTCCAGCACTGTCTTCTAGAGGTCCAACCTTGTCTTGTACGTTTTGTTTACTCCTGACATATGCATAAAAACTCTTACTGTCATTTTTTATGTTACATGCCAGTTTTTGCTCATAGCTTCTTTTAGATTGTCTGATTTCAGTTGTAGCTGCATTAAGTGCCTCATTGTATTTTGCATAGTCTTCTTCCTTTCTGGTACGCCTATAAACCCTCCACATAGTTTGTTTTAGCATTATTTTTCTAATTGCCTGTTTTGACAAGTGTTTCTTTCTACACCGTTTTCCTTGTTTTTGGAAGGGAACAAATTTATCGATGATACTCTCAATTTCATATTTTAGAATATTCCAACATTCAATTGCGGTCTTATTCATCAGCATGTTATTCCAATCTAGCTTTGCTAAGTATTTTCTCATATCTTTGTAGTTACCTTTGTGGAAGTTTCTCTTGTACGTTTTCTTATTTTTACTTTCTGATTTTACATTGATGTCAAAATGTATTTGATTATGGTCACTATTACCCAATGGTTCAAATATTTTTACATTGTCCACTAATTCTTTTTGTGATGACAAAACTATATCTAATACATTTTCTCCCCTGGTTGGTTCTAGTACGTGCTGAGTAAGAAAGCTATCCTGGATTTTTCAGAGATGTTTTTCGGATGATTTGATATTGGTTTATCTGTGCTAGTGGCCTCTTGTTCTGCTTGAGACACCTAAGGTGGCCATAAAGCGAGGTTTAACTCTACTTACTTGGTAACATTTAGCAATTAGCTGGGTAGACTTAATACAATTTTGCATATTTTAAGGTAGTTTTTCTTTTCATGAAAAATAAAGGAATTTAAAGGAACAATTTGCAAAAATAAAGAAATATAAAGGAATTCAACAAATGTTGTGAAACACATTCTTTACTACATGTGAGTTTTAAAATATTTTTGAAATAAATTAGGTACATTAAGTTAAACTATGTAAGCTCCAAAATTGTTATTTAAACAAAACAAAAAATTAAATGCTGAAAATATTCAAATAAATTAAAATGAAGTTTGTTCTTGCACACAAATTAATCATGTCAACAAATAAATATTAATACTGATCCTTCACATACATGAGGAGTATTGTTGATAAACACGATCGCTGATAAATAAGGACCGCTCCCTAAATATAACGGCGCGCGTTTCCTCAGATACGCAGTTATGGGTACATACCAAGGCTCCGGCGTTCTGCAACCTTTCTGAACATTTCCCGACGCAGCGACGTTTGAATAGGTGACTTTCAAATAAAATCTGTTGTTTTTGAATTGCTGCATCGTGCTTTATATGGCGTTCAGTGACCAACTTGGGCTGTGTGTGAACCAGTTGGAACCAGTCAACACCAGCCGAGGCTAGGGGCAGCGAGCATCAACGTAGCTGTCCAGATTTTACTGGTACCTAATCGACAAATGGATCAGTCGACAGGGGACTACTTGAACTAGGAGCACCAAGTATTGAGTGTCATTTGATAAGGTTATGTAAAAGTGGGTTGCCCTGTGCACTCTAAAAACATGTTCCTACACAGCACCCGTGACGGGAGGCGGCGGTTAACATGCACACTATCCATCCGCCGCTCTCACGCACGTAGTCCCTGAAGAAAATTGCCGATTGTAGATACTCACAGGCGTCGGAACTTGTTGACTATTGACAGGGGGCCGAAGATGGTGGCGGCGAGCATACTTGGACACCTCAAAGTAGACTCGAGCCTTCCCCACACACTCAACATAATGGGGGCCAAGGCCGCAGTCGCGGCCCTGGCCAGGTGTCCAGGCGTCCAGGCCCCCGCTTAGAATACTGAATGTATTGCTATCTGCACAGTGCATGAATACTAGACTGAGAGTCTGAGACAGGCCCGTCCTCATGGGGTTGGGGGGGGGGGTTCGAGCGAACCCCCTTTTTGAAAGCATTTTTTTTAGCTGTAAAATTGTTCAGACATCTCCGACTGATTGTGTACGCCCCCTTTTCAGATCTCCGAGGACGGGCCCGTGAGAACACCCAGATACAAACTGGCTTTTTTGTTATTGTTTTATCTTGAGACTGGTGGCGTCACGTGGTTGCCGAGCCGTGCATATTTGAAAGAGAACTTTAATTAACTACGGTATATAGATAGCAAATTCTTCCGAGGCACCTTCTATACGACATTTCACCCATATTCCAGACACATTTTATCACCCATTGAAGTAGTCGAATGTATACTACCCATGCATTTAGTAACATGACCAGCAAAATACTATTTATTAACACAGTTTAACGTCAATTGTGTATCCATATGATTATAATATGATTATAATATGATTATAATATGATTATAATATGATTATAATATGATTATAATATGATTATAATATGATTATAATGATACTAACAATACTAAACCGACGGGTGGATCCCAATTACCTAGTGTGTTGTACCTAGTGTGTTGTACCTAGTGAGTTGTACCTAGTGTGTTGTACCTAGTGTGTTGTACCTAGTGTGTTGTACCTAGTGTGTTGTACCTAGTGTGTTGTACCTAGTGTGTTGTACCTAGTGAGTTGTCGTGAAATATCATGTTCCCGCTACAGCAGTACATAGAAAACACTTTGACAAGCAGTGAATTGATTGACCAGTTGCATCATAATTATATAGACATTAAATTACGCATACGGATTACTTCGGACATTGTATGTGGACACACACACACACACACACACACACACACACACACACACACACACACACACACACACACACACACACACACACACACACACACACACACACACACACACACACACACACACACACACACACACACACACACACACACACACACACACACACACACACACACACACACACACACACACACACACACACACACACACACACATACACAAACCTAAACGCACGCACGCACGCACGCACGCACGCACGCACGCACACACACGCACACACATGCCAATCACCATTGTTTATAATCTCATAACGAATCAACCCCGACATAAAACAGTGCTCTGATGTACCACTCCGTTTAAACAGCGGTGTGTGGGTGGGTGTATAAATAGTGGTCTTTACTCGAAGCCAAAATGTAAAGGAATTGTCAACATGGATTTACGCGACAGATGCACAGTCGTGCACTAGATATGAGCCCAGCTACAGCCCGTGACTTAGAGCCACGACTCTCGACCCAGTCAGGTATTTGTGCTTCCTAGCTGGCCCGCCTTGTTTACGTCTTATATAACGAGGGAACTGGTTCCGTCTCGGTCGAGCCGCGGACGCTCGTCTACAAAACTAGAGTAGGCGCATCGTGATCTCGGGTGGCGCCCGTTCATAGGTCGAGAATTAAGTTCCAAATTCCCATGCAGGAGTAATAAAAACATATTCAAAACATGATGACGTGTTAATTACCCCGGTCTTTGTACTGGGATCGTTGTCGATTGTACATCGAATGATGTGTCGTTTAAACTCCAGCAACCCATATATCTGGCGGCTGGATGATTGCACATTTATAAAACACAGCATAGACCGGATATGCCTTCGGTGTACATTTCCCATATGGTTTACGCACATGTAACTGTGTGTGTGTGTGTGTGTGTGTGTGTGTGTGTGTGTGTGTGTGTGTGTGTGTGTGTGTGTGTGTGTGTGTGTGTGTGTGTGTGTGTGTGTGTGTGTGTGTGTGTGTGTGTGTGTGTGTGTGTGTGTGTGTGTGTGTGTGTGTGTGTGTGTGTGTGTGTGTGTGTGTGTGTGTGTGTGTGTGTGTGTGTGTGTGTGTGTGTGTGTGTGTGTGTGTGTGTGTGTGTGTGTGTGTGTGTGTGTGTGTGTGTGTGTGTGTGTGTGTGTGTGTGTGTGTTTACTGACACCACAGTTTGCATGCAAGGTGGAGATTCGTACAAAATGTACTAAACGGGAGGTGAGGTTCAAAGCCCACGTACCAGTACCGAATTAACAATGTGAGAGGCCTGGTACAATGTGAGAGGCCTGGTACAAAAGTTTTATGGGGCCCTTACCGGGTGCGTGAACGACGAAGATCAAAACGCATGATATTTATTACATACCTTAATGTTTATTAACTATGACTGAGCATAAACATATCAATTGTTGTTGATGACGGCGCACAAACGTACTTATTGAAAATACAGTGTATGACGACAAGCAAGAATTATAACATGCAGTGACGCACCAGCAAATAATACCAACACTTACAGCCTAATATATACACAAGTTCCCCTGAGCTAACAAACTTTCAAGTACTTACCATCAAATTAGTAACCAACGGTTTTAGATGGATAATGATTGATGTTGTGCGTTTGGGGTGGGGAGGGGGGTGGGGGGGGGGGTACGAGGCTACCACTTGTACCGTGGTCAATCCGGCACTGCCGCGTACTAATTTGTAAAATGTCGGTCGCAAGCAAAATATGATCACCGTGGCGTCAGGTAGTGCCGGGCGGTAAACTGTTACGGAACTATTTGTTTTAATGTGTGTAACCTTTCACCGCGCGGTGCTGCAACACAACACGACAACTTGTTAATTCACAACTTCGTGGAACGCAATAAGCGACGTGTCACCTGGAGTTGTTAGAAAAATTAAAAGCTTTAACATAATTATCAAAGACAAAAGTTTAAACATATTGTGATGGTTATTATATTAGTGTATGTCCTGTACGTGCACTGTGTCGTAACATTAGTGTTTGTCCTGTACGTGCACCGTGTCGTAACATTAGTGTTTGTCCTGTACGTGCACTGTATCGTAATATTAGTGTATGTCCTGTACGTGCACTGTGTCGTAACATTATTGTATGTCCTGTACGTGCACCGTGTCGTAACATTAGTGTATGTCCTGTACGTGCACTGTGTCGTAACATTATTGTAAGTCCTGTACGTGCACTGTGTCGTAACATTAGTGTATGTCCTGTACGTGCACTGTGTCGTAACATTAGTGTATGTCCTGTACGTGCACTGTGTCGTAATATTAGTGTATGCCCTGTACGTGCACTGTGTCGTAACATTATTGTATGTCCTGTACGTGCACTGTGTCGTAACATTAGTGTTTGTCATGTACGTGCACTGTGTCGTAACATTAGTGTATGTCCTGTACGTGCACTGTGTCGTAACATTAGTGTATGTCCTGTACGTGCACTGTGTCGTAACATTAGTGTATGTCCTGTACGTGCACTGTGTCGTAACATTGGGACATCCAATAGTCCATCTAACCCATCCTTGAGGCCGTGCAATCATTATCTTTGCTAAGGAACATGATTTATTTAACATATTGAATTTTAATGAATGATTTCAACAATGCGGCTATGATCTATTAACGAAACTTTCTCCGCCAGTTTAGGACCAATAATTATAATGTGTGTGTGTGTGTGTGTGTGTGTGTGTGTGTGTGTGTGTGTGTGTGTGTGTGTGTGTGTGTGTGTGTGTGTGTGTGTGTGGGTGGGTGGGTGGGTGGGTGGGTGGGTGGGTGGGTGCGTGCGTGCTTGCGGGCGTGCGTGCGTGCGTGCGTGCGTGCGTGCGTGCGTGCGTGCGTGCGTGTGTATTAATTTGATGTTAAAACAGTTTATAATTAGTTTATCTCGGAAAAATGTTAAGAAAGAAAAATTAGAACTGCGGTGGAAGTGTGAACGAAACCTAACAGGCTGAGTGAGCCGGAGACAGTGCACTGCACCCTATGGTCAACTAGGACGGATGAAACCAGTGACATGATAAGTAGGGTAACGTTGCAAACGTATAACAAGGAGAGACAATACTATAAACTTTACATTTCACCTAACTTAACTTGTAACTTCAAAATGAAATAAGGTAAATTCACTATGAAAATTTTTACAAATGATTGGTTGACCTGTATTTCTGTCAGTTCCCGCACGAGGCGTACAGAGGCAGGGCCCGGAATGTAGGTCTTCATCGAAAGCCATTGTGGTTCGTTGGGGTTGAGGGGGTGGGGGTTGGGGGAGGGGTGCAGCCGTGGCAGACTGCACAAATTCCTCAGACGACTGAAGGACTTGGTGGGTCGACGGATTGGACTGCAGGACTTGGTGGGCTGATGAATGGGACTGAAGGACTTGATGGACTGACGAATTGGACTGACCGACTTGACGAACTGACGGATTGGAATCCGTCAGTTCACCAAGGACTTGGTGAGTCAACGAATGGGACAGATGGACTTAGCTGGAATTGAACTCATGACCTCGTGATCACGAGGCGAACACCCTGCCATCGCACCACTAGAGTGCAGCTCTATGCGTGCACTCCGGGTGTTTGTAAGCAAGACCGGGTGTAACTTTGTTGCACTCGATTGTTAGTACCGTACGTGCAGTCAAGTGTTAGTACCGTACGTGCAGTCAAGTGTTCGCCTGGTGCTGATTAAACAGGCCTGTAGTACACCAGTTATGCCATAGAGACAAGCGAGCCTTTGTAACACCCCATCATATCTTCCTAAATAAGGAGGTAATTAAGGAGTAATTACAGTCTTTCCCATCTGCGAAAGACAATGTAGTGCCCTATCCACCGATATTTGAAGGCTATGTTTATGTATATTGATGTATGTACGTCAAACTTTGTAATTATAGGCTCATTTCGAAGCCAGGCCAAACATCTAAACTAATCTGCCACGTATGTATGTATGTATGTATGTATGTATGTATGTATGTATGTATGTATGTATGTATGTATGTATGTATGTATGTATGTATGTGTGTATGTGTGTATTTGTGTATGTATGTGTGTGTGTGTGTGTGTGTGTGTGTGTGTGTGTGTGTGTGTGTGTGTGTGTGTGTGTGTGTGTGTGTGTGTGTGTGTGTGTGTGTGTGTGTGTGTGTGTGTGTGTATGTGTGTATGTGTGTATGTGTGTATGTATGTATGTATGTATGTATGTATGTATGTATACAGTTCGTATTTCGCCTTAGTTAGACTGGCGAATAGTTTTTTGGAAAAGTCTTGGGGGGCGGTTGCCAATGTTGCAGCTCTCCACATTCTTATGAAAAAAAAGGTTTTTCTAACAAACCCATGCGCGATGTGTTGATTGTGTTGGTGCGGACCCCCCGTGAACAGGGGTCCGACGGGAACACGTACATGCCGATACCAGAGGTGTAGTATATTTTAAGGGGCAATAAACAGTTTAATGTTTTGGGATCTTTACAAACTAAGGAGAAGGTGCTATTCTATAAACCAACATATTACTTCGCGAGTAAACAACGTTATGTCCAAATAATTAACGGTTATAGCTTCTCGGCTCAGTGTTCCAACGGCGCAGAAGCGTCATTCAGGGCATAAGATTTAGCAGTCACGTATTACTATCGACTATCCAGTTACATTCCTTCTGGTCGTATCTGTGAACTGTTCGTTCTAAGAAACGTTCTAAGAACTGTTCGTTCTAAGAAACGGAAAAAAAGCGAGAAAAAAGCGAGAAAAAAGCGAGTATACTTGGGGCAAGGTTTCAGTGAGACTGTTGTTTATATCGGGTTATTTTACAGAGAACAAAATAACAGAACTTGTTCAGAAACGGAATCTAGCATTATTTGGTATGTTGACAGAGTGTAGTTATGACAGTGCCGGAATGTGAGAAACATACTCTACTCTACTTAATTTACAACTTCGTGGAACGCAATAAGCGACGTGTCACCTGGAGTTGTTAGACAAATTAAAAGCTTTAACATAATTATCAAAGACAACAGTTTAAACATATTATGATGGTTATTAGTGTATGTCCTGTAAGTGCACTGTGTAGTAACATTAGTGTATGTCCTGTAAGTGCACCGTGTCGTAACATTAGTGTATGTCCTGTAAGTGCACTGTGTCGTAACATTAGTGTATGTCCTGTAAGTGCACTGTGTCGTAACATTAGTGTATGTCCTGTAAGTGCACTGTGTCGTAACATTGGGACATCGATGTGTGTTATTAGTGTGTGTCCCAAATCTCAGGCTCTCACCCACATGGCACTCTACTTCCTGTCAGGCTCTCACCCACATGGCACTCTACTTCCTCTCAGGCTCTCACCCATATTGTACTCTACTCCATCTCAGGCTCTCACCTATATAGTACTCTACTTCCTCTCAGGCTCTCACCCTTATGGTACTCGACTCCCTCTCAGGCTCTCACCCATATGGTACTCTACTCCCTCTCAGGCTCTCACCCATATAGTACTCTACTTCCTCTCAGGCTCTCACCCATATAGTACTCTACTTCCTCTCAGGCTCTCACCCATATAGTACTCTACTTCCTCTCAGGCTCTCACCCATATGGTACTCGACTCCCTCTCAGGCTCTCACCCATATAGTACTCTACTTCCTCTCAGGCTCTCACCCATATGGTACTCGACTCCCTCTCAGGCTCTCACCCATATGGTACTCTACTTCCTCTCAGGCTCTCACCCATATAGTACTCTACTTCCTCTCAGGCTCTCACCCATATGGTACTCTACTTCCTCTCAGGCTCTCACCCATATGGTACTCTACTTCCTCTCAGGCTCTCACCCATATAGTACTCTACTCCCTCTCAGGTTCTTACCCATATGGTACTCGACTCCCTCTCAGGCTCTCACCCATATAGTACTCTACTTCCTCTCAGGCTCTCATCCTCATGGTACTATACTCCCTCTCAGGCTGTCACCCATATGGTACTCGACTCCCTCTCAGGCTCTCACCCATATAGTACTCTACTTCCTCTCAGGTTCTCACCCATATGGTACTCGACTCCCTCTCAGGCTCTCACCCATATGGTACTCTACTCCATCTCAGGCTCTCACCCATATAGTACTCTACTTCCTCTCAGGCTCTCACCCACATGGCACTCTACTTCCTCTCAGGCTCTCACCCATATTGTACTCTACTCCATCTCAGGCTCTCACCTATATAGTACTCTACTTCCTCTCAGGCTCTCACCCATATGGTACTCGACTCCCTCTCAGGCTCTCACCCATATAGTACTCTACTTCCTCTCAGGCTCTCACCCATATAGTACTCTACTTCCTCTCAGGCTCTCACCCATATAGTACTCTACTTCCTCTCAGGCTCTCACCCATATAGTACTCTACTTCCTCTCAGGCTCTCACCCATATGGTACTCGACTCCCTCTCAGGCTCTCACCCATATAGTACTCTACTTCCTCTCAGGCTCTCACCCATATGGTACTCGACTCCCTCTCAGGCTCTCACCCATATGGTACTCTACTTCCTCTCAGGCTCTCACCCATATAGTACTCTACTTCCTCTCAGGCTCTCACCCATATGGTACTCTACTTCCTCTCAGGCTCTCACCCATATAGTACTCTACTCCCTCTCAGGTTCTTACCCATATGGTACTCGACTCCCTCTCAGGCTCTCACCCATATGGTACTCTACTCCATCTCAGGCTCTCACCCATATAGTACTCTATTCCCTCTCAGTCTCTAACCCATATGGTACTCTACTCCCTCTCAGGCTCTCATCCTCATGGTACTATACTCCCTCTCAGGCTGTCACCCATATGGTACTCGACTCCCTCTCAGGCTCTCACCCATATAGTACTCTACTTCCTCTCAGGTTCTCACCCATATGGTACTCGACTCCCTCTCAGGCTCTCACCCATATGGTACTCTACTCCATCTCAGGCTCTCACCCATATAGTACTCTACTTCCTCTCAGGCTCTCACCCATATGGTACTCTACTCCATCTCAGGCTCTCACCCATATATTACTCTACTTCGTCTCAGGCTCTCACCCATATGGTACTCGACTCCCTCTCAGGCTCTCACCCATATGGTACTCTACTCCATCTCAGGCTCTCACCCATATAGTACTCTACTTCCTCTCAGGCTCTCACCCATATGGTACTCGACTCCCTCTCAGGCTCTCACCCATATGGTACTCTACTCCATCTCAGGCTCTCACCCATATAGTACTCTACTTCCTCTCAGGCTCTCACCCATATGGTACTCTACTCCATCTCAGGCTCTCACCCATATAGTACTCTACTTCCTCTCAGGCTCTCACCCATATGGTACTCTACTCCATCTCAGGCTCTCACCCATATAGTACTCTACTTCCTCTCAGGCTCTCACCCATATGGTACTCTACTCCCTCTCAGGCTCTCACCCATATGGTACTCGACTCCATCTCAGGCTCTCACCCATATTGTACTCTACTCCATCTCAGGCTCTCAACCATATTGTACTCTACTCCCTCTCAGGCTCTCACCCATATGGTACTCGACTCCCTCTCAGGCTCTCACCCATATGGTACTCTACTCCATCTCAGGCTCTCACCCATATAGTACTCTACTTCCTCTCAGGCTCTCACCCATATGGTACTCTACTCCATCTCAGGCTCTCACCCATATAGTACTCTACTTCCTCTCAGGCTCTCACCCATATGGTACTCGACTCCCTCTCAGGCTCTCACCCATATGGTACTCTACTCCATCTCAGGCTCTCACCCATATAGTACTCTACTTCCTCTCAGGCTCTCACCCATATGGTACTCGACTCCCTCTCAGGCTCTCACCCATATGGTACTCTACTTCCTCTCAGGCTCTCACCCATATAGTACTCTACTTCCTCTCAGGCTCTCACCCATATGGTACTCTACTTCCTCTCAGGCTCTCACCCATATGGTACTCTACTTCCTCTCAGGCTCTCACCCATATAGTACTCTACTCCCTCTCAGGTTCTTACCCATATGGTACTCGACTCCCTCTCAGGCTCTCACCCATATGGTACTCTACTCCATCTCAGGCTCTCACCCATATAGTACTCTACTTCCTCTCAGGCTCTCATCCTCATGGTACTATACTCCCTCTCAGGCTGTCACCCATATGGTACTCGACTCCCTCTCAGGCTCTCACCCATATAGTACTCTACTTCCTCTCAGGTTCTCACCCATATGGTACTCGACTCCCTCTCAGGCTCTCACCCATATGGTACTCTACTCCATCTCAGGCTCTCACCCATATAGTACTCTACTTCCTCTCAGGCTCTCACCCACATGGCACTCTACTTCCTCTCAGGCTCTCACCCATATTGTACTCTACTCCATCTCAGGCTCTCACCTATATAGTACTCTACTTCCTCTCAGGCTCTCACCCATATGGTACTCGACTCCCTCTCAGGCTCTCACCCATATAGTACTCTACTTCCTCTCAGGCTCTCACCCATATGGTACTCTACTCCCTCTCAGGCTCTCACCCATATAGTACTCTACTTCCTCTCAGGCTCTCACCCATATAGTACTCTACTTCCTCTCAGGCTCTCACCCATATAGTACTCTACTTCCTCTCAGGCTCTCACCCATATGGTACTCGACTCCCTCTCAGGCTCTCACCCATATAGTACTCTACTTCCTCTCAGGCTCTCACCCATATGGTACTCGACTCCCTCTCAGGCTCTCACCCATATGGTACTCTACTTCCTCTCAGGCTCTCACCCATATAGTACTCTACTTCCTCTCAGGCTCTCACCCATATGGTACTCTATTCCCTCTCAGTCTCTAACCCATATGGTACTCTACTCCCTCTCAGGCTCTCATCCTCATGGTACTATACTCCCTCTCAGGCTGTCACCCATATAGTACTCTACTTCCTCTCAGGCTCTCACCCATATGGTACTCTACTCCATCTCAGGCTCTCACCCATATAGTACTCTACTTCCTCTCAGGCTCTCACCCATATGGTACTCTACTCCCTCTCAGGCTCTCACCCATATGGTACTCGACTCCCTCTCAGGCTCTCACCCATATTGTACTCTACTCCATCTCAGGCTCTCAACCATATTGTACTCTACTCCCTCTCAGGCTCTCACCCATATGGTACTCGACTCCCTCTCAGGCTCTCACCCATATAGTACTCTACTTCCTCTCAGGCTCTCACCCATATGGTACTCTACTCCATCTCAGGCTCTCACCCATATAGTACTCTACTTCCTCTCAGGCTCTCACCCATATGGTACTCGACTCCCTCTCAGGCTCTCACCCATATGGTACTCTACTCCATCTCAGGCTCTCACCCATATAGTACTCTACTTCCTCTCAGGCTCTCACCCATATGGTACTCTACTCCATCTCAGGCTCTCACCCATATAGTACTCTACTTCCTCTCAGGCTCTCACCCATATGGTACTCTACTCCATCTCAGGCTCTCACCCATATAGTACTCTACTTCCTCTCAGGCTCTCACCCATATGGTACTCGACTCCCTCTCAGGCTCTCACCCATATTGTACTCTACTCCATCTCAGGCTCTTACCCATATGGTACTCTACTCCATCTCTGGCTCTTACCCATATGGTACTCTACTCCCTCTCAGGCTCTCACCCATATGGTACTCGACTCCCTCTCAGGCTCTCACCCATATTGTACTCTACTCCATCTCAGGCTCTTACACATATTGTACTCTACTCCATCTCAGGCTCTTACCCATATGGTACTCGACTCCCTCTCAAGCTCTCACCCATATGGTACTCTACCCCTGAGGATGGGGAGGGGGAGAAGAAGATGAAGTAGAAGAACAGGAACAATAAGTCGTCTCATCCATAGTTATGACAATTGCACCCCTTGACATTACCCCCACCCCGCTTGGACATTACCCCTGGGACATTAGACCCCCGGACAATAGCACTCCCCCCGCCAGGACAATACCTCCTACTAGGAACAATGAACAAACAATAATTGCTACCTACAGATTGTGTAACTGCTAGCAGAGTGAATATGTTTAAAAACAAGGTATACACATATCTCAGGAGGGCGGGTTATAAGTAGATGAACATTGTTGGACTCTCGATAAGCCAATGGCTTCCTTGTCCACTTGCCATCTGGGCCTTTGGCTTGGATGGCAACTCTTGTTAAACCTCTTGTTAAACCTGTACTAATTACTTTGTATGTATTGCTTGGCCGAGGGGTTTAGTGTTTTGGGGTTAGGGCTTAGTATTAGTGATTATGTTTTGGTGGTTAGGATTTTAAGGTTAGGATCTAGTTTTACCGTTAGTGATTTTAGGGTTCAGAGTTTTTAGTTTGAGTGTTTCTCGAGTTTTTTAAATAAGATTTAAGGCATGCGTTAAGGCATACGTTAAGCCATACTAGATTAAGGCATACTTTAAGGCATACTAGATTAAGGCATATTTTAAGGCATACTTTAAGGCATACTAGATTAAGGCATACTAGATTTTGGATTTGTTTTAGAGATTACGGTTTTATTATTATGGTTTAGATTAGATGGTTAATTAGGGATATACTTTCTTCTGTTAGGGTTTATTCGGTTTGCGTTAGAAGCACACGCGCTACTTTAATGTGTGTCATTGTTCATTTATGGCATTTATATGGCGGGAATAATGTATGTATTACTCCGTAGGACATTAGCCCCCTGGGGAATATGGTCCGGGGTAATTTTCAGGGGGTAACACATCCGCCTCCTGCCACATCCAATGCTAAACTGATCGCTGCGTGTAGTGATTTTTTATCGCTATGAATCCGCCTGATGGCGCCGCTAGAATACGTACCCATCGCGTTTACGTCCTGTTCTTCACTAACTTGTTTACCTCGTGTACCGTGACATTAACACACTCGAACAGCTTTTTTAGCATTTGGTCGACTTCAGACGGATAAATGTGGGAACAATACATGGCATTCGTGCGATAAACTAACCGATATGAAGTAACGGACACGCACATACGATAGGCCTACGTGACGTAAGAAAGAATTCAGTTTGCGAGTGAGATCCAGTAACGTGCAGAATAAGTGAATAACCTCGAGTCGACATCTAGCCGTTTTCCGCGGAATTTCAGCTGAGCCGAGCCGAAAATTCTTTTAAAAGTTTGTCGTTTGATCAAACTAAATAACAACTGATTCTGAAACGAGAAGAGCGTTCAATGGAATCCAGGAGGGAGTTTTGATATTAAAATAAGGGGTCTATTAGGGATTTCTGGCGACACGCGACAAAGAAACTGTTGCTATATGTGAAGCTTAATAAAAAAATCGTTACCTGTTAATCAAACCCGCCACACACAACCCGCCACACACAACCCGCCACATACAACCCGCCACACACATCCCGCCACACACAACCCGCCACGCACATCCCGCCACACACATCCCGCCACACACAACCCGCCACACACATCCCGCCGCACACAACACGCCACACACATCCCGACAAACACATCCCGCCAAACACATCCCGCCACACACAACCCGCCACACACAACCCGCCACACACAACCCGCCACATACATCCCGCCACACACATCCCGCCACACACATCCCGCCAAACAGATCCCGCCACACACAACCCGCCACATACAACCCGCCACACACATCCCGCCAAACACATCCCGCCACACACATCCCGCCACACACATCCCGCCAAACACATCCCGTCACACACATCCCGCCACACACAACCCACCACACTCATCCCGCCACACACATCCCGCCACACACATCCCGCCACACACATCCCGCCACACACAACCCGTCACACACAACCCGCCACACACAACCCGCCACACACATCCCGCCACACACAACCCGCCACACACATCTCGCCACACACAACCCGCCACACACAACCCGCCGACACACAACCCGCCACACACATCCCGACACACACATCCCGCCACACACAACCCGCCACACACATCCCGCCACACACAACCCGCCACACACAACCCGCCACACACATCCCGCCACACACATCCCGCCAAACACATTCCGCCACACACAACCCGCCACACACAACCCGCCACACACATCCCGCCACACACATCCCGCCACACACATCCCGCCAAACATATCCCGCCACAAACATCCCGCCACACACAACCCGTCACACACAACCCGCCACACACAACCCGCCACACACATCCCGCCACACACAACCCGCCACACACATCCCGCCACACACAACCCGCCACACACAACCCGCCACATACAACCCGCCACACACATCCCGCCACACACAACCCGCCACACACAACCCGCCACAGACAACCCGCCACACACATCCCGCCACACACATCCCGCCACACACAACCCGCCACACACATCCCGCCACACACAACCCGCCACACACAACCCGTTTGTCTGCCGACAAATAGTTAGCCCGACTGTTGAACAGACACAACTGAGAGTGAGTAGAGTACCGCATTGTTAAGAGCCTTAGAGGGAGTACAGTACCATATGGGTGAGAGCCTTTGAGGGAGTAGGGTACCATATTGGTAAGAGCCTGAGAGGGGTAGAGTACCATATGGATTAGAGCGTGAGAGGGAGTAGAGTACCATAGTGTTAAAAACCTGAGAGGGGTAGAGTACCATATGGGCTAGAGCGTGAGATGGAGTAGAGTACCATAGTGGTAAACACCTAAGAAGGAGTAGAGTGCCATATGGGTAAGAACCTGAGAGGGAGTAGAGTATCATGTGGATGAGAGCGTGAGAGGGAGCAGTGTGCCATATGGGTGTGAGCCTGAGAGGGGTAGAGTACCATATGGGCGAGAGTCTGAGAGTTTGTAGAGCTCCGTCTGGGTGAGAGCCTGAGAGGGATAGAGTACCATATGGGTAATAGCCTGAGAGGGAGCAGGGTACCATATGAGTGAGAACCTGAGGGGTATAGTATCATATGGGTGAGAGCCTGAGAGTTAGTAGAGTACCATATGGGTGAAAGTCTGAGAAGGAGTAGAGTACCATGTTTCGTCTGCCTGTGATTATTGGTAGAATAGGCACTAGTGAGTAGAATAGGCACTAGTGAGTAGAATAGGCACTAGTGAACAACATTGCTTTCATCCATTAGACACGCAACAAGCGCGTACATATTGTTGGAAATATGTGGGGGCATCTTGGCGAGCAGGGCTAATTACAGCATATGCAGCATATTACAGCATATGCAAGGCGATTACTGAGATCATGGTGGACATGTCTACTCGGTCATGGTGGACATTTCTACTCAGTCATGGTGGACCTGTCTACTCGGTCATGGTCGATATGTCTACTCGGTCATGGTGGACATGTCTACTCGGTCATGGTGGACATATCTACTCGGTCATGGTAGACATGTCTACTCGGACATGATAGACATGCCTACTCGGTCATGGTGGACATGTCTACTCGGTCATGGTGGACATGTCTATTCGGTCATGGTAGACATGTCTACTCGGTCATGGTAGACATGTCTACTCGATCATGGTGGACCTGTCTACTCGGTCATGGTGGACATGTCTACTCGGTCATCGTGGACCTGTCTACTCGGTCACGGTGGACATGTCTACTCGGTCATGGTGGACATGTCTACTCGGTCACGGTGGACATGTCTACTCGGTCATGGTGGACCTGTTTACTCGGTCATGGTGGACATGTCTACTCGGTCATCGTGGACCTGTCTACTCGGTCATGGTAGACATGTCTACTCGGTCATGATGGACCTGTCTACTCGGTCATGTTGGACATGTCTACTCGGTCATCGTGGATATGTCTACTCGGTCATGGTGGACCTGTCTACTCGGTCATTGTGGACCTGTCTACTCGGTCATCGTGGATATGTCTACTCGGTCACGGTGGACCTGTACTGTCTTCAAATAGGGGGATGCCCAGCTTCCCAAAATCGACACCACGTGGAAGGACATGGTTATCGAAATGCTTGCAGGACGCACGCACGCACGCACGAACGCACGCACGCACGCACGCAAGCACGCACGCATGCACGCACAAATTAAATAACTATTTGAAGCTGTTCTATTGATATCACAATATAATACATTGTACCCGGAAGTAGTGTTTGTTCACCAAGGTATGTAATTATTAAGTTGTTAATCACGTATCCGCGCAACAGCCAAACAGTTGTACAAACACCGCGTCACGCTGGGCAATGTGGCGGTAGTCTATACAATCTCTCAGAACTGATGGCTATGAGATTATATATATATGACGAGAATTCAGCTCAGGCTTAGGGAATGGCTAGTAATTTACAAAAGTGCTGCGTGACAAAACAGTTTTGGACTAAAATGTCTCCTCGGTCATGGTAGACATGTCTACTCGGTCATGGTGGACCTGTCTACTCGGTCATGGTGGACCCGTCTACTCGGTCATGGTGGACCTGTCTACTCGGTCATGGTAGACATGTCTACTCAGTCATGGTGGACCTGTCTACTCGGTCATGGTAGACATGTCTACTCGGTCATGGTGGACCTGTCTATTTGGTCATGGTGGACCTGTCTACTCGGTCATGGTAGACATGTCTACTCAGTCATGGTAGACATGTGTACTCGGTCAAGGTAGACATGTCTACTCAGTCATGGTGGACATGTCTACTCAGTCATGGTGGACCTGTCTACTCGGTCATGGTAGACATGTCTACTCGGTCATGGTGGACCTGTCTACTCGGTCATGGTGGACCTGTCTACTCGGTCATGGTAGACATGTCTACTCAGTCATGGTAGACATGTGTACTCGGTCAAGGTAGACATGTCTACTCAGTCATGGTGGACATGTCTACTCGGTCATCGTGGACCTGTCTACTCGGTTGTGGTGGACATGTCTACTCGGTCATCGTGGTCCTGTCTACTCCCTGTCATCGTGGACCTGTCTACTCGGTCATGGTAGACATGTCTACTCGGTCATGGTGGACATGTCTACTCGGTCATCGTGGACCTGTCTACTCCCCGTCATCGTGGACCTGTCTACTCGGTCATGGTAGACATGTCTACTCGGTCATCGTGGTCCTGTCTACTCGGTCATGGTGGACCTGTCTACTCGGTCATGGTGGACCTGTCTACTCGGTCATCGTGGACCTGTCTACTCGGTCATGGTGGACATTTCTACTCGGTCATGGTGGACATGTCTACTCGGTCACGGTGGACATGTTTACTCGGTCATGGTGGACCTGTCTACTCAGTCATGTTGGACCTGTCTACTCGGTCATGGTGGACTTGTCTACTCGGTCATCGTGGATATGTCTACTCGGTCATGGTGGACCTGTCTACTCTATCATTGTGGACCTGTCTACTCGGTCATCGTGGATATGTCTACTCGGTCACGGTGGACCTGTACTGTCTTCAAATAGGGGGATGCTCAGCTTCCCAAAATCGACACCACGTGGAAGAACATGGTTATCAAAATGCTTGCAGGACGCACGCACGCACGCACGCACGCACGCACGCACGCACGCACGCACGCACGCACGCACGCACGCACGCACGCACGCACGCACGCACGCACGCACGCACGCACTCACTCACTCACTCACTCTCTCACGCACGCAAGCACGCACGCATGCACGCACAAATTAAACAACTATTTGAAGCTGTTCTATTGATATCACAATATAATACATTGTACCCGGAAGTAGTGTTTGTTCACCAAGGTATGTAATTATTAAGTTGTTAATCACGTATCCGCGCAACAGCCAAACAGTTGTACAAACACCGCGTCACGCTGGGCAATGTGGCGGTAGTCAATACAATCTCTCAGAACTGATGGCTATGAGATTATATATATATATGACGAGAATTCAGCTCAGGCTTAGGGAATGGCTAGTAATTTACAAAAGTGCTGCGTGACAAAACAGTTTTGGACTACAACCTTTCCTCGTGCAGTACTTCCCATAATTAATTACGTTACTATTATGCATAACACATGTAATTTTGAAAAAAAATTAGTATAGCATTTGGTTAACTGGGTGACTGCATGACTGTTTGCGTCAATGTTGACATATCCCTCTACCTCGTTCTCAATCATTATTCGGGCACAATTGGCACCGCGAATGTGTCGCCTGGAAAACAACCTGAAATGAGATCGCCACTTTGTTTTCAGACCACCAGTCTGATCGGACGCTCTTCAATACGCAGTGACAATTACAACTACTACAGACCACCAGTCTGATCGGACGCTCTTCAATACGCAGTGACAATTACAACTACTACAGACTCCACACACACAGTTGGTTAGGTAAGTAATCGTTTTTCGGTGTCAACCTTTAAATCATACAGACCAGCCTGATCGAACGCGCATGACGACAAATACTAGACGCTGCACAAACGACTGATCGTTTGTAATCGCGTATCAATATCTACCTGGTAGGTATAGTATCATATGTTGGTGTGATCGTTGCCGGTTGATCCACGCTAAGCCCTACCAGTTCACGGCAATATCCTCATATGCCAGTCCATGGCCCGTCTCGCGGCATCTTCGTTGTATTACAATCGGACCACTGTCTCCAGGCTGACTGCGACAATTCAATTAAATTAAATTTAATGTCTTCATAATATTATTATTCAATATTACATCCACGTGAAAGACAGACTAAACTGTATGTGACTAAAACCTATGAACATAAAATATATATTTTTTAAATTGCATTACCTGGCTTCGATACAGATTTCTTTAAAAATTCCTGATCAGCATGATCAGGTAGGTAACGTAGGTAACGTAGGTAACGTAGGTAACCCCCGTGACACAAACATACGACTGGCTCTGCAGTTTCTGGGCTCATTACACAAGAATATGGAAACATAGTTTTAAGCCACACGTAGTATTTTTAATTGATTCTCACTGATTGTTCATCTTTAGCTGACTTAACTGACTGACACATATTGAATTTTCAAATAATTACACAGAGCGTAAATTTTCTTAGGCATATCATCACTAGAGTCTTTACTGATAAAGTGTTCAAGGTATTTACATTTACCGACTCTTGCCAATTATTCACCATTTCATACACCGTTCGGAATGTGAATATATCCTTTTTTTCAGCAAAAAACAACATTACTGTTGGTATTGTATTTGATATCGTGTTTTATACCATATTCCGAGCAACCAAACAAACAGTGAGAGGCATTCAGCTGAGGGAGCCAAAGGTCATTCAGCTGAGGGAGCCAAAGGTCATCAGCATAAAATGATTAATTAATGCAGCACCTATTATGCATCTAGCTTTTAAATTGTTTAGATGCTTACTCAGATCGTCCATATAAACAGAAAAAAAGGTATGGGGAGAGACTTCCTCCTTGACCCACCCCACTGATAACGTAAATAACGTGGTTTTCACTTGTCGTGTCTGAGAACGTTCATAAGTATGCAATAGAATAATTCATGTATGGTTCTTTAGTACTGTAGATTAGCCAGTGTGTGCGTTTTGTTCGGTAGACCTACATGCGTCATACTGATTATACGTGGCGTTGAACAAAGGCGAATAAATGACGAGGTGATGAGTGGAGTTGCTCGTTCGTTTCAAAAAGCACCAGTCCATGACAACAATGACACGTGAATTACTGAATACAACGCTTTGGTCGTCTACATTATTCCATTATTCAGGTTTTAGCCGTGATATCGTCTTAGCAACAGTAGCTGTGTAAACACTAAGTCTTATCAACACGAATTTGGCGACATTGACGCAATCGAAATGTCGCCCCTTTGGAGTGAGATCACTGAGATGTTGCAGAGACTGATGATCATTTGAAGACGCGTAGGTATTTTGATAACACAGCATAATTGAGTACATAATTGAGTACATAATTGAGTACATAATTGAGTACATAATTGAGTACATAATTGAGTACATAATTGAGTACATAATTGAGTACACTGTAAACTTTGTCATATTTTTGTACTTCAAGTGATACTGAACAACAACGACTTTGAACGAGCATCATAAACGTAAAATGTTAAATAGTTAACGTATTGTGAATAAATTGCAGATGAAACATGGAGCAATGCTGCAGCGAAAACTCTGTCGACGTCGCCTCAGAGTCTGAGGTTCTTACTGCTGCGGCAAAAGGTAACACCACTGTTGATATTCGAAAGTGATAAAAACATACAAACCTATAACTCATAGTAAGTTGTTTTTCCAAAACAAGGAATAAAGGGTAGGACGTATAAGAATACAGAAGATTAGTCGCGTTGATCGTCGCGTAGTTGATAGCACGTTTCTTGTGAGACTTGCTCTCTTGTGAAGCTTCGTGAATACAAAATTTGCTAAGATTAAACATGAACCTACGTTTATTGTTATTATATCTGCTATATATATATATATATATATATATATATATATATATATATATATATATAGAGTAAGGTGGGGCATAGCGCCCAGGGTAACTAATATCGTCGTAACGGTTGGCTCCATTTAATGATATATACCTACAACTATCTGCAATATGTCGGTAACTATATGGAGTATATGTCACGCTAATCTAACATGATTCGAATAACATGTTTTTGTAGTGTGATTAATTATGCGCATGCACCCGATTTGGGCGCTTTGCCCCGTAGGTGGGGCAAAGCGCACATGGGATGGGCGCTATGCCCCATATGGAATTGCATGTATGTGTTATGTTATCAATAGGCTACAAAATGATTATGTAATAACAAGAATACATAACTTTATTTAATGCAAATACATAATGCACCTACAAACCAAATGAAACAGGAACAAAGAACGATATCGCACCAGGGAAACTGAATGCAGTTCGCTGGTGGCTCCAGTGTAGCGACATGTGCTATAACGACGTGCTGTTGGATTTGTTCATCCAAATTAGTCTGAGTCTGATTCACAATTGTGGCAAATGTAGTATGGGCCTTTTGTTTGATAAAATTATATCATTAAAATTCACACGGACACACACACACACACACACACACACACACACACACACACACACACACACACACACACACACACACACACACACACACACACACACACACACACACACACACACACACACACACACACACACAATATTATACACAATTGTGTGTCTTTGTGTGTGCGCTAAACACAAAAACTGATATTATACATATATATATATAATATATATATATATATATATATATATATATATATACTGTATATTGTATTTACACAACAACATGCCATCTAAAATGTATTCACAATGCTACTTTGCCCCAATTCAAAGATGGCGCTATGCCCCACTGTCGACTATGCTGAGAACGCTTTGAATCATGAATTTTCTTTTATCGCTCACCGTAACTGAAGGCATGGAAATTCATGTTATATAACATAGCTTAGAAAGTTATTCCAAGCTTTTCAAAATTCATAACCATTTAGTGCCAATTGGTTAATTAATATGGAAGCGATTTTATAACAAATAACAAAGAAACGGTAAATCAGCTGTATTTACATCGTGTTCGAATCTATAAAGCCATAGCACGTTGATGTGTCGTCAGGAGTCAGTAACTAATCATTTGATCGCTATATGGAGCCACCAAATGCAATATTCGCCAAGATAGTGGCATGGGCGCTATGCCCCAACGTGGGCGCTTTGCCCCACCTTACTCTATATATATATATCATTTAGTAATTTGTTATATTTTACGATGATCAATATCAATATTGAGCCGATAAAACTGCATGTTTCAGTGATTCTCTTGAGAAGGATCGCGGCGATTATGGCTATTGCAGAGCCAGGTACGTATCCTTGTCAATTGTTTCGTTTACCAAATGCGCAGTGTCTTTAGCCGTGTACGCACTTCCTATGTCCTCCTTGGCCGCCATCTTTATGCGCCTGGCAAAGGTTGTGTGCTGGAAGAGAAAGCAGGTTGCTTCAAGCAACATCTTATTGCATTCCGAGTGTTTGAGTTGTATTTATGCGTAATCGTACGAATGTACCGAACAAACGTATGAATTTACCGAACAAACGGTTATCTGGGACCGCTTAGGTCTTCTTCTGCTCGCTAGATGGCATAACGAGCAGGCTGTCCACACACGACTAAGTGAGTCGGTTTCCCTCCACGTCTCGATTCATGATTGGTGTTCTTTTCCTGATCCACAGGGCCTCCTTTATCCAACTGACAGTTGTGTTACTTTCCCTGTCAATCACCGTGTCGCTCTAGCTCCCAGTCCATAACGTAGTTGTTTCGGTTGGCATGGTCTCTCTCTCTCTCTCTCTCTCTCTCTCTCTCTCTCTCTCTCTCTCTCTCTCTCTCTCTCTCTCTCTCTCGCTCTCTCTCTTTCGCTTCTGTTTACGGGTACACCGTCGGGTTGTGATAGTCTCAACCTCATTAGTGTGCTCCTCTAATCTTATTCCAATACGGGGGTGGGGGGTGGGGGAGGGGGTGCTGACTAAGCCACGCGTGGGACAACCTGCTCGCCATACCATCTGGCGAGCAGACGAATAACTAGGTTGTCACAGAATTCAATTCCTGAAGAAGGCACCAGGCGGCTGCCGAAACGTAGTAGTGAGTAAATGTTTTGTTGTCATTTAAAGAAATTCTACATAATATTATTCTACCAGCTTGATGAACATGTTCATGAAAATAGACATAATAGAAGGTGGATTTATAATTCATATACAACAAGAAGACAAAACATGTTCATTTAAGCTTTTACACCGACAGAGGAAGGCGACACTGAAGAAAGCAAGAAGGCGAAGGCTCTTTCCGTCATGTTATTGCTCAGGGAATTTCAACAGCCTGTGTTATGGCAATATGTCTCCCAGCACTTTGTGGAAGATGGACATTTGGACATGAGCGGTGCAATGACAACTACGAATCATTTGGACATGAGCGGTGCAATGACAACTACGAATCATTTGGACATGAGCGGTGCAATGACAACTACGAATCATTTGGACATGAGCGGTGCAATGACAACTACGAATCATTTGGACATGAGCGGTGCAATGACAACTACGAATCATTTGGACATGAGCGGTGCAATGACAACTACGAATCATTTGGACATGAGCGGTGCAATGACAACTACGAATCATTTGGACATGAGCGGTGCAATGACAACTACGAATCATTTGGACATGAGCGGTGCAATGACAACTACGAATCATTTGGACATGAGCGGTGCAATGACAACTACGAATCATTTGGACATGAGCGGTGCAATGACAACTACGACTCTTCCGTATGTATCGTTCCTGCTGGTGTCAGACGCAGCATCCGACATCACCAGCTTGGAGTAAGTGCACGCTGATTCTATCCGAACATCCGACATCACCAGCTTGGAGTAAGTGCACGCTGATTCTATCCGAACATCCGACATCACCAGCTTGGAGTAAGTGCACGCTGATTCTATCCGAACATCCGACATCACCAGCTTGGAGTAAGTGCACGCTGATTCTATCCGAACATCCGACATCACCAGCTTGGAGTAAGTGCACGCTGATTCTATCCGAACATCCGACATCACCAGCTTGGAGTAAGTGCACGCTGATTCTATCCGAACATCCGACATCACCAGCTTGGAGTAAGTGCACGCTGGTTCTATCCGAACTGGAAAATACTTGAAATGTTACAACTGACGGAAAAATATATAATATATTTTTTTAGTTGTAATATTTCAAGTATTTTCAATTGTAATAGTCTTACAATGCATATTTGTAAATATTATTTACACATATGCATTGAAAGACTATTCGTGTTTTACACCTAGACCAATGGACCAAATAATAATAATAAAATTATTAATAATAAGGAAAATAACCAAAACAACACAAATAGTAATGCATGCAGCGTTTATGATGTGTGTCAATAACTAATTAGAAGTACATATATATGGGCTGACAGTTGTCGCATAGCATACTTCCTTTTCCACAGTGTATGCAGATTGCTCAATCTTCTGAATCGGCGTTACGTAATTGTTGAATGATATATATATATATATAAATAAATATATATATATATATATATATATATATATATATATATATATATATATATATATATATATATATATATATATATATATATATATATATATATATATATATATATATATATATATATATATGTATATATATATATATGTATATATATATATATATATATATATATATATATATATATATATATATATATATATATATATATATATTATATGTAATATATTAATGAATGGATATTGAGTCAAGGGATCCTTTGTTTGCGTTGATGTAATCCAGGGATATCATTTACTTGACAGTTTGAGCTACAATGACGTATTCGCAGACGAAGATGCTGGGATGTTACTGGGACACAC
This sequence comes from Lamellibrachia columna, assembly GCA_963662155.1. Classification (NCBI taxonomy): domain Eukaryota; kingdom Metazoa; phylum Annelida; class Polychaeta; order Sabellida; family Siboglinidae; genus Lamellibrachia; species Lamellibrachia columna. The sequence continues at coordinate 1,670,720 of OY759266.1, read as the reverse complement.
TCTGGCTCGAATGTCCCAGCTGCGTAAAATCAAGTAAGTATTATTAATTAATAAGACATACAATGTACATATTAAAAACATGGTTGTTTAGATTACACATATCAACATGAAGCAGTCGAGACAAGTGATTTCGTCATACATTAGATGTTTTTTACTGATGACATATTATTATAAATCAATCGTTTCGTAACAGAATGGTGCAATGTGATTAACAGAATGTGATTAACAGAAGGTGCAATGTGATTAACAGAAGGTGCAATGTGATTTCACCTTCAAATCCTCGACTTATAACATCCCCGGCATCTCCTGAGTGAGCCCCTTTTCGGTCATTCTGAGCTAGATCCATCATAGAATTGTGGCGCCTTCTCGCGGTGTCCAGGCTCAGTGCAGGAGGCCGACACATGTTGCGCTGGTGGATGGTGCGGGGACGGATCGGTGCCGTGACCTCGTGATTGATGGCCACGATTAGGCCCACCTTGCACTCCTGTGGAAGGACGATGGAGACGAGGTGTCGGGCGTGGTGGTCGAGTTGGTTGGTTGGCTGGCGTCACGCATTGCATGATGCACTAGATCAGCGGTTCCCAACCTGAGGTTCGCGTATCCCTGGGGGTATCCCTTGGAGTATATATATATATATATATATATATATATATATATATATATATATATATATATATATATATATATATATATATATATATATATATATATATAAATATATTTCAGACAAAACACAGAAACATGTCGTCCTCTATGCCGATGACTCATCAGTTTTAGCACAGTCAAGGATAGACGACTTCGGACAACTGTAGCATGATCACTTAACGAAGATCTGCTGCGCATTCGAACATGGGCAGATAACTGGAATGTGATATTTGGTGCAGCCAAATGCAAAAGCCTAACTGTATCAAGGCTGAAAGATGCAGAAACCGGCCACCCATCACCCTTCACTCACATTTATGAACACTTTCTTATCATAATTGGAAGAGGTGGAACTCTTGGGATTCTCTATCCGGAAAGAATTGTTCTGGACACACTTAGTAGATAACATGGCCAAGGATGCAAGAAAGTGGTTTGGCCTTCTGAAAAGTGTTTCACCTTACTTGAACCCAAACCAGCGGGTTATGATCTACAAGAGCATGGTGAGATCCTAGATGGAATATATCTAATCTGTATGGATGGCAACCTCCGAAACATCGATAAGCAGATTTGATGCCATCCAGAGACGAGACTGTCAAAATAATGGCTATGCCAGAGGCTTCTATGAGCTGTAATGTCATACAACCACTAGTACAAAGGACACATATTGGTGCACCCACCTTGTTCCATCAGATATACTATGGAGATGCACCAACACTACTCAATAGAATGTTACCTCCTCCTCCAGTTGTGCGAAGAGCCACCAGAACATCAACATCTGACCACACAGCAGCCGTGGCAAGTCTACCCTCGAACACTACTGGTTATAAGAAGACATTCTTACTAACTGCCTCCCACCTTTGGAATGAACTCCCAGAGAAAATAGTTGCAATCAGGGAGAGAGAGAAGTTCGAGACAGACGTCAACGCCTTCCTTGGTGATTTGCCCGCCCCCGGAGAGGAGAGGGACAGTTGCCAAGGAAGAAGTCAACGCCTTCCTTGGTGCCTTGCCCGCCCCCGGAGAGGAGAGGGACAGTTGCTCTGTCAAGGAAGAAGTCAACGCCTTCCTTGGTGCCTTGCCCGCCCCCGGAGAGGAGAGAGACAGTTGCTCTGTCAAGGAAGAAGTCAACGCCTTCCTTGGTGCCTTGCCCGCCCCCGGAGAGGAGAGAGACAGTTGCTCTGTCAAGGAAGAAGTCAACGCCTTCCTTGGTGCCTTGCCCGCCCCCGGAGAGGAGAGGGACAGTTGCTCTGTCAAGGAAGAAGTCAACGCCTTCCTTGGTGCCTTGCCCGCCCCCGGAGGAGAGAGACAGTTGCTCTGTCAAGGAAGAAGTCAACGCCTTCCTTGGTGCCTTGCCCGCCCCCAGAGAGGAGAGGGACATCTGCTCTGTCAAGGAAGAAGTCAACGCCTTCATTGGTGCCTTGCCCGCCCCCGGAGAGGAGAGGGACAGTTGCTCTGTCAAGGAAGAAGTCAACGCCTTCCTTGGTGCCTTGCCCGCCCCCGGAGAGGAGAGGGAAAGTTGCTCTGTCAAGGAAGAAGTCAACGCCTTCCTTGGTGCCTTGCCCGCCCCCGGAGAGGAGAGGGACAGTTGCTCTGTCAAGGAAGAAGTCAACGCCTTCCTTGGTGCCTTGCCCGCCCCCGGAGGAGAGAGACAGTTGCTCTGTCAAGGAAGAAGTCAACGCCTTCCTTGGTGCCTTGCCCGCCCCCGGAGAGGAGAGGGACAGTTGCTCTGTCAAGGAAGAAGTCAACGCCTTCCTTGGTGCCTTGCCCGCCCCCGGAGGAGAGAGACAGTTGCTCTGTCAAGACAGAAGTCAACGCCTTCATTGGTGCCTTGTCCGCCCCCGGAGAGGAGAGGGACAGCTGCTCTGTCAAGGAAGAAGTCAACGCCTTCCTTGGTGCCTTTCCCGCCCCCGGAGGAGAGGGACAGTTGCTCTGTCAAGACAGAAGTCAACGCCTTCCTTGGTGCCTTGCCCGCCCCCGGAGAGGAGAGGGACAGTTGCCAAGGAAGAAACACACATTAAAAGTTAAACGAAATTCAGGCTTTGTTATTGTTCAACTGAAACAAGACAGGTGAACAATTGTTGGACTCTCGGTAACCCAATGACTTCCTTGTCCACTTCCTTGTCCACTTCCTTTTCCACTTCCTTGTCCACTTCCTTTTCCACTTCCTTGTCCACTTCCTTGTCCACTTCCTTGTCCACTTCCTTGTCCACTTCCTTGTCCACTTCCTTGTCCACTTCCTTGTCCACTTCCATCTAGGTGTTTTGCCATGGATGGCAATTTTGTCTTTATGGCACAGCTTTAATTTGAAAAAAATTTAATATTGCACGATTCACTGTAATGTGGATTTTTGTGCGTATGTGCGTGAATGCGTACGTGTGTGTAGAGTTCTATCAAGTAGAAGTCGCATTATATATATATATATATATATATATATATATATATATATATATATATATATATATATATATATATATATATATATGTATATATATATGTATATATATATATATATATATATATATATATATATATATATATATTACCATTCACTATTTCATACTCCATTTAATAATTTATATTCCATTCACAATTGTTTGTCATGTAAGAATCCGGGGAAAGTGTTCTCTTTAATATATGAAGTTGTGAACACGTATATCGGTGTTCACACTGGGAATAAGATGTATAAGTGTGTATTATCCAATTATTGTTGTAAAAGTAGCCTGTATAACATGTACAAGTGACATTTGCTTTGCGGTCCACACATTCTGTGCTATAACAACGTACCCCGTATGATGTAACAACGTGCCCCGTATGATGTAACAACGTGCCCCGTATGATGTAACAACTTGCCCCGCTGACGGGGTTAGATGTTACAGTCGACCGCGCCTGGGAAACTTTATATATCTATAAACTATAATATGGAATATCATTGGTGTGGTACATTTTACTAACACGAACAATTTCGCACCGGACTGTATGTAAAGGATAACTTCAGAGTCTCCCTGTCCAAAACTGTACACATAATTGATACCCTGGTTTTGAACGAAACATTCACATTTTTGCATTGGACCTCTTAATGCGCTAAACACCTCATCACTGGCAGAACTGTTCATACCAACACCAACTCGACTTCTCTGGGAAGCTTACAGCCCCGCTACAATAACTGCGCGAAGACTATTCGTTCACATATCCACCGTCCTCTGTAGCCAGGTACTCTCTGATACGGTCAACTGAGGCAATGTCGAGTGAACGAAAGAAGATTCGAATTTGTGATCGTTCGACTGAGGCCGATGTTCTAAACACTTCGTCACCGCCGTCCACTAAAACAAACACTTCGCCACCGCGGTCCACTAAAACAAACACTTCGCTACCGCGGTCCACTAAAACAAACACTTCGCCACCGCGGTCCACTAAAACAAACACTTGGTCACCGCGGTCCTCTAAAACAAACACTTCGCCACCGCGGTCCACTAAAACAAACATTTCGCCACCGCCGTCCACTAAAACAAACACTTCGCCACCGCGGTCCACTAAAACAAACACTTGGTCACCGCGGTCCTCTAAAACAAACACTTCGCCACCGCGGTCCACTAAAACAAACATTTCGCCACCGCCGTCCACTAAAACAAACACTTCGCCACCGCGGTCCACTAAAACAAACACTTGGTCACCGCCGTCCACTAAAACAAACACTTCGCCACCGCCGTCCACTAAAACAAACACTTCGTCACCGCCGTCCACTAAAACAAACACTTCGCCACCGCAGTCCACTAAAACAAACACTTCGCCACCGCGGTCCACTAAAACAAACACTTCGTCACCGCGGTCTACTAAAACAAACACTTCGTCACCGCAGTCCACTAAAACAAACACTTCGCCACCGCGGTCCACTAAAACAAACATTTCGCCACCGCCGTCCACTAAAACAAACACTTCGCCACCGCGGTCCACTAAAACAAACACTTCGCCACCGCGGTCCACTAAAACAAACATTTCGCCACCGCGGTCCACTAAAACAAACACTTCGCCACCGCGTTCCACTAAAACAAACATTTCGCCACCGCGGTCCACTAAAACAAACACTTCGCCACCGCGGTCCACTAAAACAAACATTTCGCCACCGCGGTCCACTAAAACAAACACTTCGCCACCGCGGTCCACTAAAACAAACACTTCGCCACCGCGGTCCACTAAAACAAACATTTCGCCACCGCGGTCCACTAAAACAAACACTTCGCCACCGCGGTCCACTAAAACAAACACTTGGTCACCGCGGTCCACTAAAACAAACACTTCGCCACCGCGGTCCACTAAAACAAACACTTGGTCACCGCCGTCCACTAAAACAAACACTTCGCCACCGCGGTCCACTAAAACAAACACTTGGTCACCGCGGTCCACTAAAACAAACACTTCGCCACCGCGGTCCACTAAAACAAACACTTCGCCACCGCGGTCCACTAAAACAAACATTTCGCCACCGCGGTCCACTAAAACAAACACTTCGTCACCGCGGTCCACTAAAACAAACACTTCGTCACCGCGGTCCACTAAAACAAACACTTGGTTGGGATAGCCTGCACTAAATGGCCATTCTTGCAAGCCCGGCGCCTTAATACGTAGGGGAAGGTGGGGCATGTCCGCAGACATAGGGGTAATGCGCCATAACTATTGAACTACTTATGCCAGAAGGGTAACATTTCGCAGAGCTAATCTGTATATTTAGTAGTTTACAACTACCAATTACCAAACTCAACTCCACTAAGAAAAAGGTACATGTGCGGATATACCCCATGGTACTAGGACATAACGGTACAGGTATGTCCTAACACACCCCACGTATTTCAGTCTTATGCTACATAACAGAATAGGAACTGCAAAGGTAAATTTAAGGCTGCAGAACAGCATATGTCTTGTTAGGTATATCCATAAGTGTTACTTGGGGATCAAATGCGCCATTACGAGTAACGTAAACATAACCAGCAGTAGTTTATATAATAATATTGCCTAAATGTGGCGATATCCTGCGAAGTGGATGCGTGATATTGGTCCGTCTCAACAATGGCTCACGCAAAAAGCCATGCGACGAGGGAAGCCAAAAGACATATTATTATACACTTCAAGACACGTGAACCATGAACCCACATTAACTATCGTGTTATAAGTTTACTGTCTTTAGCACATTCTACCTCAAAATCTCACCTCCCACATATTTCCTTTCGCCAACCTCCCACCTATTTGTTAGGCCAACTTCCCACCTCCCCCCCCATGTTTAAGACCCACCTCCCATTTCCTGCCAAACGGGACTAGCTGATGGCTTAGCTGGTGAATATCCACATAGGCATAAGGCGTATGTCATAGGGCAACACTTCCCCTCGAGTTAAGACGGCCCCATCACGTTCCAAAATATGGTACAAATTGAAACTAGCTTCTATCGGACACCCACTCCGAAAGCTCAGCAAAACGAGACATACGTAATTAAATCAGTGTGTTTTAAAAATTTTATATGCGCTATTATATGCACTGATCTAATATTTTGCCAATAGTAAAATTGTGAAACTCACCATATAACGGTGTCAATCATGGACTTAATTGGTGACATAATAATATTATTAATCAGTTGACAGGTCAAACAATACAACGTCACGAGGTGTGTGTAGCTCCAGGTAATCTCCTGGGAGAACAACAGTCTTTCGGGGATTGCGCAGGAGGAAGACTTGCGTACGCCTTACAGAGGGCATACTGGTTTTGCCATCCTCACTGCCGTAGTGGACAATGTCGGCAGCGCCGATAATGATTAGCTTCGTGTATGGGCGGACAGCTATGTCACTGCGAACAAGGAAAGGATTCCCTGCCTAAGGCTTTCTTGTCACTGTCAGGCAAGTAGCGGCATTCAATCAGGTTGTGACTGTTGGACGTCCGTCCTGCGGTTTTGCACAAAACACACGACTTGTGAGAGAATGTCTGCTGCCTATTAGATGAGACAGATCTGCAGTTGTAGCCGAAGCCACCCCCAATACGCAGAGCCCGAGTGTCCTCATTAGTGTGTAGCTAGTCCTGAAGGGAAGCCAGTGCTTGAGAGACCTCTGGCTTTAGTGAAGCCAAAGAACGTTGTGCAGCTCTGCGTCGTATCTTTGCTTGATGAGTAGCGGAAGGCCAGGGTTGATGAGTAGCGGAAGGCCGGGGTTGATGAGTAGCGGAAGGCCGGGGTTGATGAGTAGCGGAAGGCCAGGGTTGATGAGTAGCGCAAGGCCCGGGTTGATGAGTAGCGGAAGGCCAGGGTTGATGAGTAGCGGAAGGCCGGGGTTGATGAGCAACAGAAGGCCCCGGTTGATGAGTAGTGGAAGGCCTGGGTTGATGAGTAGCGGAAGGCCCGGGTTGATGAGTAGCGGAAGGCACGGGTTGATAAGTAGCGGAAGGCCCGGGTTGATGAGTAGCAGAAGGCCGGGGTTGATGAGTAGCGGAAGGCCGGGGTTGATGAGAAGCAGAAGGCCCGGGTTGATGAGTAGCGGAAGGCCCGGGTTGATGAGTAGCGGAAGGCTCGGGTTGATAAGTTGCAACTAGAGATAGACAATAGTGTTCTCAAGCGAGGGCGACACTTCTTCATCGACATCTGTAGCAACTCCATGGTAGGTGACGTCACAACCCACGGTGAGTAGATTGTCCTAAAAAAGCAGTGAGCCGCTGGAACAGATCCTTCGCACGCTCGTCTCGTTCAAGTCGAGTGTTCGTTAAATCTAGTAAATGCTCTCCTGTTGACTGGAACCCAAAGTGCTGACGAATCTTTCGCCAAATGTCAACAAGCGATGTTGAGATTTTCACCATTGAGTTTCGTGAAATAATGGAGCAAAAATTCGCAATTTTCCCCAGCATGAGTTCGAGATGTACGCATTCGTGAGCTGTAGATCGGCGTGCGGCCTCGGGTGTCGTCACTGTCACTTACGAGACCTCTGTAGAACGGCGTGCGGCCTCGGGTGTCGTCACTGTCACTTACGAGACCTCTGTAGAACGGCGAGCGGCCTCGGGTGTCGTCACTGTCACTTACGAGACCTCTGTAGAACGGCGTGCGGCCTCGGGTGTCGTCACTGTCACTTACGAGACCTCTGTAGAACGGCGAGCGGCCTCGGGTGTCGTCACTGTCACTTACGAGACCTCTGTAGAACGGCGAGCGGCCTCGGGTGTCGTCACTGTCACTTACGAGACCTCTGTAGAACGGCGTGCGGCCTCGGGTGTCGTCACTGTCACTTACGAGACCTCTGTAGAACGGCGAGCGGCCTCGGGTGTCGTCACTGTCACTTACGAGACCTCTGTAGAACGGCGTGCGGCCTCGGGTGTCGTCACTGTCACTTACGAGACCTCTGTAGAACGGCGTGCGGCCTCGGGTGTCGTCACTGTCATTTACGAGACCTCTGTAGAACGGCGAGCGGCCTCGGGTGTCGTCACTGTCACTTACGAGACCTCTGTAGAACGGCGAGCGGCCTCGGGTGTCGTCACTGTCACTTACGAGACCTCTGTAGAACGGCGTGCGGCCTCGGGTGTCGTCATTGTCACTTACGAGACCTCTGTAGAACGACGTGCTACCTCGGGTGTGTCGTCACTGTCACTTACCAGACTTCTGTAGAACGGCGTGCATCCTCGGGTGTGTCGTCACTGTCACTTACGAGACCTCTGTAGAACGGCGTGCATCCTCGGGTGTGTCGTCACTGTCACTTACAAGACCTCTGTAGAACGGCGTGCGGTCTCGGGTGTGTCATCACTGTCACTTACGAGACCTCTGTAGATCGGCGTGCGGTCTCGGGTGTGTCATCACTGTCACTTACGAGACCTCTGTAGATCGGCGTGCGGCCTCGGGTGTGTCGTCACTGTCACTTACGAGACCTCTGTAGAACGGCGTGCATCCTCGGGTGTGTCGTCACTGTCACTTACGAGACCTCTGTAGAACGGCATGCGGCCTGGGGTGTGTCGTCACTGTCACTTACGAGACCTCTGTAGAACGGCGTGCGGCCTCGGGTGTGTCGTCACTGTCACTTACGAGACCTCTGGTAGGATTGCTTGAGGATTTTCTCCCCCACGAGACGTCGTCTCTCATGAAATGTGTGAAATTTGTATCGAGAGAAAGTATATAAATTTAGTTCTGACTTCTGTTTCCAGCTTTCGAACGAGGTAATGCCTGGAGTCTGGTCTCATACTTTGTTTGCAACCACCGTTTTGGTGCTCGGTGAGCAGCAGCCATGGTTTTGTTGGCCAGAATAACATGGCACGTTGTTTTGTTACGAGCAAATGTCAGTCTGGTCATTGCTGGTCGTAACCAAGCCTTTGACACAGCATTTTGACTTTAGCAGCAATTTTTATACTGCGCTGCTTGCAACAGTTCATGTTATCGCCCACAATGTGTAGGGGTGAGCATATAAACACACTAGTTATTTGGATAAATAAAGTTAGCGGGTAATATACTGAGCTGCCTGTGTATCGGTGACTCTTTTGGATGTGGGTAAAACTGATTGCCAATTGATAACACCTGTGCTTTAATTAAATAGTTTAATGCAGAATGCGGTACAAACTAGCCTATATGAACATAAAATCCCGGATGTTACCTGGGCATAGACCACAATATAACATAATACTGGCACAAGGTAGGCTGGTGCTGCCTGGAACACGTGTCGCCATCAACGTGTACGCCGAATTCACGTTTTGTCATCTCTTGTTTTCACAACATCGCGTTTTGAGATGACGCCACCCACACAACCACACAGCCACACACCCACACACCCACACAGCCACACACCCACACAGCCACACACCCGCACACCCACACACCCACACACCCGCACACCCGCACAGCCACACACCCACACACCCACACACCCGCACACCCGCACACCCGCACACCCACACACCCACACACCCACACACCCACACACCCACACAGCAGAGGGAGACAGTCGAGAGAAATGACTTCGTCAGACGTGACATGTTTTTGTTGATGAGAAATATGATAAACACATTGTTTCGTTACAGAATGAAGCAATGTAATTTCAGCAAAGAGTCGTTGGCTTACGTCACTATCGGCATCACTCGAGGGTGTCACTGGTTGGAGCGATTCGAGTAAGAGCACATTTATTTATTCATCTCACATCACATAGAATAACAACATCGAATCATCAGTGCAACAGGCTTTCGAGTATTTGTTTTCGTATATAACCAGTTGCGCCACTACATGGTAAACTTATAATCCAGGAATATACTTTACTTGACAGAATGGACATGAACTACGTAATGGCCGATGCAGCGACCGCGATTACATTTGGAAGAATACTGAGTTCATTGGCACCAGGCTGTGAAGTAGCGTAAGTAATAGTAATTATTGTGCTGTATATTCAGCTACGCACAATAAACGCACGCACGCACGCACGCACGCACGCACGCACGCACGTACGCAGGTCCAATGTGGTAAATTGCCTAGTGTTCCTGCTCAGGGCGTGGCACAGGGTGACATAAAGTGGGGACTTCTTCAAACCATTCAACTATTTTGTATAACACGCCAAGCCTGGCACGAGCCCTCCTAGTCTGGAGGGAATCCCACTTGAAATCATGTTGTACCATTTCGTTTATTGAATTATGGTCATCCCCACGATATGGTTTGCTCAGTACAAATCGTGCTGCTTTTTTGTACCATTTCTACCTGGTTGATGTATTTCCGCTGGTATGGGTCCCAGATAGAAGCGCTGAATTCCATTTTGGGATCGTACTAGCGTCTTGTAAGTCCGTTCCTTTAGCATTTGAGGCACTGGTGACCTTGTTGATGTGCTCACTGTGCTGGTCTCACTACAGGGTCGAGGTGATGTTTACCCCCAGGTATGTGCTGCATACCCCCCATGTTATAAGTGTGGATTGTCTTCTTGTTGTTGCTGAAGGTGATGATATTACATTGAATTCCATCAGCCAGGTCTTGCTCCACTCGTGAAACTTGTTTAGGTCGTCTTGTAGTGTCGGTCTTGATTTCGAGATAGAGCAGTCATCTGCGAATAGTCAAAGTGAGCACCCAGTGAACACTAAATACGCACGCACGCACGCACGCACGCACGCACGCACGCACGCAATAATGTCATGCCACGTTAATTTTGACAAACAATATGCGTTGCTGATCTCGTTACTTTGCAGACTGTCAGGCATGACGCTGGGGGCGACGACCTTCATGATGCAAGAGTATCGATAGCGTCCACAGAACAGATGAAGTAGACTGGATTATTCAGATTCTGTGATGTCGCCAAAGTTTGTCGCTCCTACTACAGTCTGGAATGACTTGCCACTTTTCGTTGTTGCGAAGAACACCCGGTTTGCCCAGAAATTGGGCAACCGATAGACAGGGGTGAAACTAAGTTAGTACGCACGGGTATGAAGTAGCCTTGGCTCTTTCAGAGAACCGAGTTCCACCGACACCACGACGAGCACAACACGCACCGAGGTGAGGCCGTCAAGTGTACGGCGACTGCACTTCGTCTCCTGGCCAGCTTCCCGTGTGTAATCACTGACGCCACCAGTGGAATGTATGAAGTCCATAGCAAGACATCATCGGCAATCATCGCGCGGTTTCCGCCGATCTACGGACTATAGTGTTTCTGGCAGCTGCGTGGCGTCCCGCAATTTTACAAACTCGCCGTTTTCTCCATTTCCCGCGTTTCTACAAACTCGCCTTTTTCTTGAGGCTGGGTTGCGACACCTATATGTCAAGACTTACATTAATATACACCCAAACGATAACGTAGTCGGGTGTAACTGAATGGATCATCAGTAGAACGTTCGCATTCCACGCGAGCTGCGCGTGTTCAATTCCCAGTTGTAACAACTTTTAGTTAGACATAATTATTTTACCTTTCAACTTAACATAATATTATAATAAACATACATTAATTTTTACAAAACCATGCCATTACCACAATATATATATATATATATATATATATATATATATATATATATATATATATATATATATATATACATATATCAGGCATGGGACAATTAACTTTAAAGGCAATTAATTAAATTACAGTTAACTTAGAAATTATATATGTATATATATATATATACATACATATATATATATATATATATATGTATGTATGTATGTATGTATGTATGTATGTATGTATGTATGTATGTATGTATGTATATATGTATATATATATATATATATATATATATATATATATATATATATATATATATATATATATATATATATATGTATATATATATTGTGTTGATGAGCTATGATAAACTTTAAAAGTTATTGTGCATGATGTTTATTTTAATTTAAAAAAAATTCTAAATATAACTGTATAAGTACAACTAAAAATATGCACTAGACGGGAATCGAACACGCGCTGAGCCAATAAACTTCACCCGATTACGTCATCGTTTGGGTGTATATTCATCTCATTCTTCACCTACAGGTGGCGCAACCAAGCCTCAACAAAACGGCAAATTTGTAGAAACGCAGGAAATTGAGAGAACGGCGAGTTTGTAGTAACGCGGGACGCCACCAGCCGCTAGAAACGTTACAGTGCGTAGATCAGCGGTAACCGCGAGAAATACGCGTGGATTCAATAACTTTATTCCGGAATATTACATCCAAAAAAAAGACTAGACTATAACGACTAAAAACCATAAATATATAGCATATTTCTCCAGTGATGTCATGTTATGGGCTTCATAGGAATGGCCAGCTACGGCAGCCTGACGTCTCGTAGTCGCATTGCATGCACGACCTCGCACGACGACGACACGCGCGGCGTGGAGGAAATAATTATTAATGGGAATGTTGGGGCACATTTATGCAGTGTGCAAATTTTATAACTATATTTCACCTGCAAGTTACACAAATAGATAATGCATAAACGGTATGGTTTCCTGTCTCCAGAGTCTATATCCCCGTGTCGGCACGTGCAGTCATGTTATGACTGCCAATAAAAGTATGTTGAAAACTGAAATATTGTACAGTTTATGTCTGAATATGGATACGTACTCGGCAAAATCTTGCAAGGATATTGAGAGAGATGACCACGTGACTGGTCATGTGCTATGTCCTATGTACATGTGCTTTATGTTCTTATTTATAATTTTTTTCTCGGTATGTTGTCTTGCATTGTGTATCAAAGCCCTGACTGCTGGAGTCGGCGGAGGAACGCCTTCACTGACTCAGCGAGGACAACATTGTCTGGTAGAGTCGGCGGAGGAACGCCTCCACTGACTCAGCGAGGACAACATTGTCTGGTAGAGTCGGCGGAGGAACGCCTTCACTGACTCAGCGAGGACAACATTGTCTGGTAGAGTCGGCGGAGGAACGCCTTCACTGACTCAGCGAGGACAACATTGTCTGGTAGAGTCAGCGGAGGAACGCCTTCACTGACTCAGCGAGGACAACATTGTCTGGTAGAGTCGGGGGAGGAACGCCTCCACTGACTCAGCGAGGACAACATTGTCTGGTAGAGTCGGCGGAGGAACGCCTCCACTGACTCAGCGAGGACAACATTGTCTGGTAGAGTCGGCGGAGGAACGCCTTCACTGACTCAGCGAGGACAACTTTGTCTGGTAGAGTCGGCGGAGGAACGCCTCCACTGACTCAGCGAGGACAACATTGTCTGGTAGAGTCGGCGGAGGAACGCCTCCACTGACTCAGCGAGGACAACATCGTCTGGTAGAGTCGGCGGAGGAACGCCTCCACTGACTCAGCGAGGACAACATCGTCTGGTAGAGTCGGCGGAGGAACGCCTTCACTGACTCAGCGAGGACAACATCGTCTGGTAGAGTCGGCGGAGGAACGCCTTCACTGACTCAGCGAGGACAACATTGTCTGGTAGAGTCAGCGGAGGAACGCCTCCACTGACTCAGCGAGGACAACTTTGTCTGGTAGAGTCGGCGGAGGAACGCCTCCACTGACTCAGCGAGGACAACATTGTCTGGTAGAGTCGGCGGAGGAACGCCTTCACTGACTCAGCGAAGACAACATTGTCTGGTAGAGTAGGCGGAGGAACGCCTCCACTGACTCAGCGAGGACATTGTCTGGTAGAGTCGGCAGAGGAACGCCTCCACTGACTCAGCGAGGACAACATTGTTTGGTAGAATCGGCGGAGGAACGCCTTCACTGACTCAGCGAGGACAACATTGTCTGGTAGAGTCGGCGGAGGAACGCCTTCACTGACTCAGCGAGGACAACATTGTCTGGTAGAGTCGGCGGAGGAACGCCTTCACTGAATCAGCGAGGACAACATTGTCTGGTAGAGTCGGCGGAGGAACGCCTCCACTGAATCAGCGAGGACAACATTGTTTGGTAGAGTCGGCGAAGGAACGCCTCCACTGAATCAGCGAGGACAACATTGTCTGGTAGAGTCGGCGGAGGAACGCCTCCACTGAATCAGCGAGGACAACATTGTTTGGTAGAGTGTTCCACGCCACAATCGTTCTTGTGAGGAAGGCGAACTTGTAAGCGTCCACCTTTGGATCCAGTGTGGTGAAGTGCATGGTGTTCCAGCGGTTGGCATGATGCTCAGGGCGTGGCACAGGGTGACATGAAGTGGAGACTTCTACAAATCCTTCAACTATTTTGTATAACATGCCAAGCTTGGCATGTTATACAAAATTCCAGTTATACTTCTACAAATCCTTCAACTATTTTGTATAACATGCCAAGCCTGGCATGAGCCCTCCTAGTCCGGAGTTATGGGCACCCCCACGATAATATGCTTTGTTCAATACAAATCGTGCTGCTTTTTTATACCATTTCTACCTGGTTGATGTATTTCCGCTGATATGGATCCCAGATAGAAGCGCTGTTTTTCCACTTTGGGTCTTGTAAGTCCGTTCCTTTAGGGCTCGGGAGCACTGGCGTACGGTGTCCACAGGAAACTTGTCCTATTTGCAGCAGTTGTGACCTTGTTGATGTGCTCATTGTGCTGGTCCCACTACAGGGTCGAGGTGATGTTTACCCCCAGGTATGTGCTGCATACACCCATGTTATAAGTGTGGATTGTCTTCTTGTTGTTGCTGAAGGTGATGATATTACATTGAATTCCATCAGCCAGGTCTTGCTCCACTCGTGAAACTTGTTTAGGTCGTCTTGCCCTGCTGTCTGTCCGTCTTGATTTCGAGATTTTCAGCCATATACAAATAGCCCCATTGAGCACCCAGTGAACACTAAATGAACACCCAGTGAGCACTGTGTGAGCACCAAGTGGGTACACAGTGAGCACCCAGTGGGTACCTAATGAACGCCCTTTAGGAATACAGTAAACACCCAATGAGCACTGTGTGAGCACCTAATGGGTACACAGTGAGCACCCAGTGGGTATACTGTGAGCACCCAGTAGATGCACAGTGAGCACTGAGTGGGTACACAGTGAACACCAAGTGGGTACACATTGAACACCCAATGAGTACACAGTGGACACCCAGTGAATACACAGTGAACACCCAGTGGGTACACAGTGACCACCCAGTGGGTGCACAGTGAACACACAGTGGACACTGATCACCCAGTGAGCACTCAGTGAGCACCCAGTGGGTACACACAGTGAAAACCCAGTGGGTTTACAGTGAGCACCCAGTGGGTACACAGTGGACACCCAGTGGGTTTACATTGAGCACCCAGTGGGTACACAGCGAGCACTCAGTGGATTTACATTGAGCAATCAGTGGGTACAGAGTGAGTACTCAGTGGGTACACAGTGAACACCCAGTGGGTACACAGTGAGTACTCAGTAGGTACACAGTGGACACCCAGTGAGTTTACATTGAGTACCCAGTGGGTACACAGTGGACACCCAGTGAGCATCCAGTGAGTACACAGTGAGCACCAAGTGGGTACACAGTGAACACCCAGTGAGTACACAGTGAGCACCCAGTGGGTACACAGTGAGCACCCAGTGAGTACACAGTGAGCACCCAGTGGGTACACAGTGAGCACCCAGTGGGTACACAGTGAGCACCCAGTGGGTACACAGTGAGCACCCAGTGGGTACACAGTGAGCACCCAGTGGGTACACAGTGAGCACCCAGTGGGTACACAGTGAGCACCCAGTGGGTACACAATGAGCACCCAGTGGGTACACAGTGAGCATCCAGTGGGTTCACAGTGAGCATCCAGTGGGTACACAGTGAGCTCCCAGTGGGTACACAGTGAGCATCCAGTGGGTACACAGTGAGCACCCAGTGGGTACACAGTGAGCATCCAGTGGGTACACAGTGAGCACCCAGTGGGTACACACAGTGAACACCCAGTGGGTACACAGCGAGCACCCAGTGGGTACACAGTGAGCACCCAGTGGGTACACAGGGAGCACCCAGTGGGTACACAGTGAGCACCGAGTGGGTACACAGTGAGCATCCAGTGGGTACACAGTGAGCACCCAGTGGGTACACAGTGAGCACCCAGTGGGTACACAGTGAGCACCCAGTGGGTACACAGTGAGCACCCAGTGAGCATCCAGTGAACACCCAGTGGGTACACAGTGAGCACCAAGTGGGTACACAGTGAGCATCCAGTGTGTACACAGTGAGCACCCAGTGGGTACACAGTGAGCACCCAGTGGGTACACAGTGAGCACCCAGTGAGCATCCAGTGAACACCCAGTGGGTACACAGTGAGCATTCTGTGGGTACACAGTGAGCTCCCAGTGGGTACACAGTGAGCATCCAGTGGGTACACAGTGAGCACCCAGTGGGTACACAGTGAGCACCCAGTGAGCATCCAGTGAACACCCAGTGGGTACACAGTGAGCATCCAGTGGGTACACAGTGAGCTCCCAGTGGGTACACAGTGAGCATCCAGTGGGTACACAGTGAGCACCCAGTGGGTACACAACGAGCACCCAGTGGGTACACAGTGAGCACCCAGTGGGTACACAGTGAGCACCCAGTGGGTAAAGACAGTGAACACTTATGGGTTTACAGTGAGCACCCATTAAGTACACATTGAACACCCAGTGGGTACACACAGTGAACACCCAGTGGGTTTACAGTGAGCACCCAGTGGGTACACAGTGGACACCCAGTGGGTTTACATTGAGCACCCAGTAGTTACACAGCGAGCACTCAGAGGATTTACATTGAGCAATCAGTGGGTACAGAGTGAGTACTCAGTGGGTACACAGTGAACATCCAGTGAGTACACAGTGAGCACCCAGTGGGTACACAGTGAGCACCCAGTGAGTACACAGTGAGCACCCAGTGGGTACACAGAGAGCACCCAGTGGGTACACAGTGAGAACCCAGTGGGTACACAGTGAGCACCCAGTGGGTACACAGTGAGCACCGAGTGGGTACACAGTGAGCATCCAGTGGGTACACAGTGAGCACCCAGTGGGTACACAGTGAGCACCCAGTGGGTACATAGTGAGCATCCAGTGGGTACACAGTGAGCACCCAGTGGGTACACAGTGAGCACCCAGTGAGCATCCAGTGAACACCCAGTGGGTACACAGTGAGCACCAAGTGGGTACACAGTGAGCATCTAGTGTGTACACAGTGAGCACCCAGTGGGTACACAGTGAGCACCCAGTGGGTACACAGTGAGCACCCAGTGAGCATCCAGTGAACACCCAGTGGGTACACAGCGAGCACCCAGTGGGTACACAGTGAGCACCCAGTGGGTACACAGTGAGCACCCAGTGGGTACACAGTGAGCATCTAGTGTGTACACAGTGAGCACCCAGTGGGTACACAGTGAGCACCCAGTGGGTACACAGTGAGCACCCAGTGAGCACCCAGTGAACACCCAGTGGGTACACAGTGAACATCCAGTGGGTACACAGTGAGCTCCCAGTGGGTACACAGTGAGCATCCAGTGGGTACACAGTGAGCACCCAGTGGGTACACAGTGAGCATCCAGTGGGTACACAATGAGCACCCAGTGGGTACACAGTGAGCACCCAGTGAACACCCAGTGGGTACACAGTGAGCATCCAGTGGGTACACAGTGAGCTCCCAGTGGGTACACAGTGAGCATCCAGTGGGTACACAGTGAGCACCCAGTGGGTACACAGCGAGCACCCAGTGGGTACACTGTGAGCACCCAGTGGGTACACAGTGAGCACCCAGTGGGTACACAGCGAGCACCCAGTGGGTACACAGCGAGCACCCAGTGGGTACACAGTGAGCACCCAGTGGGTACACAGTGAGCACCCAGTGGGTACACAGTGAACACCCAGTGGGTACACAGTGAGCACCCAGTGGGTACACAGTGAGCACCCAGTGGGTACACAGTGAGCATCCAGTGGGTACACAGTGAGCATCCAGTGGGTACACAGTGAGCTCCCAGTGGGTACACAGTGAGCATCCAGTGGGTACACAGTGAGCACCCAGTGGGTACACAGTGAGCATCCAGTGGGTACACAGTGAGCACCCAGTGGGTACACAGTGAGCACCCAGTGAACACCCAGTGAGCATCCAGTGGGTACACAGTGAGCTCCCAGTGGGTACACAGTGAGCATCCAGTGGGTACACAGTGAGCACCCAGTGGGTACACACAGTGAGCACCCAGTGGGTACACAGCGAGCACCCAGTGGGTACACAGTGAGCACCCAGTGGGTACACAGTGAGCACCCAGTGGGTACACAGTGAGCATCCAGTGTGTACACAGTGAGCACCCAGTGGGTACACAGTGAGCACCCAGTGAGCATCCAGTGAACACCCAGTGGGTACACAGTGAGCATCCAGTGGGTACACAGTGAGCTCCCAGTGGGTACACAGTTAGCATCCAGTGGGTACACAGTGAGCACCCAGTGAGCATCCAGTGAACACCCAGTGGGTACACAGTGAGCATCCAGTGGGTACACAGTGAGCTCCCAGTGGGTACACAGTGAGCATCCAGTGGGTACACAGTGAGCACCCAGTGGGTACACAGCGAGCACCCAGTGGGTACACAGTGAGCACCCAGTGGGTACACAGTGAGCACCCAGTGGGTACACAGTGAGCACCGAGTGGGTACACAGTGAGCATCCAGTGGGTCCACAGTGAGCACCCAGTGGGTACACAGTGAGCACCCAGTGGGTACACAGTGAGCACCCAGTGGGTACACAGTGAGCACCCAGTGGGTACACAGTGAGCACCCAGTGAGCATCCAGTGAACACCCAGTGGGTACACAGTGAGCACCAAGTGGGTACACAGTGAGCATCCAGTGTGTACACAGTGAGCACCCAGTGGGTACACAGTGAGCACCCAGTGAGTACTCAGTGAGCACCAAGTGGGTACACAGTGAGCACCCAGTGGGTACACAGTGAGCACCCAGTGGGTACACACAGTGAACACCCAGTGGGTAAACAGTGCACACCCAGTGGGTTTACAGTGAGCACCCAGTGGGTACACGGTGAGCACCCAGTGGGTACATGGTGAGCACCCAGTGGGTACACAGTGAGCACCCAGTGGGTACACAGTGAGCACCCAGTGGGTACACAGTGAGCATCCAGTGGATACACAGCGAGCACCCAGTCGGTACACAGCGAGCACCCAGTCGGTACACAGAGAGCACCCAGTGGGTATACAATGAGCACCCAGTGGGTACACAGTGAGCACCCAGTGGGTACACAGTGAGCATCCAGTGGGTACACAGTGAGCTCCCAGTGGGTACACAGTGAGCATCCAGTGGGTACACAGTGAGCACCCAGTGGGTACACACAGTGAGCACCCAGTGGGTACACAGCGAGCACCCAGTGGGTACACAGTGAGCACCCAGTGGGTACACAGTGAGCACCCAGTGGGTACACAGTGAGCACCCAGTGGGTACACAGTGAGCACCCAGTGGGTACACAGTGAGCATCCAGTGGATACACAGCGAGCACCCAGTCGGTACACAGCGAGCACCCAGTCGGTACACAGAGAGCACCCAGTGGGTATACAGTGAGCACCCAGTGGGTACACAGTGAGCACCCAGTGGGTACACAGTGAGCACCCAGTGAGTACTCAGTGAGCACCAAGTGGATACACAGTGAGCACCCAGTGGGTACACTGTGAGCACCCAGTGGGTACACAGTGAGCACCCAGTGGGTACACAGTGAGCACCCAGTGGGTACATAGTGAGCACCCAGTGGGTACACAGCGAGCATCCAGTGGGTACACAGTGAGCACCCAGTGGGTACACAGTGAGCACCCAGTGGGTACACAGTGAGCACCCAGTGGGTACACAGCGAGCACCCAGTGGTGGTTAATGTACTGAAGCAATTTAAAGAGTCAAATATTGATGATTTTTATACACTAACATTCAATGTGTTAGACATTTTACAATTTAGCATTATAACTCCATCCTTAACTGATTTAGCCTATTGCAAATCTGGTTCATTGACGTCCATATATGTAGTGTGTGAATAGTTTATGTAGTATCCTTAGTCGATTTAATAAAAAATGCTTATTTTTGTTCCAAATCATTGAAAGAATCGACTTTAGTTGTTAGATCTGGTAAGGATCAAAATAGTGGATATCCAAAATGGTAAACACTGAGTGGGTCAATGTCGAGCAAGGGTGTGACTTTCACCTTCTCATCGATCACATGACAAAGTTTGAAGTGTTTCCATTTGACGAAAATTTAAGTCATTTAATAGTTTGTCTGATGATTTCACAAAACTACATACAAAACGAGGTAGTATGTTGCAGCGGATACTGGGTAGGTTTGATTTTTCACAAAATGAATTTGAAATGAGACTAGCAAAACATCGAATTGAGATGGAACCTTTAATATAATAGCAGATACTATGCCATTTTATTAATTAGCACAATTCTATTAAACATTTGTCCACAAATATATTCCAAAGTAAACAACAGAAAACCACAGCTCTGTTTTAAGTTTTTTTGTAGACATCGTGAGAGTAAAAATTATTATTTTTAATAAGGGGCTTTTGAAATATAGCAAAGCCAATAATCAAACAGAGAGAGGCACTTTACCTGCCAATACTGTCAATGGAAAGCCATTGTTGCAAAATTTCTACCAGAAAAAAAACCTAAAAACTTTGCCTTTCCAATTTTTTTGTAATAATCCAAGTAGACCATTTACCCACCCACCTACATTGATTTTTTTGGGTTTATTGGAATTAACTTGTATTTACAAAGCCCCAAAGTGCTTGGCTAATTGTTTCTGCGTAGGACATCATCAAAGATGCTGAGGAAGACATCAGCATGGTGCTCCTGGAAGATGAGAGTGGGGCGGAGTCTGAGTGTGTGCACCCCACTCCCGGCCGCAACCACGCCTGGAAAAAGAAGAATAAAGACTTATGTCACTAGTATTAAATATCAGTATCAGTAAATATAATAAATTTTCCTTCAAAAGAGCTTTATATAAAATGACAGAAATAAAAACTATAAAAGATTATACATACAAAATACATATAAAAACTGTGCAAAAAATAATAAAATGTATTTAAAGGTAAACTTGGCTTCCTTCCTTGGCGCTTCTTACTGTTATATGTAATTAAAAAATAATAATAATAAAAGCTAGCCTTTTTTCTAAAGGTATTTCCCTGCTCTAGATTGGTATAATGCAGAGTTTTGACCAACCGTTGTTCTTCAGGTCTGTCAGTAGCTGGTCCCTGTGCTTGGCGTCTCTGACATCCACGGCACAGAACATGCCCTTGCCCCTCGCCCCACTCAGCTGGCTGGGGTAGCGCTCCTGCAACAGTCATTTATAACATTTCCTTCAATTATTTTAGTCAAAACATAAAAGTTGATGTGCATATCATACAGCTAGTTTCTTGAAATATCTGTGCATTGGGGTTATTTAGGAGTGCTTAAGACAAGCCAAAAGAATATTAAACTGTTAGTCTAAATTAGTTTGTGAACAGTAATTTGAATTTTGTTAAGTACAATCATAAACTTCATAGAACTGATTCAGTTGAGAAGTCTTAATAGTTAAGCCAAAGTCACATGGGTAATATATAATGTCATAATAATGCTTGTTTCACTAAGGGGTGATCACATAAGTTCATAAAGTCCAAATAACCGTAATGTGTTTAGTATTTGTTCATACCCCTCAATACGTGGTGTGGGACATACTATTATGTGCATATTGCCAATCCAAAAGCACAGCCAACAGCTGCCGGCCTCCTGTCCATATTCAACCATGAATATAAACCACAATGAGAGGTTTATATTCCACTCATGAATATAACCCACAACAAGTGGTTTATATTCAAAAATGAATATAAACCACAAGTAGTTTATATTCAACCATGAATATAAACCACAACAAATGGTTTATATTCAACCATGAATATAAACCACCACAAGTAGCTTAAACATTTATTCGTCAATTTAGTATAACAAAAAAGCACCATTAATGCGAAAGAAATGCAGAAATGCCAATACTGTATTCGTCTTTTAAAACAATAGTAAAACAGTTTTAAAACAATTTGTATAGCCAAATGTCAGTGTGAATTAATATCCGTTTCACTCTTTAGGTGGCGCTACTGATGCTGAGATTCACTAGTCCCACCAAAGCCCAGCAATACATGCCACTATACATTGAGCACTTATGACGACCCTTTAAGTGTTTGTAACTGACTACAGCTGCATTTCAACAGGCAGTAATGTCCTGTTTACACAAATGATATGTTCAGTTAGACAATTTTACAAAACTAATGGACGCATTGTGCTGTGTAAACACAGCTATGGACGTCCTGGGCAGTGTAAACACAGCTACAGACGTCCTGTGCTGTGTGTAAACACAGCTACAGACGTCCTGTGCTGTGTAAACACAGCTACAGACATCCTGTGCTTTGCAAACACAGCTACATACGTCCTGTGCTGTGCAAACACAGCTACAGACGTCCTGTGCTGTGCAAACACAGCTACAGACGTCCTGTGCTGTGTGTAAACACAGCTACAGACGTCCTGTGCTGTGCAAACACAGCTACAGACGTCCTGCGCTGTGCAAACACAACTACAGAGTCCTGCGCTGTGCAAACACAGCTACAGACATTCTGTACTCTAGCAGAGCTTACAATGTCTCCAGAGGCAGTTTAAAGATGGTTTATTATAATGATTGTAATAAAGGAATACATACAAAATAGTACATGTTAAATATCATATTTACTATAATGAGGGTTTATAGCTAGTTTTAACTCTACAATACACGAGAAACAAAACACAAGAGTAAATTACAAACTTCAGTGCAATTAGAATAGAACAGTTCATCAGTTCAAACAACATTAATGGATTTGATCATTGTAACAACACATGATCATTTTATATCTACCTTATTTTCTTGATCTTCAAACAACACTCAGATGATATTTAAATGCCACAAATGTGTAACAATAATCTACTGTCAATGTAGCTGCAGAGTTTACCACAATGATATCCACTAGTTCTACAAAAGTGTCATTCTACAAACATTTCACCTGCAGCTCCAACAAACCAGGTAAGATCACCATTACCTGTAGCTGCGCCATCCCCTGGACCAGTCTCCGGCCCACTCTGGTTACACTGTCCAGCAGGTCTTCATCACGAATGACCTTCAGCATCTCCTCCAGAAGGATGACCTTGGACGGGTCACCCATCCATGTGTTGAATATTCTGTAGCCCTGTCGAATGGGTGGAGAAGTAAGACTAGCCAGAAACACAGCGAGGGCAACGTATGATAATCATACCCTGATGTATCTCTGGAAAATACATTTCCATTCTACTAAATAAACTTGCATTGATATGACAGATTTTCAGTAATGTCACAATATGACCAAATATCATTTAATGATTGACACGGTACTTATCTCCCATTTACTGTGACTATCAATGCTAAATCTTATATATGAATTATCATTTTCTTCAACCACAACTATTTAGATTACTTACTCAATACTCAACTTAATATATATATATATATATATATATATATATATATATATATATATATATATATACACATACATACCAACCTGATGAACATATTTACGAAAGCTAAATCTTGTGATAATTACAGCTAAACTAAGGAAACAAAATAAATTCTTTGGAAGTATTAAATTTAACCATATACAAAAAAATTACAATGCAGACCCAGTTATCTATAGTGGAAATTCACCTGTCATTGTGACATACTTGCACCAAGCTTCAGATTTAGAAAAGTCCCAGCGAATTCTGCTGGGAAATTCCCCAGTGTATAAATTAACAGAATTGTCATTTAAAAAAATGATTCCTTGTTCCCTGGATGTGGTACCTCAGTCGGCCTCATCTCATCAGTGTAGTAAAAGCCGCCAGTCATCATCTTCTTGCTGAAGATGACAATGTCTGGGGGCGAGGGCAGACTCCAGGTGTCATGGAACCACATGTGCCCCGTTGTACCTGCCCCTGTCTGTACCTCATCCAGCACCAGATACACCCCGTACTGAAGGCATACACATCATACTGAATGCATACACATCAAACTGAACGTATATACATCATGCTGAAGGCATACACATCATACTGAATGCATACACATCAAACTGAAGGCATACACATCATACTGAATGCATACACATCAAACTGAAGGCATATACATCAAACTGAAGGCATACACATCATGATGAAGGTATACACATCGAACTGAAGGCATACACATCATGCTGAAGGTATACACATCAAACTGAACGTATATACATCATGCTAAAGGCATACACATCAAACTGAAGGCATATACATCAAACTGAAGGCATACACATCATGCTGAAGGTATACACATCGAACTGAAGGCATACACATCATGCTGAAGGTATACACATCATGCTGAAGGCATACACATCATGCTGAAGGCATACACATCATGCTGAAAGTATACACATCATGCTGAAGGCATACACATCATGCTGAAGGCATACACATCATGCTGAAGGTATACACATCGAACTGAAGACATACACACTGTACTGAAGTCAAATAAAATTTCCCATTCAATAAACTCAAATTTATTGTAACTATACAGCAAGTATAATAATTATAAGAAAGGAAAAGTGATACATCACACATGTAAACAGTTGTAACTGTCATTGTCTCAGGCATGTAAACAGTTGTAACTGTCATTGTCTCAGGCATGTAAACAGGTGTAAATGTCATTGTCTCAGGCATGTAAACAGTTGTAACTGTCATTGTCTCAGGCATGTAAACAGTTGTAACTGTCATTGTCTCAGACATGTAAACAGTTGTAACTGTCATTGTCTCAGGCATGTAAACAGTTGTAACTGTCATTGTCTCAGGCATGTAAACAGTTGTAAACAGTTGTAACTGTCATTGTCTCAGACATTTGTTCACTCTGTTCTCACTCTGTTACTCACACAATACCCAAAACAAATCTGGCTTCCAACATCTGCAAGATTTTCTGAATACATAATATTGAATTTTATCATGTAAATGTGTGGTAAAATGTTTGGATAGAAAATTGCCAAGAAAACCAGACAAATAAAATCAGGCTTCAAATAACAATATTGCTCTGTGTTAAAACCCAACCCTCTAGGAGATGTAATTGTCACTCAATACATCAAGTATAATATAACTGAGTTAGTGAAACATCACCAATGATCAAAACTTACATCTTTACAATACTTCCATCTTTACGATACTTACATAGTTATGATACTTACATATTTATATTTATGTCTTTACGATATTTACATCTTTGCAACACTTACATCTTTACGGTACCAATATCTTTATGATACTTACCAGGTACATGCATATTTATGACTTACATGTTTACAATATTTATGTCTTTATGATATTTACATCTTTGCAATACTTACATCTTTACGGTATTAACATCTTTATGATACATCTTTACGATACTTATATTTTTACGGTACTTACGTCTTTATGATACTTACAATCTTTGCGATACATATTTTATTATACATCTTTACGATATTTCTATCTTTATGATACTTGCATATTTACAATACTTATATATTTACAATACTTACGTCTTTACAGACTTGTTGAAGTTGCCGGAAGAAATCTGGCGAGGCATGATTATCACCCCCTTCACCCTGAATTGGTTCCACCACCACCCCCGCCACTGGGGTGCCCCGGGCACTGTACTCCTCTATCTTCCTACACACCTGTAATGATCACAAACCCCTTAGGCAACACCCACACCAAGCAACAGGATACATAAACAGTGCCTTCATTTTATTCCATGTCATAGTTTCAATTTGTAACATTTACACGTCATTTATTCACGCACAGAAGTGCAACGACCATTGTGGAAACTGCATAAATGAATGGCATGCAACATGCTTTAATCAAATGTACTTTTTCAAGCTATTTTCTTGTTAAACATGACAGTTATCATTGACACCATAGACAACAAGAGCACTATAAATAGGGTCTCAGTTAGGAACTTCCAAAAATGGAAACATATTAACTGTTGTTTTATAACATATCTTTCTTAGATGCTGTATATAAAAATAATTATACATTTTCATCACTTTCATGAAAACATACACCACCAGTTGAGCACTTGTGATGGGAATAACTCACATTCTCTGCTATAATCTAATATTATGCTATTAATCAATATCTACTCTAGCGATTGGCCAATTCTAGCTGATTGTCAACCTGCTCAGTTTAGATGTGTCTGGAGTTACCTGTTGCAGACATCTTGCCTCCTCTTGGCTATTCTGCCCAACGTTATCTGACAGAGGGTATTTAGTCTTTGGAAAATCTGTTATCGGCCAATCAATGGATGGAAAGTCTAACTTATGCATCCATTTTGTGTGGGTCATCATAAGAGAACCTATAATAACAACAACAATTCTGAAATAATAAAAACAACAAAAAAGGGATGCAGCTTACAAGCAAACAACACTATTTATCAGATACTTTACAGAGCCATCAGACAACAACACAACTATGTTCAAGCACATAGCTACAGGTAGCTACAGGTAGCTTTGTAGCAAAGAATAACACAGGCTTCACAACATGTTTTTGTTCATAATAATAGTAATTTGTGGTGTTTTTGTGATGATGTATAAGTATAAGTATAAAATATGTTTCCTATCATAATAAAATAACATCAACAATTAATGAGAACATAAACAATAAGCACTCGCAAACAGTTTTACAGCATAAGCCACAATGCACACTGTCCTTCATAAAATACTGACAGCTTTGGAAGAAAGAGAAGCCAGAGGAGACACTATCTATGCTTTATCTTCTATAGTGACCAGCATGAGTAAAGTGCAGCCAGTGAAGCAGTTCGCACTAGACGAAGACACACATCCATGGTGCTACAGGTCTATTACACACACTAGATGAAGATAAGAACACATCCATGGTGCTATGGGTCTATTACACACACTAGATGAAGATAAGAACACATCCATGGTGCTACAGGTCTATTACACACACTAGATGAAGATAAGAACACATCCATGGTGCTATGGGTCTATTACACACACTAGATGAAGATAAGAACACATCCATGGTGCTACAGGTCTATTACACACACTAGATGAAGATAAGAACACATCCATGGTGCTATGGGTCTATTACACACACTAGATGAAGATAAGAACACATCCATGGTGCTACAGGTCTATTACACACACTAGATGAAGATAAGAACACATCCATGGTGCTATGGGTCTATTACACACACTAGATGAAGATAAGAACACATCCATGGTGCTACAGGTCTATTACACACACTAGATGAAGATAAGAACACATCCATGGTGCTACGGGTCTATTACACACACTAGATGAAGATAAGAACACATCCATGGTGCTACAGGTCTATTACACCCACTAGATGAAGATAAGAACACATCCATGGTGCTACAGGTCTATTACACACACTAGATGAAGATAAGAACACATCCATGGTGCTACAGGTCTATTACACACACTAGATGAAGATAAGAACACATCCATGGTGATACAGGTCTATTACACACACTAGATGAAGATAAGAACACATCCATGGTGCTACAGGTCTATTACACACACTAGATGAAGATAAGAACACATCCATGGTGCTACAGGTCTATTACACACACTAGATGAAGATAAGAACACATCCATGGTGCTACGGGTCTATTACACACACTAGATGAAGATAAGAACACATCCATGGTGCTACAGGTCTATTACACGCACTAGATGAAGACACACATTAATGGTGCTACGGGTCTATTACACACACTAGATGAAGATAAGAACACATCCATGGTGCTACAGGTCTATTACACACACTAGATGAAGACACACATCCATGTTGCTATGGGTCTATTACACGCACTAGATGAAGACACACATCCATGGTGCTATGGGTCTATTACACACACTAGATGAAGACACACATCCATGGTGCTACAGCTCTATTATATGCACTAGATGAAGACACACATCCATGGTGCTATGGGTCTATTACACGCACTAGATGAAGACACACATCCATGGTGCTACAGGTCTATTATATGCACTAGATGAAGACACACATCCATGGTGCTATGGGTCTATTACACGCACTAGATGAAGACACACATCCATGGTGCTACAGGTCTATTACACACACTAGATGAAGACACACATCCATGTTGCTATGGGTCTATTACACGCACTAGATGAAGACACACATCCATGGTGCTATGGGTCTATTACACACACTAGATGAAGACACACATCCATGGTGCTACAGGTCTATTACACACACTAGATGAAGACACACATCCATGTTGCTATGGGTCTATTACACGCACTAGATGAAGACACACATCCATGGTGCTATGGGTCTATTACACGCACTAGATGAAGACACACATCCATGGTGCTATGGGTCTATTACACACACTAGATGAAGACACACATCCATGGTGCTACAGGTCTATTATATGCACTAGATGAAGACACACATCCATGGTGCTATGGGTCTATTACACGCACTAGATGAAGACACACATCCATGGTGCTACAGGTCTATTACATACACTAGATGAAGACACACATCCATGGTGCTATGGGTCTATTACACACACTAGATGAAGACACACATCCATGGTGCTACAGGTCTATTACACACACTAGATGAAGACACACATCCATGTTGCTACAGGTCTATTATATGCACTAGATGAAGACACACATCCATGGTGCTATGGGTCTATTACACGCACTAGATGAAGACACACATCCATGGTGCTATGGGTCTATTACACGCACTAGATGAAGACACACATCCATAGTGCTACAGGTCTATTATATGCACTAGATGAAGACAAGAATACATCCATGGCGTTACGTGTCTACTAGGTGAAACACTTGGCAATATTTGAACTTATTTATTTATATACACCTACATACGATAAGTAACCCTTCTGGGAATCCTCGGTGAGTCTAAACACCCAACCTAGAGGGTTTCACAGTGACAGAGCTGGTCTCTTATTAGACTCAGTGGGTTTTACAGCTAGTGCTGCCACCTACTGGGAAGAAAGGTGACACTGTCTCATGTGACATCCATGCACCTGACATGCAGTTACCTCAACACCAATCATACAGAGACAATCATTAGACACTAGGACTATCTTACAATCTCATCTCCATCTTTACCTCACTAATGCTTTTCGCATCCTCTGCACAGTTGTTCCCCCAGTGGTCCTCCATGGGGTATCGGTACTTGGGAAAGGGGGCGGAGGGCCAGTCGAGGGCAGGGAAGTCAAGTTTGTGCATCCACTTCGAGTGGGTGGCATTCAGACAACCTAGGTCAACGTGAAATGTTTCCTAACTGGGACGTGCTTCTTAAGGCTGCTCCTTCAACAACAGGTCAGGCTAATGCACATCTCTCAAGTCTGCTTATTTGGTATTACAAACTATTTGTGAGTGAATGAGTAAGCAAGCGAGTGACTGAATGAGAGAGTGAGCAAGCATGCCACTGAGTGAGTAAGCTAGTGAGTAAGCGAGTGTGACTAATTGTATCTGACTAATTATTAGTGAATGTGCAGAAACAAGAGAAGTAACCTTCTGGTTAGATCCTTTGTCTGCTGTGGCGTGAGGTGAAGCAGGGCAGAGACGTAGCAGTAAAAGGTTTCCTGGCACTCACCCATGGTCCTGCCGTGGAAGGCGTTGCTGAACGAGAGAAGAGTGAGAGGAGGACAGCCGGGGGGTTGGTTGATGAGGGACGAGTCCCGCTCCTCCTGGGAGGGTGGCTCCCCTCCCCGCTGCTTCCTCTAGAACAACCACGTGGGATTCAAACTAACCAGGCACCTGTACAACAACTCTACCTGTACAACAACTCTACCTGTACAACAACTCTACCTGTACAACAACTGTATCAGTAATAAAGCCATCATCACATAATATGATGGTTTCAATCACAAGATTTTAACAAATTTTTTTTTTATTAAACGGATACTTCCAGTTGTAGGCTTCTCTAAATTCATAGGCAACATCTGTATCGCTGTTTCCCCTCTTCAACTGCCCTCTGGTGGCGTCTACGGTCAACTTCTACAGTTATGGTCCTCCATACAACTTTGTGTTTGGTTGTTGCCAGCAACTGGACATCATTTATTGGCTTTCAGAACCATTCCTTTAACTATTCATATAATCACATCTTCACCCGATAGTGGTCTTGGTGTTGCCTTATGTCATAATTAAACAAATATTTAATAAATTTAAATTACCCAGATTACTCTGGTCAATCCTCACAAACAAAACATCACTGAACTTTGTTAGTTCAGTGGACTCTGTTAGTTCAGTGGACTCTGTTAGTTCAGTGGACTCTGTTAGTTCAGTGGACTCTGTTAATTCAGTGGACTCTGTTAGTTCAGTGGACTCTGCTAGTTCAGTGGACTCTGTTAGTTCAGTGGACTCTGCTTAAAATAATCGCTTCAGGCCAAAGCAATTTGATTAATCAGCTGATTCACTTATTTAAAGGTGCTTAATCAATTCGATTATTTCACTAGTCTCATTTCAAATTACTTTTGTGAAAAACCAAACCTACCTAGTATCCACTGCAACATGCTAGTTTGTTTGTGCAACTTTTGTACGTAGTTTTTGTGAAATCATCAGACAAACTATTAAATTAGTTAATATTTGCTCAAGCATTAACTGAAGTAAAAATCGAAATGCTGAAAAATCATGATTTTTTTCCTTGGTGAAATTTTTTCACTTTGTCATGTGATCGGCGAGAGGATGGAGGTCACACCCATGATCAGCATTGACCCACACAGTGTTAATCATTTTGGATATCCACTAGTTTGATTCTTACCAGATCTAACAACTAAAGTAAACTGTTTCAATGGTTTGAACAAAAATAGGTATTTTTTTTATTAAATCGATTGTGGATGTTACATAACCTATTTGCACACTACATATTTGAACACCAATGAACCAGACTTGCGATAGGATAAATCTGTTGAGGAAGCTGTTTTAAATGGTGGCATTAGGGAATGATTCCATCTCATCCAATACATTTGATTCTACTAAACAGCTGATTATATTATCAATGATTCTGCTAAGCAGAGTTGACTGTAGTAGAAAAGTTAGCACTCACCCTGTAGGCCATGAACACAGCCTTGTAGGCGTGCTCGTTGGCGCATGCACCACACCCCAGCGTCATGCAGTTGCCCAAACCTGTCGGTGCAATCTGTCAAAACATAATTTCGGCTGAAATGATTTCACAAAATCGATACAGAAACAAGGATTTAGGTCAGAATTAAGTATTTTTGCACTTGTACATGATTGAAGAGATTGACACTTACTGTCATGAGGGAGGTTGACACTTACTGTCATGTGGGAGGCTGACACTTATTGCTTTGAGGGAGATTGACACTTACTGACATGAGGGAGGTTGACACTTACTGTCATATGGGAGGCTGACACTTACTGGCACGAGGGAGGTTGACACTTACTGTCATATGGGAGGCTGACACTTACTGTCATGAGGGAGGTTCACACTTACTGTCATATGGGAGGCTGACACTTACTGGCATGAGGGAGGTTGACACTTACTTCCATGAGGGAGGTTGACACTTACTTCCATGAGGAAGGTTGACAGTTACTGCCATGAGGGAGGTTGACAGTTACTGCCATAAGGGAGGTTGACACTTACTGCCATGAGGAAGGTTGACACTTACTGCCATGAGGGAGGTTGACACTTACTGCCATGAGGGAGGTTGACAGTTACTGCCATGAGGGAGGTTGACACTTACTGCCATGAGGAAGGTTGACACTTACTGCCATGAGGGAGGTTGACACTTACTGGCATGAGGGAGGTTGACACTTACTGCCATGAGGAAGGTTGACAGTTACTGCCATGAGGGAGGTTGACACTTACTGCCATGAGGAAGGTTGACACTTACTGCCATGAGGGAGGTTGACACTTACTGGCATGAGGGAGGTTGACACTTACTGCCATGAGGGAGGTTGACACTTACTGGCATGAGGAAGGTTGACACTTACTGCCATGAGTGAGGTTGACATTTACTGCCATGAGGAAGGTTGACACTTACTGCCATGAGGGAGGTTGACACTTACTGGCATGAGGGAGGTTGACACTTACTGTCATGAGGGAGGTTGACACTTACTGGCATGAGGGAGGTTGATACTTACTGGCATGAGGGAGGTTGACACTTACTGCCATGAGGAAGGTTGACAGTTACTGCCATGAGGGAGGTTGACAGTTACTGCCATAAGGGAGGTTGACACTTACTGCCATAAGGGAGGTTGACACTTACTGCCATGAGGAAGGTTGACACTTACTGCCATGAGGGAGGTTGACACTTACTGCCATGAGGGAGGTTGACAGTTACTGCCATGAGGGAGGTTGACACTTACTGCCATGAGGAAGGTTGACACTTACTGACATGAGGGAGGTTGACACTTACTGGCATGAGGGAGGTTGACACTTACTGCCATGAGGGAGGTTGACAGTTACTGGCATGAGGGAGGTTGACAGTTACTGCCATGAGGGAGGTTGACACTTACTGCCATGAGGAAGGTTGACAGTTACTGCCATGAGGGAGGTTGACACTTACTGGCATAAGGGAGGTTGACACTTACTGCCATGAGGGAGGTTGACACTTACTGCCATGAGGGAGGCCTGCAGTCTCTCGACCCAGTCTGTGGAGGGGAAGTTACCCAGGGCTGGACGGTTCACCAGGTGCTTCTGTAAGAGATTATAATTCCTTTCGTATAATAATAATTAACTTCTATGGTGCCTGTATCCTCAGGAACTGATGTACCGAACATTATAGAATACATACCAGAGTCTCTCTGTCAATGAGTACAAGTACCGAACATCATAGAATACATACCAGAGTCTCTCTGTCAATGAGTACAAGTACCAAACATCATAGAATACATACCAGAGTCTCTCTGTCAATGAGTACAAGTACCAAACATCATAGAATACATACCAGAGTCTCTCTGTCAATGAGTACAAGTGAAGTGAATTCATTCCTAATTATTGGACTTTTAAAAAAAATTACTTTTGAATTGTGGAAAAAAATCTTACAGATACCCTATGTAAGACATCCCATATATGATACCCCATATAAGACACCCCATATATGATACCTTATGTAAGATACCCCAAATAAGACACCCCATATAAGTTGCCCCATAAAAGACACCCCACATAAGCCACCCCATAAAATACAACCCATATAAAACAACCCATATAAAACACCCCACGTAAGACATCCCATATATGATACCCCACACGAGACACCCCATAGATGACACCACATATAAGACACCCCATGCATCTCCACTCATTAATTCTCCCTTCAGAATGAGATCCTGACATGTCTGACACTGAGTATTGTGTTCACTGACCAGGTTGGACGGGTCTTGCAAGGCGCGGATGAGACTTGGATGATTGTAACCTGAAATGGATGGAAACTTGATCTACTGTTAATTTTGTATGAGAAAGAAAGACAATCCATTGCTGTTCTCACTGTGTACAACTGTTCTCACTGTGTAAAACTGTTCTCACTGTGTAAAACTGTTCTCACTGTGTACAACTGTTCTCACTGTGTACAACTGTTCTCACTGTGTACAACTGTTCTCACTGTGTACAACTGTTCTCACTGTGTAAAACTGTTCTCACTGTGTACAACTGTTCTCACTGTGTACAACTGTTCTCACTGTGTACAACTGTTCTCACTGTGTACAACTGTTCTCACTGTGTACAAATGTTCTCACTGTGTAAAACTGTTCTCACTGTGTACAACTGTTCTCACTGTGTACAACTGTTCTCACTGTGTAAAACTGTTCTCACTGTGTACAACTGTTCTCACTGTGTAAAACTGTTCTCACTGTGTACAACTGTTCTCACTGTGTACAACTGTTCTCACTGTGTACAACTGTTCTCACTGTGTACAACTGTTCTCACTGTGTAAAACTGTTCTCACTGTGTACAACTGTTCTCACTGTGTACAACTGTTCTCACTGTGTAAAACTGTTCTCACTGTGTACAACTGTTCTCACTGTGTACAACTGACAATTGGTAGCTTAGCTTTTATTTAATATGAACATGAAATATACATCCTTTACCATTTTATCAAATTTATTTCAATGTCAGGGAAATTTACGCTAAAAGCACAAATATTGCTCCCAATGTTGTCTAAATATCTGGTTGATTGATATATAATACAGAAATACATTTACCACTGATGTCAACAAAATATCATTAGACTTACCCAGTGGCATTGATGCGATCTGTGTGTACATATCAAGGAGGACGTTTCCGTCTGCATCGACCAAATAGTTGCCTTGACTCTTGTCATAGTCTATGAAGAACTGGATGGATTCCATTGCCTGCAACAGCCAGTCAGGGCTAGGACTCAACAGTGGCACAGATCTACTGCGCAGAGAAGTAAACAGACTGAAATATATGACACTAACTTTTAAAATGAAACTTTCTTTTCATTGTTTTGACTCCTCGACAATGAAAGTCCATTGTTGAGTGTTGTCATGTGTTGTCGTGTGTTGTCGTGTGTTGTCGTGTGTTGTCGAGTGTTGTCGTGTGTTGTCGAGTGTTGTCGTGTGTTGTCGTGTGTTGTCGAGTGTTGTCGTGTGTTGTCGTGTGTTGTCGTGTGTTGTCGTGTGTTGTCGAGTGTTGTCGTGTGTTGTCGTGTGTTGTCGTGTGTTGTCGTGTGTCGTCGTGTGTCGTCGTGTGTCGTCGTGTGTCGTCGAGTGTCGTCGTGTGTTGTCGTGTGTTGTCGTGTGTTGTCGAGTGTTGTCGTGTGTTGTCATGTGTTGTCATGTGTTGTCGTGTGTTGTCGTGTGCTGTCTTGTATTGGCAGTTGGTTTAACAGATTCATATCCAACCAACTACTTAATTGGTGCAAATTAAAATAGACTTCCTCTGTCATATTTTGTAGCAAATTAAGTGATATTTATTGGCAGTTACACTTGCAAGCAATAACAGAAATTAGAACAGATAATCATAAATGTGCTGCAGAAACATGTCACATGGATGGGGAAACATGTCACATGGATGGGGAAACATGTCACATGGATGGGGAAACACGTCACATGGATGGGGAAACATGTCACATGGATGGGGAAACACCAATCACAAGTGACATATTTATTTAGAATAGGTTTTATGACTGTGACATTTAGGGCTTAACGCTTGTATTTTTAATAAATAAAAAAAAATCATGGCTTTCTGAAATGTTACAGGAATTTCAGAATGATACTTCACTACACAATATACAAAATAATTCCCAACAAAGGATGTTCCAGGACCATTTATTGATTGCTGTCTTTGTCACTGCAGAGAGCGTGTTAATTATACATTAATTAAATATGGCTAATTTTAGTGATACTGCTTGCAATGTCTGTTAGAAAGCCACACATCGGCTTATAAAATTCAGCTGTCTTTCTGATGTTGTCATATAAACAAGCTGATTTTACATAAGTGAGTGTCTCATTTCTTACGTCTATACCGTTAGTCACCTAGTCACAAGCGTCCCCCCTACTGCGTTCAGGGTTAGCTTAATGACATCAATAACCACGGTAATAGAAAGAACTCACTTCACTCAGAAGATTCCAGGTAAACTCGTTATGACTTTAATCAGACAAAAGATGATACAGTTACATACATAGACAATCATTTCTGTTGTCTAAGACTACATGATGACAGATCTATGCGTAGTCGTACGCCCACCAGAACTGACTAACTAAAACTCATTCTAACTCTCTTCCACCAAGACTAGAACTAAAACTAAACACTCTTCCATCGAGGCTAAACTTAAACTGACTATCTGTATTTTTGGCATCCATTTATACGCTCTCTTGCGCCAGGCACAGTCATGATGAGTCCTCCCAGAAGGGAGGGCGTGTCCTTATAAGTCAAC
Organism: Lamellibrachia columna; assembly: GCA_963662155.1. NCBI lineage: Eukaryota > Metazoa > Annelida > Polychaeta > Sabellida > Siboglinidae > Lamellibrachia > Lamellibrachia columna. The sequence goes on along the minus strand of OY759266.1, from coordinate 1,634,765 downwards.
AGAGCAGTCTCAGTCGTGGACCACTATTCTGGACATCCTAGGCTAACCCACACAAATATATATCTGGACACTCCCCTGCCTGCTTTATGTAACTACACTGTTCGCTTTCTAGAACAACATCTTTGAGTGCAGTAGGTATTCTAGGACGGGTCAGCAGACATCGTTAATATAGTTGTAGTCTTCTACTGGGACAGTCTGTTTTGATATAGCCTTTTCTAGGAGGCTGACCTATTCGTCCGCTCTCGCTTACTTAGTTGTTTTCCTTCATCACTCTGTTTACACACAACTTGTCTCCCTGCTATAACTACAGGGGTACATGACTTTACAGGCTGTTGTTCACAGCTTCAACACAGAGTTTGGTAGAACTACTCATGTCCAGTATTTGACAGAACCGAGTGATGCAAACAACATTTATTTCTACAAATAGAAGATGCCATAGAATAGGTTATACTGACAAGATGCCTTGCATTTTGAAAAGTTCAAACTAGGTAACATAACTAATGTTTCTAGCTCTTCTAACCTATCAGTAAAATTAATAGTCTAGTATCAACATAATAATTAACAATAGTCATAATCCTTCAACTGTTTTTAAATAATTAAAGGAACTAAGCACTTTCTGAAGGAAACTACTGGACTGATGCACCACACTGGCTACAGCCATGTTGTTTCTGAAGGAAACTACTGGACTGATGCACCACACTGGCTACAGCCATGTTGTTTCTGAAGGAAACTACTGGACTGATGCACCACACTGGCTACAGCCATGTTGTTTCTGAAGGAAACTACTGGACTGATGCACCACACTGGCTACAGCCATGTTGTTTCTGAAGGAAACTACTGGACTGATGCACCACACTGGCTACAGCCATGTTGTTTCTGAAGGAAACTACTGGACTGATGCACCACACTGGCTACAGCCATGTTGTTTCTGAAGGAAACTACTGGACTGATGCACCACACTGGCTACAGCCTTGTTGTTTCTGAAGGAAACTACTGGACTGATGCACCACACTGGCTACAGCCATGTTGTTTCTGAAGGAAACTACTGGACTGATGCACCACACTGGCTACAGCCATGTTGTTTCTGAAGGAAACTACTGGACTGATGCACCACACTGGCTACAGCCATGTTGTTTCTGAAGGAAACTACTGGACTGATGCACCACACTGGCTACAGCCATGTTGTTTCTGAAGGAAACTACTGGACTGATGCACCACACTGGCTACAGCCATGTTGTTTCTGAAGGAAACTACTGGACTGATGCACCACACTGGCTACAGCCATGTTGTTTCTGAAGGAAACTACTGGACTGATGCACCACACTGGCTACAGCCATGTTGTTTCTGAAGGAAACTACTGGACTGATGCACCACACTGGCTACAGCCATGTTGTTTCTGAAGGAAACTACTGGACTGATGCACCACACTGGCTACAGCCTTGTTGTTTCTGAAGGAAACTACTGGACTGATGCACCACACTGGCTACAGCCATGTTGTTTCTGAAGGAAACTACTGGACTGATGCACCACACTGGCTACAGCCATGTTGTTTCTGAAGGAAACTACTGGACTGATGCACCACACTGGCTACAGCCATGTTGTTTCTGAAGGAAACTACTGGACTGATGCACCACACTGGCTACAGCCATGTTGTTTCTGAAGGAAACTACTGGACTGATGCACCACACTGGCTACAGCCATGTTGTTTCTGAAGGAAACTACTGGACTGATGCACCACACTGGCTACAGCCTTGTTGTTTCTGAAGGAAACTACTGGACTGATGCACCACACTGGCTACAGCCATGTTGTTTCTGAAGGAAACTACTGGACTGATGCACCACACTGGCTACAGCCTTGTTGTTTCTGAAGGAAACTACTGGACTGATGCACCACACTGGCTACAGCCATGTTGTTTCTGAAGGAAACTACTGGACTGATGCACCACACTGGCTACAGCCATGTTGTTTCTGAAGGAAACTACTGGACTGATGCACCACACTGGCTACAGCCATGTTGTTTCTGAAGGAAACTACTGGACTGATGCACCACACTGGCTACAGCCATGTTGTTTCTGAAGGAAACTACTGGACTGATGCACCACACTGGCTACAGCCATGTTGTTTCTGAAGGAAACTACTGGACTGATGCACCACACTGGCTACAGCCTTGTTGTTTCTGAAGGAAACTACTGGACTGATGCACCACACTGGCTACAGCCATGTTGTTTCTGAAGGAAACTACTGGACTGATGCACCACACTGGCTACAGCCTTGTTGTTTCTGAAGGAAACTACTGGACTGATGCACCACACTGGCTACAGCCATGTTGTTTCTGAAGGAAACTACTGGACTGATGCACCACACTGGCTACAGCCATGTTGTTTCTGAAGGAAACTACTGGACTGATGCACCACACTGGCTACAGCCATGTTGTTTCTGAAGGAAACTACTGGACTGATGCACCACACTGGCTACAGCCATGTTGTTTCTGAAGGAAACTACTGGACTGATGCACCACACTGGCTACAGCCATGTTGTTTCTGAAGGAAACTACTGGACTGATGCACCACACTGGCTACAGCCTTGTTGTTTCTGAAGGAAACTACTGGACTGATGCACCACACTGGCTACAGCCATGTTGTTTCTGAAGGAAACTACTGGACTGATGCACCACACTGGCTACAGCCATGTTGTTTCTGAAGGAAACTACTGGACTGATGCACCACACTGGCTACAGCCATGTTGTTTCTGAAGGAAACTACTGGACTGATGCACCACACTGGCTACAGCCATGTTGTTTCTGAAGGAAACTACTGGACTGATGCACCACACTGGCTACAGCCATGTTGTTTCTGAAGGAAACTACTGGACTGATGCACCACACTGGCTACAGCCATGTTGTTTCTGAAGGAAACTACTGGACTGATGCACCACACTGGCTACAGCCATGTTGTTTCTGAAGGAAACTACTGGACTGATGCACCACACTGGCTACAGCCATGTTGTTTCTGAAGGAAACTACTGGACTGATGCACCACACTGGCTACAGCCATGTTGTTTCTGAAGGAAACTACTGGACTGATGCACCACACTGGCTACAGCCTTGTTGTTTCTGAAGGAAACTACTGGACTGATGCACCACACTGGCTACAGCCATGTTGTTTCTGAAGGAAACTACTGGACTGATGCACCACACTGGCTACAGCCATGTTGTTTCTGAAGGAAACTACTGGACTGATGCACCACACTGGCTACAGCCATGTTGTTTCTGAAGGAAACTACTGGACTGATGCACCACACTGGCTACAGCCTTGTTGTTTCTGAAGGAAACTACTGGACTGATGCACCACACTGGCTACAGCCATGTTGTTTCTGAAGGAAACTACTGGACTGATGCACCACACTGGCTACAGCCTTGTTGTTTCTGAAGGAAACTACTGGACTGATGCACCACACTGGCTACAGCCATGTTGTTTCTGAAGGAAACTACTGGACTGATGCACCACACTGGCTACAGCCATGTTGTTTCTGAAGGAAACTACTGGACTGATGCACCACACTGGCTACAGCCATGTTGTTTCTGAAGGAAACTACTGGACTGATGCACCACACTGGCTACAGCCATGTTGTTTCTGAAGGAAACTACTGGACTGATGCACCACACTGGCTACAGCCATGTTGTTTCTGAAGGAAACTACTGGACTGATGCACCACACTGGCTACAGCCATGTTGTTTCTGAAGGAAACTACTGGACTGATGCACCACACTGGCTACAGCCATGTTGTTTCTGAAGGAAACTACTGGACTGATGCAACACACTGGCTACAGCCATGTTGTTTCTGAAGGAAACTACTGGACTGATGCACCACACTGGCTACAGCCATGTTGTTTCTGAAGGAAACTACTGGACTGATGCACCACACTGGCTACAGCCATGTTGTTTCTGAAGGAAACTACTGGACTGATGCACCACACTGGCTACAGCCATGTTGTTTCTGAAGGAAACTACTGGACTGATGCACCACACTGGCTACAGCCATGTTGTTTCTGAAGGAAACTACTGGACTGATGCACCACACTGGCTACAGCCATGTTGTTTCTGAAGGAAACTACTGGACTGATGCACCACACTGGCTACAGCCATGTTGTTTCTGAAGGAAACTACTGGACTGATGCACCACACTGGCTACAGCCATGTTGTTTCTGAAGGAAACTACTGGACTGATGCACCACACTGGCTACAGCCATGTTGTTTCTGAAGGAAACTACTGGACTGATGCACCACACTGGCTACAGCCATGTTGTTTCTGAAGGAAACTACTGGACTGATGCACCACACTGGCTACAGCCATGTTGTTTCTGAAGGAAACTACTGGACTGATGCACCACACTGGCTACAGCCATGTTGTTTCTGAAGGAAACTACTGGACTGATGCACCACACTGGCTACAGCCATGTTGTTTCTGAAGGAAACTACTGGACTGATGCACCACACTGGCTACAGCCATGTTGTTTCTGAAGGAAACTACTGGACTGATGCACCACACTGGCTACAGCCATGTTGTTTCTGAAGGAAACTACTGGACTGATGCACCACACTGGCTACAGCCATGTTGTTTCTGAAGGAAACTACTGGACTGATGCACCACACTGGCTACAGCCATGTTGTTTCTGAAGGAAACTACTGGACTGATGCACCACACTGGCTACAGCCATGTTGTTTCTGAAGGAAACTACTGGACTGATGCACCACACTGGCTACAGCCATGTTGTTTCTGAAGGAAACTACTGGACTGATGCACCACACTGGCTACAGCCATGTTGTTTCTGAAGGAAACTACTGGACTGATGCACCACACTGGCTACAGCCATGTTGTTTCTGAAGGAAACTACTGGACTGATGCACCACACTGGCTACAGCCATGTTGTTTCTGAAGGAAACTACTGGACTGATGCACCACACTGGCTACAGCCATGTTGTTTCTGAAGGAAACTACTGGACTGATGCACCACACTGGCTACAGCCATGTTGTTTCTGAAGGAAACTACTGGACTGATGCACCACACTGGCTACAGCCATGTTGTTTCTGAAGGAAACTACTGGACTGATGCACCACACTGGCTACAGCCATGTTGTTTCTGAAGGAAACTACTGGACTGATGCACCACACTGGCTACAGCCATGTTGTTTCTGAAGGAAACTACTGGACTGATGCACCACACTGGCTACAGCCATGTTGTTTCTGAAGGAAACTACTGGACTGATGCACCACACTGGCTACAGCCATGTTGTTTCTGAAGGAAACTACTGGACTGATGCACCACACTGGCTACAGCCATGTTGTTTCTGAAGGAAACTACTGGACTGATGCACCACACTGGCTACAGCCATGTTGTTTCTGAAGGAAACTACTGGACTGATGCACCACACTGGCTACAGCCATGTTGTTTCTGAAGGAAACTACTGGACTGATGCACCACACTGGCTACAGCCATGTTGTTTCTGAAGGAAACTACTGGACTGATGCACCACACTGGCTACAGCCATGTTGTTTCTGAAGGAAACTACTGGACTGATGCACCACACTGGCTACAGCCATGTTGTTTCTGAAGGAAACTACTGGACTGATGCACCACACTGGCTACAGCCATGTTGTTTCTGAAGGAAACTACTGGACTGATGCACCACACTGGCTACAGCCATGTTGTTTCTGAAGGAAACTACTGGACTGATGCACCACACTGGCTACAGCCATGTTGTTTCTGAAGGAAACTACTGGACTGATGCACCACACTGGCTACAGCCATGTTGTTTCTGAAGGAAACTACTGGACTGATGCACCACACTGGCTACAGCCATGTTGTTTCTGAAGGAAACTACTGGACTGATGCACCACACTGGCTACAGCCATGTTGTTTCTGAAGGAAACTACTGGACTGATGCACCACACTGGCTACAGCCATGTTGTTTCTGAAGGAAACTACTGGACTGATGCACCACACTGGCTACAGCCATGTTGTTTCTGAAGGAAACTACTGGACTGATGCACCACACTGGCTACAGCCATGTTGTTTCTGAAGGAAACTACTTGACTGATGCACCACACTGGCTACAGCCATGTTGTTTCTGAAGGAAACTACTGGACTGATGCACCACACTGGCTACAGCCATGTTGTTTCTGAAGGAAACTACTGGACTGATGCACCACACTGGCTACAGCCATGTTGTTTCTGAAGGAAACTACTGGACTGATGCACCACACTGGCTACAGCCATGTTGTTTCTGAAGGAAACTACTGGACTGATGCACCACACTGGCTACAGCCATGTTGTTTCTGAAGGAAACTACTGGACTGATGCACCACACTGGCTACAGCCATGTTGTTTCTGAAGGAAACTACTGGACTGATGCACCACACTGGCTACAGCCATGTTGTTTCTGAAGGAAACTACTTGACTGATGCACCACACTGGCTACAGCCATGTTGCTTCTGAAGGAAACTACTGGACTGATGCACCACACTGGCTACAGCCATGTTGCTTCTGAAGGAAACTACTGGACTGATGCACCACACTGGCTACAGCCATGTTGCTTCTGAAGGAAACTACTGGACTGATGCACCACACTGGCTACAGCCATGTTGCTTCTGAAGGAAACTACTTGACTGATGCACCACACTGGCTACAGCCATGTTGTTTCTGAAGGAAACTACTGGACTGATGCACCACACTGGCTACAGCCATGTTGTTTCTGAAGGAAACTACTTGACTGATGCACCACACTGGCTACAGCCATGTTGCTTCTGAAGGAAACTACTGGACTGATGCACCACACTGGCTACAGCCATGTTGCTGACCCAGTGCTGGGTCAAGATGATGTCCACATGGCTGGTCTGTGGGACTTTATGAGGTCAGCTACAAGACAGCAGTCTGGCTGGCTGATTTACAGCCACTATGGTGCCATACAATCTGCTGTTTCTCCAAACATGTCATGCGCTAGCAGAACAGTGCATCCGGCCTAGTTATCAGTGCCACAAGCTGTAGATAGCTCTGTCAACTCAAACTCTCTTTTTAACATAAAAACTACCAACTATATTAATCAATGATAACCCCAATTTTCAATATCTTGTCTGTTATCGAACTCTGTACATTACAAAGTTGCATACCATGTTTGTCAAGCTACATTATGTGTCATATAAATGACCTGGTCATTCTAACGCCTGGCAGACCTGGTCATTCTAACGCCTGGCAGACCTGGTCATTCCACCCCCTGGCAGACCTGGTCATTCTAACGCCTGGCAGACCTGGTCATTCCACCCCCTGGCAGACCTGGTCATTCCACCCCCTGGCAGACCTGGTCATTCCACCCCCTGGCAGACCTGGTCATTCCACCCCTGGCAGACCTGGTCATTCCACCCCTGGCAGACCTGGTCATTCCACCCCCTGGCTGGCCTGGTCATTCCACCCCCTGGCTGGCCTGGTCATTCCACCCCCTGGCAGACCTGGTCATTCCACCCCCTGGCAGACCTGGTCATTCCACCCCCTGGCTGGCCTGGTCATTCCATCCCCTGGCTGACCTGGTCATTCCACCCCCTGGCAGACCTGGTCATTCCACCCCGGCAGACCTGGTCATTCCACCCCCTGGCAGACCTAGTCATTCCACCCCCTGGCAGACCTGGTCATTCCACCCCTGGCAGACCTGGTCATTCCACCCCCTGGCTGACCTGGTCATTCCACCCCCTGGCTGGCCTGGTCATTCCACCCCCTGGCAGACCTGGTCATTCCACCCCTGGCAGACCTGGTCATTCCACCCCCTGGCAGACCTGGTCATTCCACCCCCTGGCAGACCTGGTCATTCCACCCCCTGGCAGACCTGGTCATTCCACCCCCTGGCTGGCCTGGTTATTCTACCCCCTGGCTGACCTGGTCATTCCACCCCCTGGCTGACCTGGTCATTCCACCCCCTGACAGACCTGACTTTTCTGGAAAGCATTCAGCCATGCTGCAATTACTGTGCATAAACTGTTCATTTGCATTTGTGTAGTACTTATTTATACAACTGAACTGGAGCAATATGGAGTGAGCGAAATTGCCTAAACTTCGAAATGGCAACAAAAGGGTTAAAACCCGGGTTCTTGTGATCGAGAGTCCGATGTTCTAACCACAGTGCCACTCACCTGCATCCCGTCCAGTTGCTTCATCAACTCTTGGGATTTGGGGCCTGGGACCGGGGTCTTCATTGAGGGTCCGGACGGTTCCTTGGGGTTGAAAGGTTCAACAGCCACCGCTGATGCAAACCAACGCCTTATGGCTGCGGAGACTGGCAATCACAGCAGGACACAATTGGTGGCTTGTTTAATACAATAGTAAACACACTATAAACACAACAATAGTAAACACACCATAAACACAACAAGAGTAAACACACCATAAACACAACAATAGTAAACACACTATAAACACAACAATAGTAAACACACCATAAACACAACAAGAGTAAACACACCATAAATACAACAATAGTAAACACACTATAAACACAACAATAGTAAACACACTATAAACACAAAATTTTTATAGCAGAGATGTATACCATAGCACAGTACTGACCAGCATTGCTCAATAAACATGTTAATTACTAGCACAGTAAACACTATTTACTAGCAGAGTAAACACTATTTACTAGCACACTAAACACTATTTACTAGCACAGTAAACACTATTCACTACTTGTACAATAAAAACATCATCCCACCTGGACTATTATTATATCAATATAATTTTTTTAATTTAATGACTTCTAAACTAGGCTTAACATCTCTGTGACTAGGGCAACAGCACTGTAAGGTCTGATGTGGCAGCCCTGTGGCTTCACATTCAGCTACAGCAGTATAATCAGTTCAGTACACTGCTCATAGTGTTTCACCATGACCCCTGGGGTTTGATAGCATGGTCCCCTGTGGATTGATGGCCTGGTCCAGGGGGGTTGATGGCATGGTCCCCTGGGGTTCATTGCATGGTCCCTTGGAGGTTGATGGCATGGTCCCCTGGGGGTTGATGACAGGGTCACCTGGGGGTTGATGACAGGGTCCCCTGATCACTCATAAACATCACTGCTCTGGTAGATATTCAGCCATGCCACAAATCCTGTAGGAATGATATTCACCTATTGATATTTTAGTCAACAGCCAAGCATCGATTTCGGCAGCTGTGTGAACTAAAAGAGATAACCCAGGTCTGTAGCATTAAGGTTCAGGCAAGAAATGGATGCTGATTGACTGTACCTGGTCTTGTTTGAAAATATTTAAAAACAAATTTGTTTATTCTGTTAAAGAAACAAAATCTGGAAATAAAAACAATCTGCACCTGGGAAAAATGCTCTGCTATTTGTATGCATTCTACATTATTGGACTTTGGAGGCACACAACTTTAACAGTGTCACTTGTCACCGTAACTGCCACAAAAGCAAAACATTTAGTTGGCTCTGCCTGATTTTGAGAGAGAAATGTCATATTTTTTCAAAACTTATTAGGCATGTTCCTGTATAGCTCAGTATATAGTCTCTAGAACCACTCAAAGTACTTTATACAATTCCAACACAACTCAACTTCTCTGGGAGGCATTAAGTTACATTGCACTTATGCAAAAACAACAACAACAACAATTTAGCAACAACAAGATTTAAGGCTGTTATCCAAGACAACAGACCCAGATGGCAAGTGGACTAGGAAACCATTGCCCATTGGCTTATTGAAAGTCAAACAGTTTTTCTTCTTCCGAGATATTTGTCAATTTTATGTTTAAACATATTCACACTGAACTAGTATTTACACAATCTGTAGATAATTTGTTTCATTCATCAATTGTCCTGTGTGAGAACGAGACAACAAAATGTTTCTAAGAAATGTTTTAATTCATACTTATTCAATATGTTAAAAAACTTGATCTTCTCACAACCTCCTTGTCTCTAGTGTTGTTAAACCACATTCTTTTCGATGTTCTTCATAACTAAGGCCTCTTAATTCTTGAATCATTTTAGTTGCTCTCCTCTGCATATCCAGAGACACTGATTTTCCAGGATCGGGAAGAATCCATGGAATCAATGTTTTAAAACATAATTTAATTCCAATTATATAGAAAACATTAAAGGATGAATTCTAGCATCTAAACAACTCAAAGTCAAACTAAGCATGATGCACTGCCCCATATAGGCCCACACCATATAGGCCCACACCATATAGGCCCACACCATGTAGACCCACACCATGTAGGCCCACACCATGTAGGCCCACACCATGTAGGCCCACATCATGTAGGCCCACACCATGTAGGCCCACACCATATAGACCCACACCATATAGGCCCACACCATATAGACCCACACCATATAGACCCACACCATGTAGGCCCACACCATGTAGACCCACACCATGTAGGTCCACACCATGTAGGCCCACACCATGTAGGCCCACACCATATAGACCCACACCATATAGGCCCACACCATATAGGCCCACACCATATAGACCCACACCATGTAGACCCACACCATGTAGGCCCACACCATGTAGGCCCACACCATGTAGGCCCACACCATATAGGCCCACACCATATAGACCCACACCATATAGGCCCACACCATATAGACCCACACCATATAGGCCCACACCCAGGGTTGTTTGATTTAAATCATTGATTTAAATCATTGATTTAAATCATGATTTAAATAGCTCCAAAAAAAACACTGATGTATGATTTTTTTTTACTTCCGGTTTTTTTAATCGCTGATTTATATGAATTTAACACAAATAATTGTTTACAAGCATTGAGATCAACAAAGTTTTGTGTGTTTTTACAAAAGCACAAAGTGCGCACACTTGTGTAGCTGTATTGACACCAGATAGCCTGATAGTAAAATATTTTATGACATTGTGTATACCAGATTTCCAAAAAATCAAATAAATAAAAAAATCAAATATATAAAAAAAATCTGATTTAAATAAAAAAAAATTTTTTTTTATACATAATTCAAACTGAATTTGCTATTTTTAAATGGAAGATTTGTCAATAAAATGGAATTTACCTTTTTTTGAAACGGAACTGAAAAAGAATTTGCCTTTTCTGTTAAGAGAATTTTGAAACAGAATTGAAACGGAAATTGCATTTTTTTTAACTTTTTAAAACTTAAAAAAATAGTCCTATGTAATACTGTACGTACATAGCATGTGACAGTTTCTTATTACCTATGGGCTAGGCTAACAAAATATTTGTTTAACTGTTATAGCAGTGGCAGGTTTTGAAACTGATTGAAGAAAAACAGGCGAAGAAATAAAATTACAGGAAAATAAAAAATATGAGAAATGTTAACACCGTTCCATTTGTCTTGAAAGGAGTATACATTATATATTATACATATATAATATATATATATTCACGTATATCTTCTTCTTCCGGGTACGAGTCAACCCTCCCTTCAAGGCTTATAGACTCGGTGTGTGTGCACACATGCTAAAGTGCTGTAAGAGAAAGTAATACAATATTTGGAAGAAAGAGAAAAGATGATAGTGTGCGTGTAGGACTGCAATTTGGGGAGAGGAAAAGTTGATAGCATGAAAACTGCAATATCAATTAATGTTGCAAACTGGAGATCTTCTGTCTGAAAATCTCCAAATTTGGTGCTGTAGCTGCGTTGGCTGGCAGATTATTCCAACTGGCTATTGTATGGGGTAAAAAGCTATACTGGATAAATGGCTTAGTAAAGCTTCAGAATGCGTGTGCCGGGAAGGTCTCACCAGGCCCAGGGGTATAAAGTTGGGGGAAGAGGTCCAGGGCGACTATGCCATGTAATGTCTTATAAAACATGACAAGGCGGATGTCAGTTCTCCTTTGTTGGAGGCTGCGCCAGTGCAAGTGTTTGATCATAGTGTCGACACTTGCTTCGCGTTGTAGTTGTTACAAACATACCGTGCTGCCCGTCTTTGGACCATCTCTATTTTGTTTTTCTTGTACATTTGCGTGTATATTATGTCATTTGCTCAAGCTTAAATAAAGACACAAGTGTTTTCCTCGTGAATATGTGTGACTTGCGCTATCGACAGTTATCACCGCTGGTGCTGGTAATCACACAGTCGAACTAACTGGGCCACCGTTATGAGTAAACCGGCTGCCGTCAGCAGGTCTAATTAGAGCCTAGTCTAATTAAAGCACGATAGAATTAATGCGCCCACCGACTCTGTTAACTTACCAGGCCTTGACCGCGCCGAGCCAAACACACACCGTGATATGTGTAGCATCGTTTCCGCGTTCAACGTCTTGTTCGGTGGATGCAACTGTCAAATAGTCTGCATTAACCTATGCGCAGCATCATTCTGTGTCAAAACCTGCTAGATCCAAACAGCAGGCGCAGTCGAGATGCGACGTGTCGAGTGGCGCCACCATGCGTCTTGTGTATGACATATTTATTATTTAACAAGATTTAACAAGATTGCCATCCCAAACAACAAATTCCAGATGGCAAAGTGGACAAGGAAGCCATTGGCTTATCGAGAGTCCAACAATTTTCTCATGTATGTGTAGCCCACCCTTATCAAATATCTGTCAATTCTATTTTTAAACATATTCACACTACTAGCATTAACACAATCATTTGGTAGTTTGTTCCATTCATTTATCACCCTCTGTGAGAAAGAGTACTTTCTCATGTCCAACCTACACTGCTCCTTAACTAATGCTGCTTTGTGTCCTCTGGTTCTACTGCCTTCTTTAAGTTTGAAGAACATATTCCTATCAACATCCTCATAACCGTTCACTATTTTAAATACTTCTATTTGGTCTCCTCTTAGTCTCCTGGTCTCTATAGTGTTGTCAAACCACATTGTAATAAGCGACTTTCATAACTAAGGTCTCTCAATTCTGGAATCATTTTGGTTGCTCTTCGTTGTATTCTTTCTAGCTTGTCTATGTCCTTTTTACGATACGGCCTCCATGCTTGAATACAATATTCTAAATTTGGTCTAACTATTGCTTTGTACAGGGGTACAATTAGCTGTTTTTCCTTATACATGATAGTTCTCCTAATTAGCCCTAGAATTTGATTTCTTTTTGAAGCAGCAATCCCACATTGCTCTGAAACTTTCATGTCAGCACTAAATGTTAAGTCCTTTTCTTGTGTGGTTCTACCTAGTACAGCATCCCCCATTTTATATTCTTCGTCCATGTTTCCATGCCCTATGTGTATACGTTTGCACTTCCCAAAATTTAATAACATTTGCCATTTTTCTGACCATTTAACTAATTTATCTAGATCATCCTGTAAACTTTGTTTATCTGTATCATTTGTAACCTTTCTGAATACTTTTGTGTCATCTGCAAATTTGAGTACTTTGCTAGCTAGATATGTCATCTTCTAGGTCATTTATATATATTAAAAACAATATAGGGCCTAATACTGATCCCTGTGGTACCCCACTTAAAACCGATTTCCAGTTTGAGATCTCACTGTCTACTATTACTCTCTGTCTTCTGTGTGTAAGCCACTTTTCTATCCAGTTGATTACATCATTACCTATACCATGGGCTTTTAGTTTAAGTATCAATCTTTGGTGTGGCACTTTATCGAAAGCTTTCTGAAAATCTAAGTAGACAACATCCACTGGTGACCCATCATCTACCCACTTGGTAATTTCTTCAAAAAAACACAAGAGATTGGTTAGACATGACCTTGCTTTTAGGAACCCATGTTGAGATGTATTTATTAAATTATGTTTTACAAGGAATTCCACCATGTGGTCTCTAATTAATGTTTCGAGTAATTTACATATAACTGATGTTAAACTCACTGGTCTGTAATTTTCTGGCTTGTTCCTCGATCCCTTCTTAAATAGTGGCGTAATGTTTGCTTCTTTCCATTCTGATGGAACTATTCCTTCTTCTAGTGACGATCTGAGCAAAGCAGGCTGTCCTGAAAGGGTGCGTATGAATCCCTTGGGTGAAAGCCGACAGGAAGCCCAAGGGAGGAAGAGTCTGCTACAGCTCAAGTCAAAAATTAGAATTGGATGTTGGAATGTCAGGACACTGTACCAGGCAGGAAAACTGGCACAGCTCGCCAAAGAAATGAGAAGATACAAGCTGAGCATCATTGGAGTCTGTGAAAGCAGATGGAACACCTTTGGGAAGGTTACAACTAGCTCTGGAGAAACTTACTTGTACTCTGGGAATGAGAGAGAAGAAGATGCGCACACACATGGAGTAGGGCTGCTCCTCTCAAAGGATGCAGCAAAAAGTCTCATCGAATGGGAACCAGTCTCGGAGAGAATCATCACATCAAAAGGTCGGAACATCACCATTATACATTGCTATGCACCAACCAACTCTGCTGAATTTGAAGAGAAAGAGACCTTCTACCAACATCTACAAACAGTCACCCAAAAACTACCGAAGAGGGATATCCAAGTTGTTATGGGGGATATGAATGCCAAGATTGGAAAGGATAATGACAATTGGAAAGGCACAATGGGGAAAGAAGGTCTGGGACAGATGAATGAGAATGGTCTCCTGTTTGCAGATTTCTGTACTCTCAATGAACTGATAATCGGAGGAACTCTCTTTCCACACAAGCCTACACACAAAGCCACATGGATATCCCCAGATCTAAAGATGGAAAACCAAACTGACCACATAACAATCACCAAGAAATGGAGGAGAGTGCTTCTAGACGTCAAAGTGAAAAGAGGAGCTGACATTAACTCCGACCACCACCTCCTTGTGGGTGAATTTAGGATGAAGCTAGCAGCAAAGAAGAAGACGGATAACAAGGTACAAAGAAGGTTTGAGATAAGAAAACTTCAAAATACTAAAATACGACAGGAACTGGGAATCACACTACGGAACAGGTTCCAAGCATTGGAAGAGGGAAAAAAACATTGATGAAAAGTGGGCAAGATGCAAGAATGCAATTACAGACACCTGTGAACAAGTCCTAGGCTGCTGGGAAGCTAGGAGGAAGGACTGGATTACAGATGACACCTGGGAAGCTATTGAGGCAAGGAGGGAGACTAAAATGAAACTCAACAAGGAAGCAGATGACACAAGAAAAAAAAACTGCAGCAGGAATACCAGGAAAGAAACAAAACAGTTAAAAAGAAGACAAAGAGGGACAAGAAAACATATGTCGAAAAACTAGCAAACGAGGCTGAGATCGCAGCTAGGCAAAACAACTCCAGAGAGTTATACAAGATCACCAGACAGCTAGCAGGGAAGAACAAGAGCACTAGTCGCCCCATCAGGGACAAACAGGGAAACCTTCTCACTAAGGAATCTTTACAGTTACAATGCTGGAAAGAATATTTCCAAGATATCTTGAATAGGCCTCCACCAGATTCAATTCCAGACATTGAGGAAACAAATGAAGACCTTAACATTAATTGTGGTAGGATATCCAAAGAGGAGATCAAGAGAGCCATCAAAAAGCTGAAGCTAGGCAAAGCACCTGGAATTGACAATATACCATCTGATGTCTTAAAAGCTGATATTGGGGCCACCACAAACGTTTTATACAGAAATACCAACTGAATGGAAGACAGGTATGCTAGTTACAATCCCCAAGAAAGGGAACCTCAGTGAATGTAAGAACTGGAGAGGGATCATGCTTCTATCAGTGCCCAGTAAAATTCTCTGCCGTATCATCCTGGATAGGATACAAGAAACAGTTGACAAGAAGCTAAGAAAGGAACAAGCTGGCTTTAGAAAGGATAAATCCTGCACAGATCACATTGCTACACTCAGGATTATCGTTGAACAATGCATTGAATGGCAGAGCTCCCTTTACATAAACTTTGTGGACTTCGAAAAAGCATTTGATAGTATAGATAGGACAGTTCTGTGGAAGCTCCTGAGGCATTATGGTTTACCTACAAAATTTGTAACCCTAATAAAGAACATGTACGAAGGTTTCACTGGTCATGTCATCTTTAATGGACAAGTTTCAGAAGGCTTCCAGATTGGAACTGGAGTACGACAGGGCTGCTTGCTATCTCCACTGCTCTTTCTGATAGCAATAGACTGGACAATGAAAAGATCCACAGAACACCATCGTACTGGGATCCAGTGGAACTTGTTCTCACAACTAGAAGACTTGGATTTTGCAGATGATCTAGCACTACTCTCAGAAACCCATAAACACATGCAACAAAAAACAGAAAGGCTTCAAGAAAAAAGCAGCCAACTGGGTCTTAAGATCAATGTGGGAAAGACAAAGGTGATGAAAGTCAACAGCAGATCCTCCGAACCCATCTCACTAGAAAGTGGTACTGTTGAGGAAGTACAAGACTTCATCTACCTCGGGAGCAACATCAGTACAAATGGTGGAGCTGACAAAGATGTGGAGCTACGCATCAATAAAGCTCGCCATGCCTTCAGAACCCTACGCCCTGTATGGCTCTCTTACCAACTATCCATAAACACGAAGATCCGCATTTTCAACACCAACGTTAAACCAGTTCTTCTCTATGGCTGTGAAACGTGGAAAACTACTCAGTCTCTCAACAACAAACTCCAAGTCTTCATCAACAGTTGCCTCCGATACATCCTTAAGGTATGGTGGCCTAACAAAATATCAAATAAAGAGCTCTGGAAGAAAACCAAACAGGAAGAAATAAGCACTACAATCAAGAGGAGAAATGGAGCTGGATTGGCCACACACTCAGAAAAGATCCAACAAATACAACCAAACAAGCACTGGACTATAACCCACAAGGAAAGAGAAGACAAGGAAGGCCAAAAATCAACTGGAGACGCTCAACACTACAAGATCTTGAAAAAGTGGGGGTCACCTGGCAAGAGGCCAAAGCTATAGCCCAGAAGAGAGTGAGGTGGAGAAACATGGTTGACGCCCTATGCTCCTGAAGGGGCCAAGAGGATTAAGTAAGTAAGTAAGTGACAAGTTAAACAATTTTGCAAGTGGTGTACTAATTTGCTCAACAATTTCCTTAAGCAGTTTTGGTGGTATCCCATCAACTCCAGGTGATTTATTATCTTTCATCTTCTTAATTTTGTTTGCTATCATTACAGGAGTTACAAATAACTGTCCTAAATGTTCTGATTTATTTCCCTCGAATTTAGTAAATGGAACTGGAAATGAGCTGATATCTTCTGTGGTAAATACTGAGCTGAAATACTCATTCAGGACCTCTGCCATTTGAAACCCCTCTGAAATTATGTTTCCCCTGTTGTTTTTCAGTAGTCCGACCTTATCTCGAACGTTCTGTTTACTCCTTACATAGAAACTCTTGCTGTCATTTTTTTTATATTACCTGCCAATTTTTTTTCAAAGGTTCTTTTAGATTTTCTAATTTCTAATTATGATTATTATTTGTTTATTATGTATTTATTACGTGTCTGTGTGTACCTTTACTGGGTATATGAAAACTGTTGTACATGTGTATTTTTTTACAGTTCTTCATTGCATAATGTTGCTGTGCGTGTTATCAATAAAACAGTTTAATTTGCTAGACAATGTTGTATCATCTGCACGCACAAGGACAGGCTTGTGAGGCATTGTTTACACTGTCTGTATATGATAAATAATACAGGCTTGTGAGACATTGTTTACACTGTCTGTATATGATAAATAATACAGGCTTGTGAGACATTGTTTACACTCTCTGTATATGATAAATAATACAGGCTTGTGAGACATTGTTTACACTGTCTGTATATGATAAATAATACAGGTCCAATGCCTGTGACTTGTGGAACACTGATTGCTGTAGGTAAAAGTGTTGACTTTATTCCTATAATTTTAGTACACCGTTTTTGGTTGCTTAAATAACTTTCAAATAAAAGCAAAATGAACCCTCTAACACGGACTGACTGTCAATTTTTATATTGACAGTCAGTCGATAGCATACCGGTTAGAAGGCCGGACTCTCAATCGAGAGAACCCGGTTTCAAATCCCACTGTGGTCGCTTCGAACCTTTGGCAAGTTTGATCACCCCACGTTGCCACAGTTCACTCAGCTGTATAAATGAGTACCTGGCAATACAGACAGTGGTGGATATGTGAACGAATAGTCTTCGCGCAGCAATTGCAACGTGGCTGAATATTTCCCAAAGAAGTTGAGATGGCCTTGGAATGAACAGGTCTGCCAGGGGGTGAAGTGTAAAGCGCTTTGAGCAGTCCTATGGACCGGATACCGCGCTATATAAGAACATACCTTTACCTTTTAAACCATTGAAGTATGAAGATAATAGAAAAAAGCTATTGTTTATGATACTTTTGAGATCATTGGAAGAAGATAATTTAAATAATGATGCAACATTTTTCATGAATATTGGAATTATTTTGATAATTTTTTGCTTATAGGGGAATATTCCAGTATTCAGCACCTTGTTTATCAACAAATAGTGTGCATTTCGCAGCAGCTACAATCAAAATTGTGCATAAAAAATGTGGCCCATATGTTTGTATTGTCAGTAGCTCAGATCAGTTTGTCGTTCAAAAGTTAAGCAAGTATTGAGACCATTTTTATTCAAACCATTGAGAAACCATAGCTAAAGAAACAGTTGCATCATACATTGGGTCAGAAATTGTCCAAAATGCAGTGTACCACAAAAACTGAGAATCACAACATGAAAGAATGCAGGAATAATTTCATCTTTGATGCAGTGATATGTAAACTGCAGCCTGTAAATTATAGCCTGCATGTTTAAAATAACATAAATAATGGCATCAATAAGCATCAATAGGCATCTCCTTGAGTTCACTCGTGTTACTTTTAATTTCAAACCTATATTTTCATATAAAACGATTACACATTTTTTTGCTTTAGTAGGACAAAAAACTACAGCAAATATAGGATGTTATGTCTTGGTTAATAGTGAAATTTGTTTAACCATAGCACATCTTTGACGAGATTCATAAGGTCAGAACACGCATGAACGCACATACACAATATTGCTGTACTTTCTCTGAAACTACTGCACTATGATGCTCATCCATTAACTTAAGACATCATACTACAACATATCCAGTGTAAGCTTTTTTATTTATAATTGTCCAACACTCAAATATTTCATCATAATACTATTTACAAAATAATTGCATTACTTTCTGTAAACATGCCATACACCTGAAGTAATAATGGAAGAAACTCTGGAATACAACATGTGAAACAACTGTTTGTTATCACATTACTTATTCAAGCATATCATATAAGTAGAGTCAAACAATCTACCGTTGGTGGACATCACAGATCACCGCACTGATACACTGGCGCTTACATTTGTATGAGCATCGTCTCGTGTGCAAACAAACGTTATATTTTTCTGTATATGGGTCATTTACTGTGGTTTTTAAAACATAACACAACGCAAAAAATTGGCCATTGCCAATTCAGATATAAGCCACAAAACTCATCTGAAATGACATTGCACCTTTGTAAGTTTGTTTTAGAAAAACAGAAAATCAGTCCAATGACAAAGATGCTGTAAAATATGCTACAAGCCAAGTATACCTTGGTTATTAAACATATCCATCCATGAGTTGAGTTTAAATATAGCTACTGTTCTCACTGCCTCTATATGTGTTTATATGCAGTAAGAGTACCAAGCAAGCAAGCTGTGCTGGCAGCATTCACAGTGAACAGTCAGTGAACAAACAGTCAGATTTAGTTCCAACAACACCACTGCTGGCAACATTGTCCTGAGACTTGAGTTTGCATTAGTCAACATCATGACGATATGTGAGCAAGTGATGAAGCGTGCAGTGACAGCATACACTGACACTGTGGTGAATGGTCATCAAATAATCCAGGTGTTTTCACTGGAATACATCCATTCAGTGGAGGGACTCTCTCAAACTATTACCCGTGTGCAAGTGACACAACCGATGTGAGAAGAATTAATATACATATTGTGTCAGTCACGTGACAAACACAGCTACTGGACGACATCTGCACATATTATTATTATGCAGTTCTTGCTCAGTGTAAATCACTGCATAGATCCAATATTACCAGCATGTGCTCTGATAGGATATCAATACTGTATAGTCATCCAGTGTGAAGAATGATTCTCTGTTCCATCAACTAATTGTCACCACTAACAGAGCTAAGCCATAGCTGGTATTGATGGTTGAGCCAGTGGGACTGGTACATCAATGTCTTCCATCTGTTTCTTGGCTTCCTTCCTTGGCTTCTTGCTGATGATCATGAGCAGCAGGAGTGCAGGCAAGTGAACGAGAGAGAACATGAAGAGTTTCCTGGACGAGTTGCTATCTCCACGCTGGTAGAACCGCCAGCTCAGGTAGAGCAGGTACGTGTTGATGGGCAAAGAGTCAGCAGCAAACGTCCATGTGGTGACATCGAGGACTGGTGCCATCAGACTTAGTGCCAAGATGGCGCCACTGTAGCGCATGGCCGTGCGCTTGCACAACCCTGGGTTGACGACAGACATCATGCGGTAGCCGGCACGCGAGTAGTCGGGGCGCAGGTTCCAACTGAGGGCGTTGAAGTGGGGGAACTGCCACGCATACAGTAGACCTGCCAGCAGCCATGCACCTGCAACACGACGAGAGAGTTTTACAACTGTCTGCATCACACAAGTATTATGTGATCGAGGACAACATGGTGTAATTGAACAAAATTAGACATGTTGCAAGGAAGAAAGATTAGAACTGAATGCACATAAAGAAAATGAGTAGTACCTAGTATATGGAAACTAGCAAATAACTCATATGATATTAGTTCAAGTTACGGATCAGGGTATAACACAATGGAGTGGTCAGTCAGTACAGACCACTTGACTTCTTGCTCTTGAAACAAGCATTACAGAAAATCTTCTTTAAGTCTTCTATACCAGGTATTTGAACAATCATATCAATGTTTCAGTAACATTAAGTAAGCAGTGGCCTATCTATCTAACTTGTACTCATTAGTGTTTAATTACTACTCATAAGATCAGGCCTGAACTAGACAATTCTTCCACACAGCAATCACAGTCTTGCTCACCTGGCTCGAGCGCCCCCGTACAGGCGGCCCAGCCCATCATAGGGGGGATGGCCCCCACAATGCCCCCCACCCACGTGTTGACGATACTGAGGCGCTTGAGGGGGGTGTATGCGAGGGTGTAGACCATCAGGTTGGCCAGTCCCAAGCCTGCAGTGAGGGTGTTTACCCCTGTTTGTAGGAGGATGACTCCAGCTGCCCCTGTGATGACGGCGAAGCTGACTGCGTGAAGGGGTCTGTAATGGATGGAGCAGCAATCTTATATTGAAATTGCTTATTAGAGCATCGCACCAATATCCCCTGGAAGCTGGTCATGTGAATTAACAAAAGGCAACTACAAGTTGATGGAACATGAGACTATAAATAGCACATTCAAGTCACAATTTAAATCTTGTGTGAATTCTAGAATATCATAACTAATCTTATCAATGGAACTCACAGCTGGAATATATCAGACATGCAGGCACGCTGATTACATTTAAGAACTTACTGAAAACCTATTTAGTTATGCATACTTCCACGGACGAATGACTGACTGAGGACACTTTATAAACTTGTATTTTGGTAATTTATTTATAAAAATGATTGATTTACCATAATTATTGATTTATTTACTATAATGATAAATTTTATACATATATATACACATAAAAAAAATTATTTTAATCTACTACTCTATTTTGCAATGATATATTTTTAATCCTAATATTATATATTAATAATTTTATGAATGCATGTATGTTTTGTACGAGCCTATGAACAGACTGGTCCCAAATATATGGCACTATAAATTTTAATAATAATAAATAATCACTGACCTAATGTTGACACTTACGACAATGTCCCTCGCACGATTGGCCGATTCTTTGTTCGGTTCATCTGGGAATCAAATGGAACTTCAAAGAACTGAAATAAACGATGAAGGGAGCTTTCAGTATTTGTGGAAACAATCTTTTGCTAAAGGAAAAACCTCCCATTTCCTCTTATAGAAGGAAATATAGTACTGTACCAATAACATTTTATTGTAACACATTAGGCGTTTTAATACAGATCTACAAATGACGTAGATGACAAACGTTTCTATGTCTCTATGAGCTAAGAGAGGTTTATGTGTTGGTGATGTCACGTAAACGTTGGAGACTGTCATGAGAGCAGGATCTGTCACCTGGTTGATGGCGTTGGCTGCGGCTGAAGTGAGACCTGTGCCGACCGTGACTGCGGAGAATGTGAGGAGACTAAAGGGAGCTGAAGCCACAGCATACCCCGCCATGGTCGTCAGCACAATCAAACCTGCAACACACCAACACATGGTCGTCAGCACAATGAAACCTGCAACACACCAACACATAGTCGTCAGCACAATCAAACCTGCAACACACCAACACATGGTCGTCAGCACAATGAAACCTGCAACACACCAACACATGGTCATCAGCACAATCAAACCTGCAACACACCAACACATAGCTGTCAGCACAATGAAACCTGCACCACATCAACACATGGTCATCAGCACAATAAAACCTGCAACACATCAACACAATCAAACCTGCAACACACTAACTAGACAGGATATTGACAAAATATTCAGGATATTTACAAAATATTCCGGACATTGATGAAATAATCAGTCTAAATGAGTCTTTATTTTTTCATTTCTCACATAATGGCAAATAAATTTTAATAATCTTCATCTGTAATAAAAAATACATAAAAAATGTGTGGTACATAATATCGTTTACGTGCTATAATCAGTGATACACTATAAAATGTCTCCTGGTTTCTTCACTGTAGACATGCACACTTGCATATACAGGTGGATACATACATCCACACATGTTAGTATGAATGCAGTCATAGACTCCAATAAACCATGTCATCTTTAAAGAATGTTCTTAAATGTCAGAAACAGCACACGACACAACCTACCAGTAAGTCGAATCTTTGCGAGTCGTGTGTACAAGTCAGGTATCTGCGAGAGATGTGGGAAACGCAACTCTTTCCACATGAGCTCCTCCACGGACTGCATGCTCGGCACCGAATCATCGCTCTTCTCAGTGCTGCCACCTGTCCGCTGGCGAAATTTATCCTTCAGTGTCAGATTGACAATGTCCTTGCGATCACGAAAGAACATCGACACTTGAGAGCCTCCCCGGGTGAGGTCTACCCCGATCATGTGTTGGGTCGGCCGGTGAAAGATGCTAAACTTCTCGTCCATGGACTCTGGAGGAAGCTCCAGTTTCTGTGAGCTGCTGAACTGAGGCTGGTCTTTTGCATTACCAAGTTCTTTGGTTGAGTTAATAGAGTCTGTATTTGTATTGTCTGCACATTTCTCCTTCTGCACAGAAGAGGAGGTAGATGATTGTCGAGTTGTCTGTCTACCTCTATGCTGGCATTCATGCTTGTTATTCACTGGTGTCTGGTCGGCAATGTCTGGCTCTGATTTGGTTGTAAGCTGAAGAAACATACAATAATTACTTTACTAACCGGTTCATTCCATGTAAAATCGTGTCAAATCAACCAATTTTCAGGAAATTAAAAAAGTTGATGTCTCAGAATTTGCTTAAATTTTAACCAATGAATACCTGAATACTTTTGCAAAAGAACAAAGCATTTACAGGCAAATTGTGTCTGTAACGCCCTATAATGTGAACAGGGGGTAAGAACCCCAAAACGCACCCATTATCTGTTTCCAGGTGCTTCTAACGTGAGAAGTTTACAAGTTACATATCTGAAATTTGCTGAATATGAAGACATATCGGTACAAAAACAGGTGTGTTTTGGGGCGCTTACCCCGTCCCCGTTCACATCATAGGGCGCAACTGAAACAATTTGGGCTTTTAACCCTCCCTATTCACATCATAGGGCGCTACAGACACACTTTGGGCGCTTACCCCCTCCCTGTTCACATCATAGGGCGTTACAGACACACTTTGGGCGCTTACCCCCTCCCCGTTCACATCACAGGGCGCTACAGACCCACTTTGGGCACTTACCCCCTCCCTGTTCACATCATAGAGCGCTACAGACACATTTTGGGCACTTACCCCCTCCCTGTTCACATCATAGGGTGCCACAGACACACTTTGGGCACTTACCCCCTCCCTGTTCACATCATAGGGCGCTACAGACACACTTTGGGCACTTACCCCCTCCATGTTCACATCATAGGGCGCTACAGACACACTTTTGGCACTTACCCCCTCCCTGTTCACATCATAGGGCGTTACAGACACACTTTGGGCGCTTACCCCCTCCCCGTTCACATCACAGGGTGCCACAGACACACTTTGGGCACTTACCCCCTCCCTGTTCACATCACAGGGCGCTACAGACCCACTTTGGGCACTTACCCCCTCCCCGTTCACATCATAGAGTGCTACAGACCCACTTTGGGCACTTACCCCCTCCCTGTTCACATCATAGAGCGCTACAGACACACTTTGGGCACTTACCCCCTCCCTGTTCACATCATAGGGTGCCACAGACACACTTTGGGCACTTACCCCCTCCCTGTTCACATCATAGGGCGCCACAGACACACTTTGGGCACTTATCCCCTCCCTGTTCACATCATAGGGCGCTACAGACACACTTTGGGCACTTACCCCCTCCCTGTTCACATCATAGGGCGTTACAGACACACTTTGGGCGCTTACCCCCTCCCCGTTCACATCACAGGGCGCTACAGACCCACTTTGGGCACTTACCCCCTCCCTGTTCACATCATAGAGCGCTACAGACACACTTTGGGCACTTACCCCCTCCCTGTTCACATCATAGGGCGCTACAGACACACTTTGGGCACTTACCCCCTCCCTGTTCACATCATAGGGCGCTACAGACACACTTTGGGCACTTACCCCCTCCCTGTTCACATCATAGGGTGCCACAGACACAATTTGCATGTGAATCCTTAGGTGTTTCAGGAGTGCTCAGATAGAGCTACTTATTCTTTGTTAAAATTCAAGTAAATTCACAGACATCAAGTTTTTGACCATTGGTTGATTTGACACGGAATGACCAATGAACATTTTTAATGATTTTACTAGCTAGGTCAGTCTGCAGATACTGGAAGCAAATAGATTTCACTGCAGTAATTAATTCTAATAGAGTCTACCTGAAATAAGCCTGTGTTGTGTCTGGTGTATGATACAGAACTAATATGAAGGTGTAATCATTGACAAACGTACATAACATAATTCAAGTAATAATAACAAGTTAAAATAATCACGGATCTATGCCATCGCATTCTCCATTTAATGCTTTTGCTGAAACAGTAATTCTTTGCTTAACTATATTTGCATTCTTATTGTTATTGTGCATACACCATTGTTCCGACTCTCTAATTTAAAGCACACAACTATGTGTTTGCTTTTTCTTTGACAATCAAACCTTCAATGCATTGCATTTATACACACCCGCCGTCTCTCAGTAAAAAACATGCTATTCCAGGTACCAACCACGCAGAGATATGACATGACAACTACACAGCAACATAGTTGATAAACCCACCAGTCGAGCTCCCCAGGCATGATTACTAGGCTTGCACTTGAAGGCAACAGTGATGTACTGAAGGCTGCGCTGGTGGATAAGCTTCCACTGCTTGCGTTGTAACAAGTGTGGTGATCGACGGCAGTGCTTCTGCAACACACCCGCAAAACATCGCAGGTGCAGTCCTGTGTCCATGTCATGTCCTGGTGTCAACAAATGTCCATATCTGTTTGGTAGATTCCTGCAAGAGAACACCTCCATGCATAGATCTGTCTTTCTTTGTAGGTGAAATAGAAGTTGATCCTACAAAGATATATGTCAATATGTTGACATATTGGTCAACTGCATTATAAAGTGAACATTTACTGCCTGCAAAGACTTTATCATGACCACCCACTGGCGTTTGGCAATATAGGCATTATATAACTGTTGTTGTGTTGTCATAGCATAGACCCTCAGGGAGATTTTTCATTCTGATGCTAGCGTTGTGATATTTGTTAAAAATCATTAATAATAATAATACTAAACGTTATCGTTAGTACAATGTATTCTTTGCTGACTTGATAATTTGCTAAATATCTGCAAACTATTTGCAAACTACTATGTATACAAACATAAACAAACATTAACCTTTTGAATAATTTACAAATCACTGATGTTAAACTCACTGGTCTGTAATTGTCTTAATTGTTTCTTGAAGTTGAAGTTTGGACTTGTCTAGAATCCGCGCCCACCTCAATACCACTGTTAAGTGTTATTAACATGCAGTTTGCACAGTAACCATGCACAATGCATACTGAACTATGGAACATGTAAATTATTAAACATGTTAGGCATAAGAACACATTAAATCACCTTTTTCGAAGCTCGAATTCGCATATTTAACCTGCACTGAGTGCCATCTTGCCCCTTTTTTATTTGCAAGATGGCGACACTGATAGCGAGTTAAGGGACCACCTCAATGTCGCAGTTATAATATGTATACTAACCATGCACAGTGCATTCTGAACTATGGGACATGTAAATTATTAACCATGTTGTGTGTAAAAACACAAACACACTGAATCACCTTTTTCCATGCTTGAATTCGCACATGGCACTCAATGCAGGTTAAATATGCAAATTTGAGCTTCGGAAAAGGTGATTCAATGTGTTTTTTCACATGTTTAATAATTTACATGTTCCATAGGTCAGTATGCATTGTGCATGCATTGTACATGGTTACTGTACATACTGAATGTTAATAACGTCGAAATTGAGGTGGGCCCGGATTCTAGACAAGTGCCCCCTTTTAAATGCAGTATATCACCAGACCTGGGGCATAAGTACTTGAGTACATTTTTTAAGTACTCATACAACTTATGGGCCATGTACTCGTACTCATCCTCAATGTACTCGGATTTTACAAGTACATTACGAGTACTTTCTCAATATATGCTGTCAAAATTAATTTATTTGTAGTTAAGAAGGGACTCCAAGCAAAAACTGATTTATGAGTCATACCAATTACCATGTCTGTATGATTGTAAAATGTTTGGGGTTCCCATTTTTTGTAGGGGGAGGCATTCGTTTGACTTCAAGTATAACTAATGTATATTATATATATATATATTGCGGTAAACCATAATTATACTGTATGGGTCTATGGAGAACTTCCCTACTGTACAAAGTTTATTACAACTATTTTCTTAAAAGAAAAAATGGAACAAAATCTGTGACAGTGATTAAAATGATCCTTATTAAATTAATTGATTAGACCATATCCACTGTCCAGACATGTGGTCCAGAGTCCTGAGACTATGTAGGTAACATCTGAGGACTCCAGATCTGCAATAATTGCTAACATTGACTCAAGTGCTTCATAACAATGAACTCAGTGTGGGATCAGTGAAGCCATGAGACATGAGACATGCAGCTTGTCACATGAAGCCATGAGACATGCAGCTTGTCACATGAAGCCATGAGACATGCAGCTTGTCACATGAAGCCATGAGACATGCAGCTTGTCACATGAAGCCATGAGTCTGGGTCTAAGAGAGCAGGGACTTTTGGAGCAGAGATAAGAGAAATGTTAAACAAAGAAATGTAGCCAGTGTGTTGTCAGGTAACAAATCCTCCTGTTGGATGCTTTGTTTTAATTAAAGTGAATGTTATTGTTGATGAAATAGAGTTTTTTACAGTTTTTGGGGTGCAGTGGTCCAGTTGTAGAGTGTCGGACTTTTGATCAGGGGGACCGGGGTTCCAAACCACCTGTGGTAGTGCGTCAGACTTTTCGGTCGAAGGGACTGGGGTTCAAAATGGGTACTGGTCATAACGGCGACAACCAAAACAACGACAAGTCGAGTCAAAATGGCGACAAATATTGCTGCCGTAAGTATGGCAGGGTAATGGTCAGAAAGGCGACACAAATAAATAATCATCGGGTATAAACGTCACGTACTCATGCAAAAATATATAAATAATAATGGTGCATATACCCGATGTAGATAACCCCTGATGTGACGTACACTTGGTTAAATTAAATGGAACCCAAATTAAATTATGCTATAAATTACACAAATAAATAATAATTGTATATAGATATGGTATATCACACACACACACACAAACGTTTCGTTGTTGCCGTTTAAGTTTGCTGCTGTTTTGACAATATTTGTCGCCGTTTTGGATCTGCCGCCATTTCGACTTGTTGCCGATCTGACCTGTATCCTTCAAAACTGCCTCTGCCATTTCGAAACTACTTTGTTTACCCCACTTTGTCTGTGTCTTTCGGAAGAGACAGTAAAAGCTGTTGGTCCCTTCTATCTGGTGCCTATGCCAGGGGAAGTAAAAGATCCCACATAGGGAAATGGAAAATACCTGCTGTGGACTTACTAATTGTGGAGAAGGAAAACTCTGAAAATAAACCACTCCTATGTTAGCTCAAGACAGGGCTGTTTGGATTTAAATGTTATAAGTCATAAGTTTTCCTGATAAAAAATCTGATCAACTGCCATTGCAAATTCCCTTGTTGCCGAATTATATAAATAAGTTAATTAATAATTTTTTAGTTTAAATTACGTTATTTAATATTTATAAAATATGTACTCGTACTCATTTAACAAGATTTAACAAGAGTTGCCATCCAAGCCAAAAGCCCAGATGGCAAGTGGACAAGGAAGCCATTGACTTATCGAGAGTCTAACAATGTTCATCTACTTATAACCCGCCCTCCTGAGATATGTGTCTACCTTGTTTTTAAACATATTCACGCTGCTAGCAGTTACACAATCTGTAGACAATTTGTTCCATTCATTTATTGTCCTCTGTGAGAACGAGTGCTTCCTGATGTCCAATCTACATTGATACTTTACTAATTTTACCTCATGTCCTCTAGTTCTGCTATCCTTCTTGAGTGAGAAAAACATATTTCTATAAATATTTTATTACCCATTCAATATCTTAAAAACTTCAATCTGATATCCTCTTAACCTCCTTGTCTCTAGAGTTGTTAAACCACATTCTTTCAGGCGTTCTTCATAACTAAGGTCTCTCAGTTCTGAAATCATTTTAGTTGCTCTCCTTTGTATGCGTTCAAGCGTATCTATATCCTTCTTACGATATGGTCTCCATGCTTGTATACAGTATTCTAAATGAGGTCTAACTATTGCTTTATAAAGAGGTATAATTAACTTTTTTCCCTTGTATGTTATGTTTCTTCTAATCAATCCAAGAATTTGATTACCCTTTGAAGCTGCAATACCACACTGCTCTGAAACTTTCATATCAGCGCTTATTGTAACTCCTAAGTCCTTTTCTTTTACAGTAGTACCCAGAACAGTATCTCCCATTTTATAGTTTACATTCAAGGTCCCATGTCCTGTATGTAGGCATTTACATTTCCCAAAATTGAACAACATCTGCCATTTCTCAGACCATTTCAGTAATCTGTCTAGATCGTTTTGTAAATGTTGTTTATCACCATCAGTATTAACTTTTCTAAACAGTTTTGTGTCGTCTGCAAATTTCAGTACGTTACTTGTTATACTGTCGTCCAAGTCATTGATATAAATTAAGAATAATATAGGTCCTAATACTGATCCTTGAGGTACCCCACTCAAAACCGATTTCCAAGTTGAAACTTCTCCATCTACTACAACTCGTTGTCTTCTGTCAGTCAGCCATTGTTCTATCCAGTCAGTTATGCTATCCCCGATACCATGGGCTTTTAATTTAAGTAGTAATCTTTGATGTGGCACTTTGTCAAAAGCTTTCTGAAAATCTAAGTAGATAATATCTACTGGCGATCCCACGTCTATCCACTTAGTGATTTCTTCCAAAAAACATAACATATTTGTTAAGCATGACCTCGCTTTAAGGAATCCATGTTGAGATGAATTTAATAATTTATGCTTAACGAGGAAGTCCACCATATGGTCTTTAATTAACCTTTCTAATAATTTACAAATCACTGACGTTAAACTCACTGGTCTGTAATTCTCTGACTTATTTCTCGAACCCTTTTTAAATAATGGTATGATGTTTGCTTCTTTCCATTCAAACGGAACAACTCCCTCTTTTAATGACAAGTTGAATACTTTTGCAAGTGGTATACTGATTTGTTCTACTGTTTCCATTAGTAATTTTGGAGGAATCCCATCCACTCCCGGTGATTTGTTATCCTTCATTGCCTTTATTTTCTTAGCTACCAATTCTGGAGTTACAACTAACGGACCTAAATAGTCAGATTTAGCCCCCTGAAATTTAGCATCAGCAACTGGTAATGAACTAATATCTTCTTTGGTAAACACTGAACTGAAGTAACCATTTAGGTCTTCCGCCATTAAAAACCCCTGTGATATTATATTTCCAGCACTGTCTTCTAGAGGTCCAACCTTGTCTTGTTCGTTTTGTTTACTCCTGACATATGCATAAAAACTCTTGCTGTCATTTTTTATGTTACATGCTAGTTTTTGCTCATAGCTTCTTTTAGATTGTCTGATTTCAGTTGTAGCTGCATTAAGTGCCTCTTTGTATTTTGCATAGTCTTCTTCCTTTCTGGTACGCCTATAAACCCTCCACATAGTTTGTTTTAGCATTATTTTTCTAATAGCCTCTTTTGACAAGTGTTTCTTTCTACACCATTTTCCTTGTTTTTGGAAGGGAACAAATTTATCGATGATACTCTCAATTTCATATTTTAGAATATTCCAACATTCAATTGCGGTCTTATTCATCAGCATGTTATTCCAATCTAGCTTTGCTAAGTATTTTCTCATATCTTTGTAGTTACCTTTGTGGAAGTTTCTCTTGTACGTTTTCTTATTTTTACTTTCTGATTTTACAGTGATGTCAAAATGTATTTGATTATGATCACTATTACCCAATGGTTCAAATATTTTTACATTGTCCACTAATTCTTTTTGTGATGACAGAATTTTATCTAATACATTTTCTCCCCTGGTTGGTTCTAGTACGTGCTGAGTAAGAAAGCTATCCTGGATTAAAAATATAAATTGTTGGTCCTCAATCCCTGTACTCTCTAGAGAATTCCATTGTATGTGTCCATGGTTAAAATCTCCCATTATGATACATTCCCCTTTACTAACTTCCTTTATAGCGTTTTTATTTTTGTGTTGTCCTCTTCGTTTATGTTTGGACTTCGGTAAACTAATCCAACAGTTAATTTTGAATTTCCTGAAACAATTTTGCACCAAACAGCTTCATCGCAATCTGCTTCCCTTTCTAGTTTTATTTCATAAGCCTGAATAGATTCTTTAACTCCCCCGCCCCTTCTTCCTATTCGATCTTTCCTAAACATTACATATCCTATCTATGTTGGCCCATGATTCAGTTATACCAATTATGTGAGGGTCTCACTCATATGAATGTATGCGTACTCAGCTTTTAGCAATGACCAATGTACTCGTACTCATACATCATCAATGTACTCATACTCTTAAAATGTACTCGGCCCCAGGTCAGAGTATCACACAAACGTCCCACGTCGCTACAGGGCACAAGGTCTAGGATTAGGCTTCCCCTGCAGGCATGGCGATAATTGGATAGGTCACTGGTAGATTAGACAAAATTATCGTTTCTCTCATTTATATGTGTTGAGTTTCACTTACTGTATTACAAGTTTATTAATACACGTTGTCCGATGTTTCTTCAACACATCTAGTATGAAAAACCCCGCAGGTACACTTACGTGATTTACAAACGAAAAAAGCACACACCTTTGGCGTTACTGGATGTCACCAGAAATGTTGTCCGAAGTAAACGTCGTAGCAACTTTTTCTGAAGGTGCCCCTAGTATCGAAGTATCGAAGAATAAACTCTACATGAGGAATAGCGTGCGGAGCGAGCACTTTTCCAGTGATTAAAAGGCAGCAGTATAAAATTTAAAAGCGAAATTAAAAAGCAATAATCATAATGTAAAAAGTTAAGAACTGATAAAAGACAATGTCAATGATCTATTTATTTGATGATTGTATGTGCCCATCAATCCCTTCAGCGAAGACCTGGATGAAGGTAGGGAGGTAGTAGGCATATAGCTGATGTATCTACAGGTCCACTGTTCCAAAGTTGGATAGATGATGGGAAGAAGGAGTGTAGGTATGTGTCAGTTCGAGAGTGGGGGATTTGGAGCTTCGTCTGATGTTCTTTAGAGCTGCGGTTGCTGGGTTCAAGAAGTGCAGCAGGGTTCACACCGACAAGTCCATTTATGATTTTGTACATCAAGTTGACTCTGTCTGATGTTCTCCTGGGCTGCAGGTTCTCAAGTTGGAGCGGTGCAACCAATACAGAGGCATTAGAGGTAGAGCTGAAGTCGTGCCGCAATAATAATATTATATAACATGCCTTTTCCACACACATATGAAGACACACCAATTTGTAGTTTGTTAAGATTTACACTTAAGTCATCCATGTACACGTTAAGACAAATGGGAAAAAGGATTCTACCTTGTTTAACACTATTTGAAACAATAAAATATTTAGAGAAGCTCCGACACCGTTCTCTGTGAATTTCTGTACATAACACTGAGCAAAGACTGCCCGTTTATGATTTTGTATATATATATATATATATATATATATATATATATATATATATATATATATATATATATATATATATATATATATATATATATATATATATATATATATATATATATATATATATATATATATATATATATATATATATATATATATATATATATATATATATATATATATATATATATATATATATATATATATATATATATATATATATATATATATATATATATATATATATATATATATATATATATATATATATATATGTATATATATATATATGTATATATATATATATGTATATATATATATATATATATATATATATATACACATACATACATACATACAAACACTATTCATGATTAAAATTATATTTATTTCAGGCTAAGTTGAACACGCCGTTTGTGTCAGTTTTAGTTTGTTTTAATTTTAGTCTGGAATAAAGATGTTGACTACAAACATGTGTGGCATAAATTTGGCAATCAAAATTAAATTGTCATACCGGAAACTATTTATGCTTACAGTGCCACACTTACGAGTCATGTGCACTGTCACGTGCTTGTGTTGTTGATCGGTGGACGAGCAAATTAGTTGTCTGATTCTAACTCTGGTACGTCGTAAAGAAGACAATTTTGGCTGTTCTCTACGACGGTTGTAAAATGTGTAGGCCAGCACTGTTATAGAAATTATCTAACATATGCATGGCTGTTACACAAATGATATGATTATAAACTAGAACCACATCTAAAGGTACACATTCAGCAAGTAATGCCTACTAAATCTCTGTGGGAAGCATATAATGATATATGGTAGCTTCCATACCTTACGCAATGCATTACGCCACTGTATGCACATCTTGTTAACACTGTCATGCCACAGTGGCCATAGTTGAAATCCGTACAGTGCACAACAATACTAGATTGGTTTGATATTACGTCATTCCATCTAACTTGTAGTTTCTGGTGTGTGTACATGTGAAGTAAAAGTCTTACAACTAATGGGCACATACCCTTATCAATTAATTTTTGAAACGACATACAATAATTTACTCTGTCGAATGCTTTAGAAGCATCAAGTAATAAAACATGTACTACCATTATTTACCTAATATGAAATAGTTTCTTTTACCATAAAAGTACACATTGTTGTAGATAAACCATCTTTAAACCCAAATTGTAAATCTGACGTGTCAAAAACTCCAGTTTGTTGTTTGATAATAATGGCATCATAAAGTTTACCAATGATGCTGCCTAAGGTCAACGCTCTATAGTTATCAGAGCTATGATGCGCCTTTCTTTTATCTTTCTGAAGTGGCACCATAGTACCTATCAGTAAATCACTTGGGGATACACGTACCATGAATAAGCATGCCATTGTAGAACCAAGTTAATGCTTTAAACAGTTTTTCAGTACCATGTATAATATGGTTAGAAAATATGCCATTTTCTTCTTTTTTACCATGTTTCATGCAATTTACACATTTCTTGAGATAATCAATATCAATAGCTCCTACATGGCTACAAGGCCTGTAGTTGTAATAAAGTTATGCCTTATGGTGACAGCTCCTACATGGCTACAAGGCTTGTAGTTGTAATAAAGTTATACCTTACAGTGACAACTCCTACATGGCTACAAGGCTTGTAGTTGTAATAAAGTTATGCCTTATGGTGACAGCTCCTACATGGCTACAAGGCTTGTAGTTGTAATAAAGTTATGCCTTTCGGTGACAACTCATACATGGCTACGAAGCTTGTAGTTGTAATAAAGTTATGCCTTACGGTGACAACTCCTACATGGCTACAAGGCTTGTAGTTGTAATAAAGTTATGCCTTGCGGTGACAACTCCTACGTGGCTACAAGGCTTGTAGTTGTAATAAAGTTATGCCTTATGGTGACAACTCCTACATGGCTACAAGGCTTGTAGTTGTAATAAAGTTATGCCTTACGGTGACAACTCCTACATGGCTACAAGGCTTGTAGTTATACAATATGCTGCAAGTACTTTCATTGTGCGTTTCTCTCTTCCAGGCCTGTTCAACATGTTCAACATGCAGTCTTGACCTGCCCTCTGGTGCGAGACTGAACCAGGAGGTCTTCACACTATGAATGCAATAATTTCCCTGTGTCACTTCTGTGATCTTCACGGCCCCAGCATTCTCTTCTGCACCCAGGCGTTCCACTCGAACGACCCCCAGTTGGCCCTAAGCGAGGCAGGGGAGGGCGACCAGGAGGGGGCGAATGAGTGGTGCTATGTGCGAGAACGACAACTGAGGTCACCAACTCCAGCAGGGGGCAGCACTGGCACCTCACAGACTGAGGCTGCTGAGACAAGCACACCTCATGTACCGGCTGTTAGTTCCTGTGAGGTGGGTTGCGTAGTGTCGTGAGTGTAAAAGAGCCGATTTAATCAAGGTTTGCATGTGCAATGTCAGTGTGGTATGTAAAAATACAGTGTAGAGGTTGACATGTACAGTGTTCATGTAAATTATGTAAGCATGTTAAGGTTGGTTCATGTAGTGTCAAGGTTGGTTCATGTAGTGTTAATGAGAACTTTTAACAAGTTCTAACAACGTAACAGTGTAAATTCTGTAAGCATGTGTAGTGTCAAGGTTGGTTGATGTAGTGTCAAGGTTGGTACATGTAATGTCAAGGTTGGTTGATGTAGCGTCAAGGTTGGTTCATGTAATGTCGAGGTTGGTTCATGTAGTGTCAAGGTTGGTTCATGTAGTGTCAAGTTGGTTCATGTAGTGTCAAAGTTGGTTCATGTAGTGTCAAGGTTGGTTGATACAGTGTCACGGTTGGTACAAGTAGTGTCAAGGTTGGTTCATGTAGTGTAAAAATTGGTTCATGTAATGTCAATGTTCGTTGATATAGTGTCATGGTTGGTACAAGTAGTGTCAAGGTTGGTTCATGTAGTGTCAAGGTTGGTTATTGTAGTGTCATGGTTGGTTCATGTAGTATCAAGGTTGGTTCATGTAGTGTTAATGAGAACTGTTGTGTTATTGTAGGTGTGTCAGTCACTGCTCAAGTTGTATGAGATCTATGTTATAGGCATGTCGGTCACTACTGCCCGGTCAGCCTGGCTTCATCAGCAATGACCAGGAGGCGAAGGTGTCGTATGTGAGCAGTCAGCAGCCGGAAAAGCCAGAGCTGTTCAGTATCGTCAGACAGGCCTGTCTCCGTAGTCTCAGCTGTGAGGTGACTATCCAAGTTGTCATCAAATGTCCATATTTGGGACTCATTATTTCATGGATGAAATTAAGTTACAGCTCCTTTCTCAATAACATTTTTTATCGTCTCATTTTATAAATATTTAGCTAAAAATCAAACCTATCTAATAGCTGTGATGACCTGCTGGCTCACTGTGATGACCTGCTGGCTCACTGTGAAGAAGACCTGCTGGCTCACTGTGATGACCTGCTGGCTCATTGTGATGACCTGCTGGCTCACTGTGATGACCTGCTGGCTCATTGTGATGACCGGCTGGCTCATTGTGATGACCTGCTGGCTCACTGTGATGACCTGCTGGCTCGTGCAAATATGTTATTTACATATTTTGATGAAATCATCGGACAAACCATTACAAGTATTTTTTACTGCGCCAAATAGAAACTCAGCGAAAAAGTACAAAAGTAGTCTTAGAACTGTAAATATCATAACAAGGGTAATTATCATAACAAGGGTAAATATCATAACAAGGGTAACTATCACAAGGGTAAATATCATAACAAAGGCTAACAATCAAAGTCAATTCTTTCAATAAATTTAACAAAAGTATGCAATCTTTTATTATTAAATCAACTGCACACAGTCTCCGCATACAGTCAGCGCATGCAGTCTCCACACACAGCCAGCGCACACAGTCTCCACACACAGTCTCCGCACACAGTCTCCGCACACAGTCTCCGCACACAGTCTCCACACACAGTCAGCACACACAGTCTCCGCACACAGTCTCCGCACACAGTCTCCACACACATTCAGCACATACAGTCTCCACACACAGTCTCCGCACACAGTCTCCGCACACAGTCTCCACACACAGTCTCCACACACAGTCAGCGCACACAGTCTCCGCACACAGTCTCCACACACAGTCAGCACACACAGTCATTGTGTTTTGTGTCCTTATTCATCATAAGCCCATTCTGTTGATTGTGATCGTTGAGTCTGCATAGGTGATTTGTCTACTTATGACAGGTATAACTTTAGCAATAGATGAAGATGGCATTGACCAGATGTTTCCTGGCTGTGACAGGTGTGTCCAGGTAGAGAGGGGCCAATCTTCTTTGGTGATGACCACCGAGGACACGTCCTCAGCTACACTTTCTTCATGAAGGACAGTCAGGCGCGTGGCTTCCAGCATTGGTACAGCATCATCGTCGTCATGATGGACAAGATCTATCTGCTCAACTCATGGCCATTCCTTGTCAAATACATCGGCACTGTCATTGACGAGCTACAGGTGAGAGACTACATCAACATTGACATTGTCAGCTGGATACCAGAAAGTATTCATTCTCACAGAAGACAATAAGTGAATGAAATAAATTATCTACTTATTGTATGAATGCTAGCAGCTTGAATATGATAAAAAAAATTACAAATATCTCATAGGGGCAGGTTACACATAGATGAATAATTGTTAGACCCTTGATAAGCCAATGACTTTCTTATCCACTTGCCTCCTGGGCAAGGGTGGCAATCGTCTTAAATCTCTTGTAACATCATCTTCATCTCGATTAATGATCATTGCTGTTTTCCTGATCCATCTTTATCTCCCTGGCACTTGTTTTGCTTTCCCTGTCAATCACCTAGGCTGCCTCCCAGTCAATAATACAGATGTTTCTGTTGGCATGGTCTGTGATTGCTGACTTATATTCTACTTTTGATGACTTTCTCTTCTGTTCATGGGTAAGTCGTTGGATTGTGGTGGTCTCAACCTCCTTCTTGTGCTCCTCGAGTCTTCTTCCAAATATTCTCCCTGTTTCAATAACAAAGATATGATTACAACTCTTGCACAGGATCTGGTGTACACAGGATCTGGTGTACACAGTCAGTTCTTCTACTGTCCTCCTCTTTGTCTTTTGGATGCATTAATATTCTCCTGTGTATACCTGTTGTGATTATTCTCTAGGACAAGGCGAATGAGGTGTACGAAACAGAACACACGAGGTGCCCCCCGCGCACCCACCGCCTCGCCATGAGTCTCACACCCACCTCCTTCCGTCTGCACCGAGGAGGGAGCAGACCTGCCCGCTCTCTCCTCGAGCTCACCGCTGACCGCCAACTCTTCCGCAGACTGCATCTACAGTTCACCTGGATCCTCAAGGCTGGCAGCAACAGACTCACAGAGAGACTCCTGGAGGGACCCCCCACAGAGGACTCGGTCATTGACCTGGAGAAACAGGAAGGTCAGCGTCTCTGTTGTCCACCTTGTCAACCTGTCCACTTCCTGTCTTCACCAAGCTATGATGGTGTTGGGTTTAGATGTACAGTGTATGACAAATTTTATTTTCGAAAAATAAGTTATTCAGTGGAAGGAACCTGACAAAATCAGTACATAATACTTCATACTGATGGATGATTTGTTTCATACGGCTGCTTGATAATCAACATTTCTGCTGTCCTGCTTCAATTATATTTTGTACATTTGAGGTCAGGGTTTGCAGAGTACTTTTTAGTGTTTGCCAAGAATGTAATAATATGTACAGTCATCAATAAAACTCACCTTTTGTACTGTAGAAATAATTTTCTATCAACCTTTTCTACCATGCATTTAAATCATCTGGCTAGTTATATCTATCTACCTCAGATCATTATGTTGTTATTATTAAAACTCATTTCTATACATGAATATGTATATATATATATACATGAATATGTATATCTATATACATGAATATGTATATATTACTATCTTATTGTCATTCTTTAATTAATTGCAAGCAGTTGAGTTGGGATTTTGAATGGTTATGTTAAATATTATATGAAATATACTTGTGTGTTTGTCATTGTGGTTTCAGCAGTTTTACATACATGTGACAGTACTACTACTGTGACCTTGCAGTGACCTCATGGTTTGTCATTGACAGAGACGGAGGAAGGGTTTGTGAAGCTGTTCAGTAAGAAGCTCCTGATGGACGGAGTGGACAAGGCACACCCTCGGGCTGAGGAGGACCAGGGGCAGGGAGCCCAGTGGGAGGAAGGCAGGGAAAAGAGGGAGACAGAGGATCCCTGCACTGGGCCTGTCTTTCACAACCTGAGACACTTACTACGGGTACGGACAGTTCTTATATGGAATATGATATTTACATTATGAGCATATCTTGGATCAGTACCGAGTATAGTAATTGCACACTACTATATGCAATATGCAGCTGTACTGGAGATCCCTGTGATGTAGCTGACTTGTTGTCGCTCTCCTCTTTATCCCTGTGTCACCCTCCTCTTTATCCCTGTGTCGCCCTCCTTTTTATCCCTGTGTCTCCCTCCTCTTTATCCCTGTGTCGCCCTCCTCTTTATCCCTGTGTTGCCCTCCTCTTTATCCCTGTGTCGCCCTCCTCTTTATTCCTGTGTTGCCCTCCTCTTTATTCCTGTGTCGCCCTCTTTATCTCTGTGTCGCCCTCCTCTTTATCCCTGTGTTGCACTCCTCTTTATTCCTGTGTCGCCCTCCTCTTTATCCCTGTGTCGCCCTCCTCTTTATCCCTGTGTTGCACTCCTCTTTATCCCTGTAGTCTGGGGGAGGCTGGCACCAATACTGGTCGTAGATTTTTGCTCCCCCTTCTTCATCACTAGTCCTGTTTCACTGCCCTCTCCACCAACTGTCTCCACTCCCCCTGGTCTCCACTCCCCCTGTTCTTCACTCCCCCTGTTCTCAACTCCCCCTGTTCTCCACTCCCCCTGTTCTCCACTCCCCCGTTCTCCACTCCCCCTGTTCTCCACTCCCCCTGTTCTCCACTCCCCCTGTTCTCCGCTCCCCCTGTTCTCCACTCCCCCTGTTCTCCAATCCCCCTGTTCTCCACTCCCCCTGTTCTCCACTCCCTCTGTTCTCCACTCCCCCTGTTCTCCACTCCCCCTGTTCTCCACTCCCCCTGTTCTCCACTCCCCCTGTTCTCCACTTCCCTCCCACCAAATCTCTCTTCGTGCAGTCCTCTCATTCCTGGTCTTCCTTTTCTCCTTCTACCCTCCACTCTAAGCGCATCCGCTCTCTTCGTTAACCGGTCCTCTTCCGTTCTTTCAACATACTTAAGAAACAAATAATTTATTATATTTATTAATGAGAATTAATGAGAAAGGGATAAGGAGACTGCTCAGAAGTGTTCTATTCTGAAAACATTTACAAACGTTATCAATACACAGCGGCTGATGGAGATGGTCTGTTTACTTCAGGTGTTTGGCTACAGCCAGTTCCATGTCCTGGCACATCATGTTGTCATTGGCAACCAGGTCATAGTTCGTGGGACGAGGCATCATCTCGTCCAGTCGGTCATTGATGCTCTCAAGGTCAGTGTGTAATTGAATGTTCTCAAGGTCAGTTCTTATATAAAATGGTACAATAGTTCCATCACCATTTCACATGCCATTGTGTACTTGATGACTATGCCTTGACATAAACAAATAGTTCTGTTGTAATTGTACATGTCCTGTCATGAAATCATAATTGCACCTCTGTATTGGATAGAACATATTGAATGTGTGTGTGTAATAAACAGTGATGTTGACTTAGACTCGTACACTGTGGGATTACCTTAAACTGAACTTGTGTTTGTTGTAAAACTAAATTGTATGATGGCGCCGTGCAAACGGCAGTTAAAGGCCACAAGGCACTTAATTTGTGGCAGTTGTAGTAACTGGGTAGATTTCGTCAAGTCTGGGTGCGAGAAGTCCTGGGCTGAGGTCCAGGCAGATAGT
This sequence comes from Lamellibrachia columna, assembly GCA_963662155.1. Taxonomy (NCBI): domain Eukaryota; kingdom Metazoa; phylum Annelida; class Polychaeta; order Sabellida; family Siboglinidae; genus Lamellibrachia; species Lamellibrachia columna. Next base: position 1,594,301 of record OY759266.1, on the reverse strand, counting down.
TTTAGTTTTGAGTGTAGGGGATGCGCAAGGATGAAGGAACTAGAGGTGGAGTTGGAAGAGCTGAGGCTGCTCGTTGTGGCAATGGTGGGAAGGGAACAGGGGAGTTGTGCCGGTAGTTCCGGTGAGGGAACAGTAGACGATAAAGTGGGGAAAGACACAAGAGATGCTAGGGAGAGCTCACCTCAGCCTGGGAGGAAGCTGAGAGGAGGGAAGGTGACAGGTCATAGGGAGACAGGACGTAAGGAGACGGGAAGGAAAGGAACGGGAGGGAAGACAACCGGGGTGAAGGAGAGGGGAGTAGGGGAGACAGGAGGGAAGGAGAAGGGAGTGGGGGAGACGGGAGGGAAGACAACCGGGGTGAAGGAGAGGGGAGTAGCGGAGACAGGAGGGAAGGAGAAGGGAGTGGGGGAGACGGGAGGGAAGACAACCGGAGTGAAGGAGAGGGGAGTAGCGGAGACAGGAGGGAAGGAGAAGGGAGTGGGGGAGACGGGAGGGAAAACAACCGGAGTGAAGGAGAGGGGAGTAGGGGAGACAGGAGGGAAGGAGAAGGGAGTGGGGGAGACGGAAGGGAAGGGGTCAGGACAGAATGTGATGGAGGGGATCGAAAGGAAGAGTTATTCTGCAGCAGTGATAGAGGGGGTGAGGAAGAGAGCGAGGGTGTTTGTGGGGGATTCGATAGTTAGGAAGACCGACAGAGTCTTAAACAAGGGAGATGATGTGGTGGTCTGCTTGCCTGGAGCCAAAATAGAGGCGATAACTGAGAGGGTAAAAAACATCGTAGGCTCGGGTAAGGGTGGATCTGTTTTAGTACATGTAGGGACAAATAACGTAGAGAGGGAGGGTACAACTGCCATAGTTAGGAAATATAGGCAGTTGGTCAGAACACTAAAACAGACGCGGGTTGAGCAGGTAATACTGTCAGGGATTTTACCTGTAATGGGCAGGAGGGGTCATAAATATCGAAATTGTCGGGGGATGGCAATTAACATGTTAGTCCAGAGGCTGTGTAGGGAAGAGGAAGTTGGATTTGTGGATTTATGGGGAAGTTTTGTTGGGAGGGCTGATATGTACATGAAGGATGGGCTTCATTTAAGTGGAAAGGGGGCGGCAGTATTCGCGGACAAACTTTCAGCAGCAGTAGATAGCGAATTGGGTACAATGACAAATATTTTTGGAAGTAAACATTCTTTAAACTAGAAGTGCAGGGGGGTTACCTAGAGGTGTCTCAAGCAGAACAAGAGGCCACTAGCACAGATAAACCAATATCAAATCATCCGAAAATCATCTCTGAAAAAGGTTATAGATGCGTATGTTTAAATGCAAGGAGCATAGTAAATAAGAAAAACGAATTAAACATTATGGTAGAAGATATTGACCCTCACATAATTGGTATAACTGAATCATGGGCTAACATAGATATAACAGATGCTGAATTAGGACTGACAGGATACGTAATGTTTAGGAAAGATCGAATAGGAAGAAGGGGCGGGGGAGTTATTTTATATGTTAAAGAATCTATTCAGGCTTATGAAATAAAACTAGAAAGGGAAGCAGATTGCGATGAAGCTGTTTGGTGCAAAATTGTTTCAGGAAATTCAAAATTAACTATTGGATTAGTTTACCGAAGTCCAAACATAAACGAAGAGGACAACACAAAAATAAAAAACGCTATAAAAGAAGTTAGTAAAGGGGAATGTATCATAATGGGAGATTTTAACCATGGACACATACAATGGAATTCTCTAGAGAGCACAGGGATTGAGGATCAACAATTTCTATGTTTAATCCAGGATAGCTTTCTTACTCAGCACGTACTAGAACCAACCAGGGGAGAAAATGTATTAGATATAGTTTTGTCATCACAACAAGAATTAGTGGACAATGTAAAAATATTTGAACCATTGGGTAATAGTGACCATAATCAAATACATTTTGACATCAATGTAAAATCAGAAAGTAAAAATAAGAAAACGTACAAGAGAAACTTCCACAAAGGTAACTACAAAGATATGAGAAAATACTTAGCACAGCTAGATTGGAATAACATGCTGATGGATAAGACTGCAATTGAATGTTGGAATATTCTAAAATATGAAATTGAGAGTATCATTGATAAATTTGTTCCCTTCCGAAAACAAGGAAAACGGTGTAGAAAGAAACACTTGTCAAAAGAGGCAATTAGAAAAATAATGCTAAAACAAACTATGTGGAGGGTTTATAGGCGTACCAGAAAGGAAGAAGACTATGCAAAATACAAAGAGGCACTTAATGCAGCTACAACTGAAATCAGACAATCTAAAAGAAGCTATGAGCAAAAACTGGCATGTAACATAAAAACTGACAGCAAGAGTTTTTATGCATATGTCAGGAGTAAACAAAACGTACAAGACAAGGTTGGACCTCTAGAAGACAGTGCTGGAAATATAATATCACAGGGGTTTTTAATGGCGGAAGACCTAAATGGTTACTTCAGTTCAGTGTTTACAAAAGAAGATATTAGTTCATTACCAGTTGCTGATGCTAAATTTCAGGGGGCTAAATCTGACTATTTAGGACCGTTAGTTGTAACTCCAGAATTGGTAGCTAGGAAAATAAAGGCAATGAAGGATAACAAATCACCGGGAGTGGATGGGATTCCTCCAAAATTACTAATGGAAACAGTAGATCAAATCAGTATACCACTTGCAAGAGTATTCAACTTGTCATTAAAAGAGGGAGTTGTTCCGTTTGAATGGAAAGAAGCAAACATCATACCATTATTTAAAAAGGGTTCGAGAAATAAGTCAGAGAATTACAGACCAGTGAGTTTAACGTCAGTGATTTGTAAATTATTAGAAAGGTTAATTAAAGACCATATGGTGGACTTCCTCGTTAAGCATAAATTATTAAACTCATCTCAACATGGATTCCTTAAAGCGAGGTCATGCTTAACAAATATGTTATGTTTTTTGGAAGAAATCACTAAGTGGATAGACATGGGATCGCCAGTAGATATTATCTACTTAGATTTTCAGAAAGCTTTTGACAAAGTGCCACATCAAAGATTGCTACTTAAATTAAAAGCCCATGGTATCGGGGATAGCATAACTGACTGGATAGAACAATGGCTGACTGACAGAAGACAACGAGTTGTAGTAGATGGCGAAGTTTCAAATTGGAAATCGGTTTTGAGTGGGGTACCTCAAGGATCAGTATTAGGACCTATATTATTCTTAATTTATATCAATGACTTGGACGAGAGTATAACAAGTAATGTACTGAAATTTGCGGACGACACAAAACTGTTTAGAAAGGTTAATACTGATGGTGATAAACAACATTTACAAAACGATCTAGACAGATTAGTGAAATGGTCTGAGAAATGGCAGATGCTGTTCAATTTTGGGAAATGTAAATGCCTACATACAGGACATGGGAACTTGAATGTAAACTATAAAATGGGAGCTACTGTTCTTGGTACTACTGTAAAAGAAAAGGACTTAGGAGTTACAATAAGCGCTGATATGAAAGTTTCAGAGCAGTGTGGTATTGCAGCTTCAAAGGGTAATCAAATTCTTGGATTGATTAGAAGAAACATAACATATAAGGGAAAAAAGTTAATTATACCTCTTTATAAAGCAATAGTTAGACCTCATTTAGAATACTGTATACAAGCATGGAGACCATATCGTAAGAAGGATATAGATACGCTTGAACGCATACAAAGGAGAGCAACTAAAATGATTCCAGAACTTAGAGACCTTAGTTATGAAGAACGCCTGAAAGAATGTGGTTTAACAACTCTAGAGACAAGGAGGTTAAGAGGAGATCAGATTGAAGTTTTTAAGATATTGAATGGGTATGAAAATATTTATAGAAATATGTTTTTCTCACTCAAGAAGGATAGCAGAACTAGAGGACATGAGGTAAAATTAGTAAAGGATCAATGTAGATTGGACATCAGGAAGCACTCGTTCTCACAGAGGACAATAAATGAATGGAATAAACTGTCTACAGATTGTGTAACTGCTAGCAGCGTGAATATGTTTAAAAACAAGGTTGACACATATATCAGGAGGGCGGGTTATAAGTAGGTGAACATTGTTGGACTCTCGATAAGCCAATGGCTTCCTTGTCCACTTGCCATCTGGGCCTTTGGCTTGGATGGCAAATCTTGTTAAATCTTGTTAAACATGACATTCAGTTAAACATGTCTACCTGTGCAGGGCACTGGAGATGACTGTAACCTCCGGGACCTAACACACCTGTCAGTGCTTCTTCTCGTACATTTTCAGACCCTGTTACCCCGTGGATGTTGTCATGTGATCAACTACAGTTTGAAGTATGAGGATACATGGCGTTGCAACTTCCTGGGGCTACACCCTTCCACACCCCTACCCCCTCATGCTGACCTCTATGTCACTGTCACCCTCAACGAGCCAGCTACGGAGGTTGCAGAAACAACGCCCACAGATAGGACTGATGACCTCTTCCAGGGCTACAAGTTCTCGGTGGAGACATCAAGTAACCTGCCTGCATCAGGTAAGTGCGGTCTGACAGGATTTGGGTGTCTTTTGGGATCTAATCTGTGTAGTCCACCATGTTGCTGGTTGTGCCGTCTAATGAGTTTGGTAGGCACAAGTATTAAATGTGTAACACATAACGAATGATTCTTGGAAAGTTTTCACAAAGTAAAATGTTACTGCTAACTGACTCATGGATAAGACAGTCCACACATGGCTGTCTGTCTGTGTAGAACGTACTAGAAATCCATGGAAAATAATCACAAAAATATGAGGTTACCTTTGTTTGCAGCACCCAAGATCCTGGGCAAGATTGAAGCGGTCTTACAGAATGACCAGCTGGCTGACCCAGTTGTTGACCAGTGTCTGACCTGTCTGAAGGAGGAGTGGATGAAGTAAGTGTCACACGTCAATGTGTCACTGTATAGTACACAGTTTGTCATGCACAATCTGGGTCTCCTAGAATGCCCCTTCTACCAGAGATTTGCCAGTTTTCAACTCCTGCATTTTCAGTAAGAGAGACTTTGTAGGAACCACGCACATTGTTGAACACAAGCAGCACATTCTTGAACACAAGCAGCACATTCGAGTCATCCTTGTATTCTACAGTAATATGGACAAATGTTCAAGATGTTTCGTAAAAAATTCAATCAATAATAAATTTGGTAAAATAAGTTCACATAAAATGGAGGAGAAAAAGTATAAATTATACATAAAAGACATATAAAATTGTGTTGAGATAAATAAAATAAAACCAGAATCATTATCTCAGACTGTAGGTGTCACCTTCAGGCTGTAGATGTCACCTTCAGACTGTAGGTGTCACCTTCAGGCTGTAGGTGTCACCTTCAGGCTGTAGAGTTTCGGGAAGAGTTTTGGAGAGCCAAGTACGCAGTGCGCAAGTCGATTAGTTTGGCTAAGTACAAACACAAACGCAAACTTGAAAACCAATTTGCTTCCAACAACACCAGATCTGTATGGCAACGGTTACGTCAAATTACACAGTATAAACCAAGCGCTTCAGTCATTTACAACGCCGATATGTCCTTCCCCGACCAACTAAACGACTTCTACAGCAGATTTGACCAGTTAAACACATCGCCGGAACAGTGCCCCCTACCCACAGACATTCCTCTGTCACCGCCTTTCACCGTTAACGTTGCTGATATGCGGACAAGTTCAAGTGACTGAGTACGCACAAGGCTTCGGGTCCTGACAACATCTCATCATATACATTCAAGAATTGTGCCGATCAGTTTGCTCCAGTATTCGCTGACATCTACAATTCATCTTTACAACAGTGCATAGTTCCAACGTGTTTTAAAACTTCTGTGATTATACCTATTTCCAAGAAGGCTAAAGTCTCTACCATGAAGGATTACCGTCCAGTAGCACTTACCTCAGTGGCGATGAAAGTTTTTGAACATATATGCTCCTTTATCTGAAATCTTCCACGGCCGGTCTATTGGATCCTCACCAGTTTGCTTATCAAACTAACAGATATGCAGACGATGTAGTTGCCTTAGGTTTACATTATGTTATGAAGCACCTTCTTTTCGTGGACTTTAGCTCGGCCTTTAACACCATAATTCCTGTGAAGTTGTTTGATAAACTTGTATCTCTGAATGTGCATCCTGCCATCTGCCACTGGACTCTCAACTTTCTTCTTCACATGCTTCAATCTGTCAAGGTCAACAACTCTCTCTCCAAACCTGTTATTCTTAACACTGGTGCCCCACAAGGCTGCGTGCTTTCTCCTTTCCTTTTCACTCTCTTTACAAACGACTGTGCATCTGGTAACCAATCTGTTCGCGTGGTTACATTCTCGGATGACACCACTGTAATTGGCTGTGTCAACAATGCTAACGAGTCTGTGTATAGAGAGGAAGTTCAACGACTGGCTGGCTGGTGTAAGAACAACAACCTGGCACTAAACATATCCAAAACTAAGGAAATGATCATTGATTTTCGCAAAAAGAATCTACCCCCTTTTCATTGACGGTGCTGAAGTCTTACAAGCTGACTCTGTAAATTTTGTGGGCTTGACTACCGGTTATTTCAAAAGATCTCTCCTGGTGTAACAACTCGACTGACATCATTAGAAGAGCACAAAAACGCATGTATTTCCTTAGACACCTCAAATAATTTGGCTTATCTCAAGCAATATTAACACGTTTCTACCACACAGCTATTGTGTCTTGTAATTTTCACAGTTATTGTAAGTGTCTTGGTTTGGTCGCACCAGCCAAGATGAAATTAATAAAATTGAATCAGTCATCAGGAATGCTTCTAAACTAATTGGTTAAATATGCCGTCCATCAAGTCTCTTTATCTATCTCTATTTGCGTAAATCCAAGCGTATTATATAACTCTCGTTTGTTTCAACTGTTTTTAGCATTACGATTGGTGATATGTAATGTTTAGTCCGTGTGTTATCGAGTGTATGTTTGTGCTAATGCCACAATACTACGAATTCCTTGTACTTGCTAATAAAACGTATCTTATCTTTTCTTGGGTGTAACCTTCAGGCTGTAGGTGTCACCTTCAGGCTGTAGGTGTCACCTACAGGCTGTAGGTGTCACCTTCAGGCTGTAGGTGTCACCTTCAGGCTGTAGGTGTCACCTTCAGGCTGCTGTTAAAGAGGTGTTGGTTGTGATCACGTGTTTTGTTTTCAGCAAAGTAAAGGTTCTCTTCCGGTTCACGAAGGCGGGTGGGAGTCGGTCGGAGGAGGACACTAGGAAGCTGCTTCATGTGGTGGGAGCTGAGGGGGAAGACAAGGCTGTGCTCAAGTTCTGGATGACAGGACTCAGTGTCCAGTATCGCAACCACATGTTGTCATCCGCCATTAGTGGTGCTGTCAGTTGACATCTGTCATCAGTGACAATGTCAGTTGAGATCTGTCATCAGTGACAATAACATTAGACATCTGTCATCAGTGACACTGTCAGTTGACATTGTCAGTTGACATCTGTCATCAGCTGTGATATGTAGTGTGAAGGCATGGTTCAACATTGCTGCGTGTAAATATGGCACTAACTATAACAAAGGGTTTCTCTGCAATTTGCAGCTGGGAACGCTTTATTATTTTGGAAATACGAGATGCCATTCTTGTAAGCTGTGTCTTCTAACTTGTCATAAATTGTTTGTTTTCAAAACAATAAATTTTTATCTGTGAATGTAAACTAACACGGTAAATCACATTGTAAAACAACATATACTATTAAAATAAAGAGCATAAACTGTATTATTTCTCTTTAGCACTAACATAAATGTTTAACTATATAAAATACTTCACATTTTTATTACATTTTCAAAATCGCTTGTTTGTTAAGTAGTTGACATTCAAGTCATATACACAATATATTAAACGGTTTAGGATTAATCGATATTGGTGGTGAAATCAACATTTATCTACAAAATGCGTTATATCCATATTGTGCTTTTCAAGATAAATCATGTTTTCTAGACAGTGTTAAATGACGGACAGGAAAAGCGTTATTTCATCAGTCAATAGCATGGTGTAGAGCGCATTGTTTTTTTGCCTCCATCACTTTCAACTTGATGGCAGCACAAAACCACTCTTTAAAACTGAATTTATGATGAGATTTTGGTATTTAACGCGTTTTGTTGATGAGCAGCTCACATATATGTATAATATATAAATATACCTCAGAGTGTATATACCACCTAATTAATCTATTTGTAGGAGCCATTAATCTGGTGTGAAACCAATATCCTCTTATACTGCGATACCTTTGTGGTTATTTTCTAATCTCTGCAACTGGAATTGTGCGTTAGTTCAAATCTACATATAGCAACATACAAACGGACAGAAATAGTATATACCAACATACAAACATACACATATAGTATATATTGTATAACAATAAGAGCTCAGCCTTTTCTATAACAGGCAGGTCCACAACAAGTCATAAAACATCTCACAAACTTTAGATTTTCCTATATGCAGTTGTGCAAAATATAAAATAGCACAAACCTCTGAACTGCACCCTACACATTGCAGTCACACAGTACAGTCACACTACAGACTGTGTATGTATAAACGTAGATGGCATCAAGCACTAAATATGGCTTTGTATCTGAACGCCATCAGTTTACCCTGAGCAGCAGAGCAACACATCTTGAGACCTTTCTAGTTTGCCTCCACATTCATGAGGACATATACAGGCCTCTTCCTGTATCTCATGAGGACATATACAGGCCTCTTCCTGTATCTTATGAGGACATATACAGGCCTCTTCCTGTATCTCATGAGGACATATACAGGCCTCTTCCTGTATCTTGAGGACATATACAAGCCTCTTCCTGTATCTCGTGAGGTCATATACAGGCCTCTTCCTGTATATCAGCAGTACATTATGTCTCTCTGACTCTCATCTCTTGAGATATCCTGGTAAATGCTGCCATCTGCTATGTGCCTTCACAACTGTGAAAGACAATTCAAACAAGACTGCCAACAACTATATGCAACATTTAAGAACCATATATTATAAACTGACTGGTCTGTTGAACTGAAATTGCGGCCTTAATACATAAATATTCAGGGATAACATACATCTGCATTTATCACAGAATGTACTTCATAATATGACACTGTCCTGCATTCTAGTTATTAGCTAGCAGGGATTTCTAGAAACATGACAAGTAGTCATTTAGTAGCTTAGATGCAAGAACAGGGATGTCACCTGATGTCACAACAAAACACAATCTTTTATAGTCACAAACTAGATGTAAAAATATGATGACCATAGTTGACATTAATAATACATTTGCAGTGTTTTCTTCATTTTCATTACAATGTGCTGCACTGACAAATATTCACTTTCACACATTGTTCTGAATAACCAAAGCAGTTATATTGTGACATTGGTCTGAATAACCAAAGCAGTTATATTGTGACATGCAGGAATAAAAAATAACAATGCATAAAACCTGCACTCACACGACTAAGACCAAATTACACAACACTGTCAGGTTACTTGGAATCCACACCACATCAGAGCAGAGCCTGCCGTCATAGTGGAAGGGCAATCAAATTATAGGAAATCACCACATAAATTTTCCTCATTTAACAATGACTTGTTTTGAATACACAACTTATTTACAATTGTTGAAAATATTAATGCAATATATTGTAGCAAAATATAATTTCTTCATGAACCAGCAGTTTTGTTTGACACTGGAACAACTAACCATTACTTTCCAAATACGAGGTTATTTGCTATGTTACAAGATTAATTTTTATCAAGTGTTAGTACTTTTGTTCAAGTAAATCTATTTTTAGTCAATCATAATTTGTGTTAGTCAAATAACTATGACTATCAGAAATATCTAGGACAGAAAGAACAAAAGTAACCACAATCAAGCAATTGATAATTACAAATTACATGTTGCTACAAAAAAATCAAAGACCAGTATCGATGCCAGCCTCATCCTTCAGGGAGAAAGCAGACAGCAACAACATTTTGTTGCAATCAACTAACGGCATCTAGAAGCAAAAAACTGACACACACGCACACAACATAGCTAGAGTGCTGCTACACTGGTAATCTTGAGGCAATACATGTGTCTTTGGCTGACGACAGAATTCACACTGAAACAGAACCCACGACAGTCGACTGCCTATGATGTGTCCAGATCAACTGTCAGCGCGGGTCTCCAAGCCCAGGAACTGTTTCATTGTCTCATAGACGGAGAACGAGACGGCGACCATTGGTGTCACCTTGAGGTAGTTGAGTGTGAGCCCGCGGAAGAGACCGTGACGGATGCCGTGCTCCTGCACCACCACCAGGATGGTTGTGTACCACGTACTGAAACAAGGTGGGACAACACTTGGTAATCATGTTATAATGCTGTACATCTCACCGTCAGCCCACGCAGTCATCTGGATCCCATCTGGACGAGTCCCATCAAAGTTGTTCTATCCTGCATAACTTGTTCAAGTTAAAAAGCAGTGTTTGTCTTAAAAATCCACTGTCTCTTTTGGTCATCATTCAAATTTGTCGTACCATCTCTCTAGTGCTTCTGCCGTGTTACCCAAAATCTGCCAAAATCTCATCAGTGACATTGACATACTTATATACGATGTTATTTTTAACTCTGTAGTATTTAAAAATCACATTAACACATTTACAACAATGTTTTTAAAATCATGAAACATTGTCTAAGAAATCTAAAGGTAAAATGTTTATTCAATCAGTGGAAAAACAGTTTATCATAAAAACCTGTTTAACTACTTATTTCAAAGCAAGCAGAGAATAACGTCCACCACAGACTCCAAGTTACTGAGACTCACCTGAACTTATGAGACTCTGGTAACATGAGGGCCAACTGCATCTTGCGTCTAGCAACATCCAGAGGGTAACTGAAAGACAAGAGTCGACAGTTTGAGCCAATATGTAGTCAAGCACAGCAAACAGGTCAACATTGAATTTGGTGAAAAACTGAACCTATCTAATATTGACTACAACATGCTCGTTTGTGCAAATGTTTTGATGAAATCATCAGACAGCCTATTAAATTAAACTATTTGAGCACTACAGATTTGAACATCAACGAAACAATTAGTGACGGGCGATGACCTGAGAAGAGCAGAAGAAAGATATAAAGAATGCACTTTATTGAATTTGTTTGGAAAATATTTAAATGTTAATCACATTTTTAAACTGTATTTAACCATTGTGCATTTGGTTCAATGTAAAATTGCATGTATTCCATTGAACAGTGGAACATGGCTCTTTACAAACAGATGATGTTGAGTGATGTGACCTACGAGATAGTCTGGGCAAGAGCTCCAGCCAGACCCCCACAGAAAAGTTTGGCTGAAATCACGAGGACTACATCCCCCTCATGGTCTGGACAGGGCCGACCAAACACCTCAGGGAAGTACTCAAGCATCATGGCTTTGAGGGTCTCAAAACTGTAGAATGACAGACCTGAGGGACAGAACGTACAGGCATACATTAGACGTCAATCTGCCAGTGAACTCAAGCAGTAGCACTGTAGTGTTGTCATTAGTTTTGCTGGAAGTATTTAATTTTTATGGTAAAATTGTGCGAATAGCGTCACAGAAGTGTATTTCATAAAATAGCAACAACTACAGAAATGATTCTAGAAATTTGCATACTTTGTGATAACATTTGCATAAATAATGCTATGCATTATAATATATGTAAATAATTGGATAAATACTCCAACAAACCAGCAGCATGTCACATGTCACAATGTATTTTAAATCACCGTAACATGTTAAGTAATTCCTACAAAATATAAAAATTTATCAAGAAAATATAGCAATAACTTATAACATAGAATATTAATAACATAAACAATTTTGAAATGAGAACAAACCTGCATATGGTGCCATGCCGATCATTGTGGGTACAATGCCCTTGTAAAGGGCCCGAAAACCCCCTTCTTGTGTGATCATCACCTTGAAGGCGTCGACAACGCCTGTGTAGAAGATCTCGCCTGTCACTTGGAAGGCAAGCCGGGCTCGGATCACATCAAGGGGATAAGTAAGTAAGACAGCCGTCATACCTACAGGGATATAAATTGTGCCAGTGTAAAACAACAAGTGTAAGTGTAGTGGTCAGAACGTAGTGGTCAGAACGTAGTGGTCAGAAAGTCGGCCTCTCAATTGGTGCATATGCGAACAAATATCTTCGTGCAGTAATTGTAATGAGGCTGAATGCTTCCCAGAGAAGTTGAGTTTGAATAACAGGTCTGCTGAAGGGTGAAGTGTAAAGTGCATTGAACTGTCCCAAGTGCTGGACACTATATAAGACCAAGTGCTGGACACTATATAAGAACGGACCTTTCCTTTTGTGACACGTATAAAGCAACAACTACTTCATTTACTAATAAAAAAATTAAAAACCCTGATACTTTGAATACACACATCAGACTACAACTAGTATAAATTAGTAAATTATAGTGGAACTTACATTTGACAAATCGTAAAGCAAAACAAGTCATGGTTTTTGGCCTATGCACTTATAACAGTTCGTAAAACAACCATTTGTAACTACAATTATGAATATCATGCCAGTGATTTACTAGGAAAACCTTGTTGAACACACATCTTAATTTCATGGGCTGCGTCATACTGTTAGTCTGGCAATATTCGCTTGCCAATTGAAAATATGTTTGCATACACCTATTCCTATACTAGCCAATAGGATATGGCCATTCTATTTGCTTCCAAACTCAACTTATGCAACATATTTTTTTTTTTTTACTAAACTAGTCCTCTTTCTGGCAAAATAACATGTTTGTTTGAGACTGCGTTGGTTCTGTATATTCTGGCCTCCCTTAATATGTCACTTGTAGTCCAGGTTACCCCAATTTCATAGAATTGCGCATGCGCTTATTGGTTGTGCTGGTTAACATGTCAGCCCTAGGTAATTCGGAGAAATGACCGGAATCTCCCAGTTTTGGTTAGTTTTTATTATCTCGTTTAGGTGCACAGCCCCAAAACCATGACTTTTGTTTTGTTTTAACAATTAGTTGCACACTTTGTTGGTTCAGTAAATCAAGTAAACTATGTTTAAGAGTCTTACCTGCCAGAGAGTCTTACCTACCAGAGAGTCTTACCTGCCAGAGAGTCTTACCTGCCAAAGAGCCAGCCACTAGTTTAGTCCAGTGATGACATCCAAACTGTGTCCGTAGATACTACAGTCAACAAAACACATACTTAAGAGTGAAGTTAAAGACGTGGAAATTTCACTCTCTGCAAAACAAATTGATTTACCTTTTCACACATTACTTGTTTCCTACAGCCATCATCATCAAGAACAAAGTGTTTAAATAATTCTGTTATACAAAATATATTTGTGCTACAAACTGATGTTGGTAAATTTATTTTGCTGCTTTGTAAAGATGGGACCTCTATAAGTATATTTCAACTATATAAAAAAAATTTTTTATCACTTTGAAACAGAGAATTTTCCACAACCACAATTAAGCTATAGAAGGTAGTGATTAAGGTCACTGGTCTATACGCACCGCCTTGTACTGCTCGTAGCTGGCGAACTGTATGGCGGCGTATGGGAAGATGCGCACCATCTGGGCACTGTTTCCACGGAACAGGCCCTGCAGTCCTTCTCGTGTGACAACATGACTCACGGTCGATAGGATCCCTACAGGAAAAATTGTGACTTACAGTCAGTAGGATCCCTACAGAAATAGTAATACGACTCACAGTCAATAGGACTACAAGAAGAGTTATGAGCAAAAACAAAATCTATATGTAAAATTAATATTCAAGACATTGGACAACCAGGACTTTATAATTGCTTGTACCATTGGACAACCAAAAAATATGAACAGGACAATTAACCATAACATATAAACAATGGGCTTTAACCATTGCGCATTTGGATCAAGGTAAATTTGTATAATTTGCATTTATTCAATTGAACAATGGTTCATTGCTCTTAATAATATATAAACAATATACGAAATATTACAAAACCAAATCAATGTGTAAAATTAATATTAAAAAATTGGACAACCAGGACTTTATAATTATTTGTACCATTGGACAACCAAAAATGTGATCAGGATAATTAACCATAAAATATAAATATTGTTTAAAATTCAGTGTTTTCCCACCATAGGGAATTAATTAATCCACTCTAACACATTATGAAAGTTCTGCTCAAAATAATTTTTTTTTCTCTCACATGGTGCATAATCCAGTCTTATTCTGCACATTTAACAGTTGACAGACTTTACTCCCAGTACAAGTTGTTACTCCAATATTAACCTTCTGTCCATGGAAACATCTCCTACCTAAGTGTCTGTAGTGAACATGATGAGCCTGTAGGAGTATCTTCACCCTGTCAAATGGGGCTACAGTCGACTTGGCACAGCAACCTGCCACCCCTGTAGATGTAACAACCAGATTGAGAGAGGCATATGGCACAAGGATCAGTAAGTTTACAGAGTAATTAAAGAAAAAAGGTGCTTACATCACATGCACGCATGCACGCATGCACGCATGCACGCACACACAAAACTAACATTTTGTCTTAAGTGTGTAAATGAGACATTGTCTGCCTTGACAGCTTGGATCCTTTGATGGATAGTATCCAGATTCTACTCAACTCCCTCAAAAGGATGACTGAATGGAGCCTTTAGATTGAAAGTCATAGGATATTTCGGCTTTGGGGATTTGTCAGTACAATATACTGAACCGGTAAAAAGTCATTGGAACATTTTCAATTTCAGGCATATTCTCTGAGCGTCAGAAATGACTAAAATAATTGTCAATATATGTTGTATGTGCTTTATATATGGAATATTGTTTTTAAAATATGTCTTACATGATTAGTCATTTGTTAATTAATTAAAACATAATTAAAAATTAATAAAACAAAAGTTCAAAATTAAACGGGAGTGCCCAAGACGGGTTTAAATCAACATACTACTATAGTAGGATTCAAGTTTAGTAGTTTGTTGATTTAAACCAGTGTTGGGCACTCCGGTTTAACTAACTAATCATGTAACAGTTTTGTTAAAAACAACATTCCACATCTGACACAAAAACAACATGTGTTGATAATTTCAATCATTTGATAAGTTTTTGGTGGGGCCAAGTGAAAATCTGAAATTCCTAAGCCATCTTTGAATGTGAAAGTTAACCAAGCGTGTTAGGCCATCGGGTCAAGCCTAGTGACCCATTACTTTGCTATTATGTCATGACGCAACAGGCTATTCATGAAATAAAATTCTTATCCCAAAGCCAAAAGGGTTCCACGGCCCAATGGCAATGGCCTTCCCCCATAGTTAAAAGGATTGAATCCGGGCCCACCTCAATGTGGCCGTTAGAACATGCAATATGTATAGTAACTGTGCACAATGGCAATGCATGCACGATGTGTACTGAACTACGGAACGTGTAAGTAATTAAATATAATGTGCGTTGCCAATCAAATCAGTGGAGGTCAGATGTTTCGTTTCGAACCATCCATGTATGCAACAGGTGCCAGTGGGCTCCGTGGGCCGAAACGACTAACGAATTCTAACTGGGAAATCCTGTTGGATGGCGTGGGCTGTTCTTATGTCGAAACGCGTTAGCCAACATTCCTAAGTACACACAGCGCAACAACACACCAGATTGATTAAAACTGCCAACACTACTACAAATAAAATCATGATACACGTGCACAATATGTGTAAGCCAATATATATCACATCACTATATATATATAATATACAGTGTGTATATATATATATACACACATAATTATATATTAATATATATATATATATATACATATATTACAATACAACACAACAAATTATTACTTTTATTCATGGACATTTCCTTTAGACATGAATTACTCCAGTTTGGGTCATTATTTTATTGTCATTATTTTATTATCTCAAACGCTTTCCGTTATTTTGTTGATATTGCTCTATAATAATTATATATTATTATTTTATTATCATGTGAGTGTGTGTGTGTGTGTATGTTTCTGTGCGCAATCATAATTTCCTTTTTTATCCAACCAAGCGGTGGGCCAAAGTATTTTTAGAATTCCGCCGCTTAGAATTCTGCTACTAGCATGGGCTGAATCGACCATGGGTCGAAACGACCATGATTCAAAATGACTATTGCTGAAGCTACCCACATTAGCATACCAAAGGCTAAGAGGAGACATGATAGAAGTCTATAAAATAATGCATGAAATGTATGATAATGAATCTGCACCAAACCTCCTGAAATGGGAAGATGTGTCCCTAAGATCAGGAAATAGAGGACACTCTCTTAAATTATTTACCCAGAGCGAAAATGAATCTAAGAAAAAATGCATTCCATCTTACAGTGGCTGAACCATGGAATAGTCTACCAAACTTTGTAATACAAGCTAGATCAATAAACTCATTTAAAAACCATCTAGACAAATTCTGGTCTACCCAGGCAATAACATACGACTATGAATCTCCTCCAACAACAACTACTGGAACCGGATATTATGATACAAAAATATTTGATTCTGAAGAAGAACTGATCATGGAGGAACCATCTGGATCCTGCGATCAGAATCGCCATAAGGCGTAGGCGAAAAAAGGTGTGTTTCCGGTAACCCGACCCTACCTAGAAAAACGGGCTGACCCTAATCTTTTTATTTGATATTTCAATCAATGTTCATGTCGTTACATTTAGTTAAAACTAATAAAACAACCCGCGAGTAAAATTCAACCTGCATATTCAATGACATTTATTTGGGTCTGCACTCGTGATTGGCGCGATCGTTAATATTTCACCCAATAAGTGATCTTGTTACATGCTGAATCACGTTGGCTAGGGATGGCAAGATGGCACTTGCATCTCTAGTCTGCGTAAAAAATGCCAGTGCTTATTCCACATGAAAATCCTGCACGGAAATTTGTTATGTTGTCAAATAAAACGTTTGACAGCATACTCAAAGAGTATGGCTGCAGCGATGGATCGTATGAAATCGCCATGGCACTGTGGCACTTGCATCTTTAATCTGCGTGGACGACCGTGTCATACACGGACGCGTTGTTTACCTCGCTGACAGCAGTCATAAATGTGGTTACGGCACTTAGATGTAAATTCATCATGATCTCATGCACGCTGGATCCTGCCAATACCGGCCCTTCAAAGTGACATCAGCTGTTAAGGAGCAAGCAGGCAAAGGCAAGGGCAGGGGAAAAACTTCTGCCAAGATGTCACCAAAACACTTTGCGAAAGCTCCTGTTTCTAACGTCAAGCAACATGATGAGGACGGTCGGAAAACAAGAGTTGTGTAAGGCAGAAGACAACTGTCAGAACGGCAGAAAACTACGTTTGCTATGCTACTGTCACAGTTTGACTACCCTTGTGGTAGCCACATCACGCAGCCGAGTCACTCAT
Source organism: Lamellibrachia columna (assembly GCA_963662155.1). Classification (NCBI taxonomy): domain Eukaryota; kingdom Metazoa; phylum Annelida; class Polychaeta; order Sabellida; family Siboglinidae; genus Lamellibrachia; species Lamellibrachia columna. The sequence goes on along the minus strand of OY759266.1, from coordinate 1,576,889 downwards.
TGCATGGCGTCGTCGTAGTTAGGATGGACATCAACTGTTGAAGACGAGGGAACATATGATTTTACTGTGGTGCAGACGGGGCTGAAAGAGACGTGAAGCTGAAACAAAGTTTCAAAACAGTGTTTCCCATCTGTGCCGGGTGCAGCAGGGATGGCTATGTGAAAGCTGTCGCGTAAGTATTCTTGTATTTAATTTTTTCCATAAACGGAACTCATTAAAGTTGCCCGTACCGGCGACCACTCGACTACACAACAAACACGAAAAGCACAAAACAACACGAGAAGTTCGAACGTCAACAACAATCTGACAGGCCCTGCGTGGACAGTGAGGAATGTGTTTATGCCGATTGACCTATGACATTACCCACGATGCTTTGTACAGTCGAAACTCTGAACCGGCTTATTCAGCACTGACTATTGCCATATATTGGTACAGACGCTTTATTTTTATTTCGGTGTAATAAAGTGTCCATAAACTTACTGTAGTGTTGAGAAAAAAATATTTCCCTACCTAAGTTTTTTGTGCCCGTTACCTGAAACACAAATTTTTTTTGTTTAGGCCTAGGCTAAGCCGTATCGTAAGGTAAGGTATTAGGTAACTAGGCCTAGGGCCTAGGCCGAACCATCCGTCGGCGTGGGCCAAACCATCCGGGACCCAAATTAGTAGACGAAGTCGTGGTAAAAGTGAAGGTGATTAGAAGCCATTCCATCTATGACTATGTATTCATATTTAGGGATTATCTTAACTTTGTGGACTTGAAGCGACGTGATTCAGGAATGACTAGGAACTCCGGCGAAACGACCGTATTTGCGACATATTATAAATAAGCTTTCGTTCACGCCTTGTATTTATTGTTCATCTTTTACCGACACCTTATAAATGTCACACAAACATACCCCCAGCTAGTAGTGTTTTCAGAACAATCTCTTTGGGACCAATCGAATGTCTTATTTTCGTGGACATTGTCAAGAAGAAAACTGCTTCCTTCCTCGTTCACCATCTTTACGTCGTAAAAGCTGGTGAACGAAATCGGCCGTCAGGGTCAGAAAAGAGCTTAACTTGGAACTGGGTAAACGAAATAACAAACTGAACAAGACGACCACTCAATTTCCGGTCTCAAGTATCAAGTACTAGTTATACTCCAAACAGCCCAATTTTGAGCTAACGTTTGGACCAACGGCTTTTAGTGTATCTTCCGAAAGACACGGGCAAAGTAGGGTGAACGAAATTGCCCAAGCTTCGAAACGGCGGAGGTGGAATCGAACTAGGCAAAAATGTTCGCCCCGCTCTTCGTCTCTGACGGGCATTTGCTAACTCGCCATTTTGGCAGTTCCGTAGCCATTTGGCTACGGAACTAATAACTTAAGTTTTAAAACCGATACGCACTAACCGTTTCACATGTGTATTCCGTGACATACAACCGACGATTGGGCGTCAAGAAACTGAAGAAATGTGCTCCAAATAATTACTTATGAGTACTTTTATCGGTGACATAGAAAACATTTCACAATTAGCCGCCATACTGTGCACGTGATGTTGCCTTTGGGTCACATGATCAAACGCGATTTCGTGTAGAATGAGGCCAGAATGGGCCAGCAGCACAGAAATAAATAAAACATCCGTTAGTAAGTTAGTAGTTTATAGGGGCATTATTAATGATGTAACTCTATGGCCAGCAGACGGCAATTCTTAGCGTGACCTTATATAGATCTATGGAAATCCCGCATGCTATTCTCGCTCACAACAACATCCGGTTATAAACAAACCTTGACAAGCACATGCGTTCTGACAAAAAGGTAATAATTTCACACTTTTACATGGTTATTGTCAGGTAACTTTAGTGATATACATATAAGAATGCATACAGACACGAAAGACGTGTTTATTGCTCTGTTTATGGCGTTTTTGTAAGGTTTCACGTTTCATGAAAATACTTACGTTTCGGCCGAGCGAGATCTTCGCCGTACTAGTAGCAACAGCCAGATAGAAAAACATTGTAGGGCGATTGACTTTGCCTAGAATCGAACCATGCACCGTCCTCTCGATCGACAGGCGGGTGCTCTCAAGTCTCAAGTAGTTATACTCCAAACAGCCCAATCTTGAGCTAACGCAGGAGTTTGGACCAACGGCTTTTGGTGTCTCTTCCGAAAGACACGGGCAAAGTGGGGTGAACTAAATTGCCCAAGCTTCGAAACGGCGGAGGTGGAATCGAACCACGTCGACAGGCGGGTGCTCTAACCATTAGACCACCGCTCCCCACTCTAACCATTATACCACCGCTCCCCGGTGTGTTGTTAATTCTTATTATACATATTTTCTGAAGCACAAAAGAAGACGATCGCGTGGACGTCTCGGTGTGAAAATTAAAGGATAATTTCTAGCAGTGGATCCAACCTGTGAACATGGACCTCACTACACAAGGTGTTACCTATTTCGTTTATTCGGACCTGGCACTATATCACTATATTTTAATTTGATGGACACGCTCGTTCCGCCACCTACCGCAGTTACACCGAACTAAAGTGAATGCAGCTTGATTATAAATTGATTCAAGTATGTCGGAAGTCGATTCACCCAGCAGTACTGCAGACATGGCAAAACAGCGACGGGAGCAACGACGGAGAAGGATACTGATGACATCTGAAGAAAGAATGCGAAAGATTATGGAGCTCTCTGAAGGTAATAAGTCAAACGTTGCCACAGTTCACTCAGCTGTATAAACGAGTACCTGGCAGCCAGGGCAGTGGTGGAAATGTGAACGAATAGTCTTCGCGCAGTAATTGCAGCGTGGCTGAATGCTTTCCAGAGAAGTTGAGATGGCCTTGGAATGAACAGGTCTGCCAGGGGGTGAAGTGTAAAGCGCTTTGAGCGGTCCTACGGACTGGATACCGCGCAATACAATAACGTACCATTACCTTTTACACGTTACGCGGGCGATAATTAAGCCATTTACTCCTGGCAGGGAAAAAACGTAGTGTTCTAGTCATGCATTTGTGGATGAAAACAAACGCACGCTGGCCTGCGTACGCCGTTTGGTGTCGTCATGGTTGTCGTGCACTGTATTCACTGGCGTGATGGGTCCTTAAGTTAAGGATATTACTTGCCAGTACAAACGCATATGGTCCTATACAGATATTACTGGAGCGAGCCAGGCTGCTCATTTCAACATTTAATAGAAAATACAGTTTATTGTGTTGTCAGTACTTCATAGGCATAATTATTAGATAATACAAATATGTTACAAACTCAACATGTCACGTTGAAACCTCATTTTCTGAACTCATCACTGCACAGAGCACATGATAATTCATATAGACTTGTCAGTTTATGCCATATGGCAGATAAGTACAGTAGAACTATGGCAAATGTGTCTTGCCACTCATAAATATTAGGAGAAAGGTCTGTTATAATTACTTGCACAGAATGTGGTGTTATTGTTACAGAGAACCAGGATGTGATGAAACAGCCAAAACATGTATTGTCCAGTTCAGGTCCACCCATGGAGACAGAGGACGATTCAAGCACTACACCAGACCACCAGACAGACACTTCATCATCATGGGAAGACAGAAGTACCCAGCAACAGGGTACGCCACACACCCGCGCAAGGAACAGAGCTATGCAACATACACCGGTCCTACAGCCAGGTGCTAACATGCAGGGTGACAGCACAACATCACTGTTTGGGAGTGGGCCAATGAGAGATGATACGACTGAGGTGGTGGCGCCACCAAAGCAGGATACATTGCAGTTAGCATTCCGCAGATTCCGGACAACGTTTGTGTTGTTGGTGGGATTCCTAGTTAGGGTGGCGTTCATGTACGAGTTTGGACAATTGTATGTTCAGGTGAGTTGGATACTGCAAACTCTGCCTTCGTCTCACACCTTTAGGCTGACATATATCCTCGCAGATCTACATCTACATTTTTAAGAAACAACATGGAAATGTGTTATTTGTTTTATTATTGTTTTATTATTCATGTCCCAATGTTGTTGGTAAAATGTTGTGCATGCGACATTCACTTTAGCAGTATGTTAGACTGTGTGGTTTTTATTACAAGAAACTGTAGTAATTACTTTAGCAGTAAAATGAACTGAATTAAAAATTTTAGCAGTACAATAAACTGTGATAACAATTTTAACAAACTATTAATAATTTTAGCAGTATAACAAACTGTGGTAATAATTTTAGTGGTATAACAAACTGTGGTAATAATTTTAGAAGCATGTTAGATTGTGCAGTAATCCTGGTGATTCTTTATATTGCAGACAATCATCAATCCATTTGTTGCGTTAGAAATCTCAATACTGGGCTTTCAAAAATCCTCTGGCATGGTATGTCATTCCTTGTTATTTGTATTACTTTGTGTTGAAGAAGTGACTTGTCAGATCAGGTAGAAAAACCTTGGTTACTTATGTGTCTAACTTGTTTTTTATGTGTCTACATAAAATCATCTGAAACTAAGGTTTACCTTCTGCAAAAAAACCTGAAGATTTTGTTGTTGTTGCATATCCACCCCCAAGTCCTTGGCAGTTCCTCGCTCCGATAATGACTTTTGCGCTATTCGTGATATCATGCTTAACAATTCAAGTTTGATGCACCTCCAAGCTTGGGTTCCAGAGCCTTCAGGCTCTATGACAAGTGCATTATTATATATACCCATACTTGTTACATGTGTCTGTGACATAGTCCCTTACTCGTGTTCCAGGACCTCGGCAGTCAAGTGAATGGAGGGATCATATCTGCTCTGGTTCTCCTTGGTATTCGACAGAACATCATAAACACTTACAAACAAGTGCTGGGAGTATCAACAGCTGTTTGCAAGGACTTTGCCTTCTATTTCTTTGCATTTGTCATTACACATGTGTTAATTTGAATTACTTCTCATCAACAACTTTATAAACAGTGTGGTGTTGGCAAGATTCGCATTTTATTTGTATACTCTTCCAATAAATGCTTGTATATATATCTTCTATATATTTAAGTTAATGTCAAACATTTCATAATTTGTGATGGATGTAATGTGAATTATTTGACAGTTACTGACGAGACTAATCAGAGACGAACAGTAAACAAACAAACACAGTAAACTTCATTCCTAGAAGTTAAACAATGTTTTGCACTAATCTGTGTGAGAAGACACTGATTGAATTTTTCTTCGCGTGGTGTTTTGATGTAATTCTAACATTATGATGCCAAGTGACAGTGTTGTACACCAGGTGATGCCAAGTGACAGTGTTGTACACCAGGTGATGCCAAGTGACAGTGTTGTACACCAGGTGGTGTCGTGCTATATTGTTCTCTATTTCTCGCCACCATTGTTACTCATTTCAATCTAGTAGAACCATTTGTATCTACATGTACTTGCTTTTTAAACAGATTTGCAAAATAATAGCCCACTTTCTTCACATAATCTAATACAGAATGCAACTAGTTTTGTTAATAATATTACTAAATGGTTATTTAATAATTAGCTTGTAATGCTACTCTAATACATGTGCTGTTGAGTCGTGGTGAGTTGCATTGCAAACTCTACAATAAAGTCAATCTTCAACTAATGTTAATTCACATTTATTTTGGCTCATTGACTGGTGTAACTGATCAGTGTTCACGCACTCAGTTCATACATACAAATTATATTTAGGATGTCTTGGGCCAACCATCTGCATGTTGTGTGTTACTAAATAGTAAACCTTTGTTAATAGCCCATAAATTATACAGGTTATAGAAAAGTAATACTAATTATGCATAAAAAACGATGCTTTATTTACATAAACATGCCCTCAGACCACCACAACCAACAGACACTGGAGACTTGAAGCATGATGGGACCAGTTGGTCTTATATGGTTGTCATCTAAAATAAGGGTTTGGTCCATTTCTTGCTAGTTATTTTCAGTCCATTTAAGGTAGTAACAAAGTTGCACTTGCATTGCTGTTGTTAGATGGTAAACTTTGCAAAACTGCACACTCCTTCAATTGTAACTGCTTCATAATAGCTTCCTGACTGATTTCTATGTTCCATGCAGATTGGAATGTATTCTATTTATGTTTCACTAATGCATATTACATTACTCACTACAAAAATCTATGTTACAGTCCTGTAATTTACATGTAGTTGACGTTGACAATGTTCATAAACCCTGTAAAACAGCTTAGTTTTGTTCCCATCACCGATAGACAGACCATATCTGGATAATTGCCACAGTAATAAACAAATCCAATACCCTAGATATGGAATGCGTGTTGTTCCCATACAAACTGCTTTAGAAGACAACTAAACTTGTATAAAATGACAGCGTATATGCATCAAACTAGTTACTACAGTAGTAAAATATATGAGTTTGCATAATATGCATATATAATTATATACATCATAGTTGCAGTTGATTATTTTACAGCAAAGCAGATAGCGTATGTCATAAAAGGCAATTTCCTCACTTTCTCCAAACCCTGCCTAATGTAATATAATCATTTGATACCACGGTTACTTACATATTTGTTTCATAATAATTTTATAATTAATAAAAATTTTCAGACTGTTTCATCCCGCAAATTTGGACTATTATCTTTAAAAACAACATGTAATATAAAAGCTACATAAAATAACTAACTTTTTAATTCATTGTCAACTTTAAAGCAAATATAACTTCAAATGCAAATTTACAACATGCTGCGTAAAAGTACAAAGTTTCCTGATACGTTCTGTGGAATGTCGGATTAACACAGCAACTCGCCCAGACAGCAACACAGTCCGTGGTCTGATAACGGTGTTCCATGACACAACCAGATGTATAACTATTGTGATGTCACTCATCGGGTCATGACAGTAACCATGACGACCAAAAGTACGATGAGCATGCTGTATGCGGCGATGTTGTGTGCATGGTTGCAGTGGGAGCCCGTGCAGGTGTAGATGCAGGCCCGGTAGACGCGGTCGTGGTCCGGGTACCTGATGAACTGGCACTGGTTGCCCATGTCACGGGAACTGCAGAACCGAGTCGTTCCAACAACACCTACAATCATAATTTATTTAATCCTTTGCAATCATAGGACTGGATAAAAAGTACAACATATATCAAATATGTCTGTAAAAAATAAAATTTAGGTTAGCAAATATTTTTAAGAAACGAAAAGAGAATTACTGAAAAAGGGTACACATTAAAACAGTTATTATAAAATATAATGACTAAATATAATAGCATCAATATTATTAAAAAAATGTGACGGTGTGTACACACGCATGAATATTGTGGTGACGTCAAAATATGCCTACACAACAGTTGGTGTCTTCACTTGCTATACTGGAAACACAACTGTTTCTTTTAAATTCTTTCGTCAAAATCAAGGGAACCGGGTCAATTACTATGATCAATGGCAATTATGTTACACAATTACAAACAGCCACATGTAAATGTGAGTGTAATGAGTGTTATGTTACACAATTACAAACAGCCACATGTAAATGCGAGTGTAATGAGTGTTAAGTTACACAATTACAAACAGCCACATGTAAATGCGAGTGTAATGAGTGTTAAGTTACACAATTAAAAACAGCCACATGTAAATGTGAGTGTAATGAGTGTTAAGTTACACAATTACAAACAGCCACATGTAAATGTGAGTGTAATGAGTGTTAAGTTACACAATTACAAACAGCCACATGTAAATGTGAGTGTAATGAGTGTTAAGTTACACAATTACAAACAGCCACATGTAAATGTGAGTGTAATGAGTGTTAAGTTACACAATTACAAACAGCCACATGTAAATGTGAGTGTAATGAGTGTTAAGTTACACAATTACAAACAGCCACATGTAAATGTGAGTGTAATGAGTGTTAAGTTACACAATTACAAACAGCCACATGTAAATGCGAGTGTAATGAGTGTTAAGCAGGACTGGTAGTTCAGACATATGATGGTCCAACGATGCTGCAAATTGCTCTTTGAGTAAAGATGATAGGAGTGTCACTGGTTCTTGACTTAAGACTAGAGCAGTTGGCACAAACAGTTACACTCTCTAAAGAGACCGATGTAGGCCCACCTTCAGGGTTTTTTTGAAAAAGGTATGCACAATCAGCTGGGGATTTCTGGGATGATATCTAAAAATGTTACAGTTAAAACCAAATTCTCTCAAAAAGGGGGGTTCGTTAAAACCTGTCGACCCCCCGAGGATGGGCATACAGAGTAACTATGGCTCACCCCCCCACACTCCAGTGGTCTTGATGCAGTACTCTGAAGCATCTACTTTGCAGTCGGATGACTTGACGGTCAACTGGTCCTTGTGGGCGTGGTCAAACTCCTCCATGCAGTCAGTGTCAACGGCCGAGTCACACTGGTAGCAGTGCAAGGTGGAGCCACCTGGAGGCAAGACAAATAGACGTGGTCAGACACATTTCTTTGGATGAAATCCAATTTTTTTACTGAAATTTTTATAAAGCGGTACAAATCAATAACATGTTAACCAACCTATAGCATTCAACCTATAGGTTAACCAAACTATAGCATTCCACCTATAGGTTAACCAACCTATAGCATTCATATCGACCAAGTGTCATCAGTAAAGTATAATGACTACCGGTAACTATACTTACATCAAACAAAATCTGCTAGATTGTATGGGAAAATGGGAATTCTGCCAAGCATCAAAAGTATTTGAGGACAAACAGCATACTTGCTATTCAACTGGTATAAGTTTGTTGTTCGATTGTGTGATGAACAAAAGAAAATGTGTACTTTGATGATTTTTCCATTTGAAGCAATTCTGTACTAAAACAAGATTTGGCCATATTCATTAAAAAATCCTAACTGTATCCCTGGCAGTAAAATACACTGGTTCATGACATTTAATTTGTGAAACGGTTGCTGTCAGACATGTCAGAGTAATTTAGTAACATGTAAAAGAATTTTGCCTGTAATAGCAATAGATGTGATGTGAAGTAATAGTACACAGATAATAGTCTATTGTGCTGAAATAAATAATCTTATCAATGTGACTTCATCAGCATTAATGACATCCTGGTTGGATGACGTCAGCGTACGCATCAGGATGTTTGTAATTGTCCTCATCTCGGTTGATTGCTGTCATGGTCTTTAGTATCCATACGGCCTTGCTCACATGTCTTCTCCTTCTGTGTGACTCCCTGTCTACCACTTTTACTCCCTTCCAGTCAATGAGATAGTTTTCGGTGGTTGTGTGGTTGGACTTGTTGGTGGTGGACTGCGACTGCGTCTTTTCGCTCCTTTTGGTGCCTGGGGTGGTGGGACATGAAGTCTAGACACTGGTCAGTGTGGGTCTTCTTTCTGTACACTGTCAACTTCACACTGCCATCATCCTATTTGGTAAATTTTGCATCAAGGAATGGCATGTTGTTATTTCCTTCATTCTGTCTTGCGAACCTTATGCCACCCCTGGGGTCGAGGTGGTGGGGTCGACCGTGTACATTTGTTGTTATTTTTCTGCCTTGCCTGTGTGTAACTAGGCAAGTACGAACTTCTTCACGTGTACGGTATGACCAGGACGTCAATAGTACTGACGAAGTCGCCCTGATAAGACAACAAAGATTTCTACTAAGGTAAAAACCAGTTTTGGATATGTTAAAATAATTATTTCAACATGAAAAATCCTGAGAAATTGTTACCATTAATAGTCTATTACTTTGCATATAATTCACCTTGTTTGATCAGGTGCTATGAAAGTATTGCTCAGTGATACAATGCAGGATTAGCAAGTTACTGCCATTTGTTGTGTTGACAGACTATGACTACCACACCTTGGTGTTGTGTTGACAGACTATGACTCCCACACCTATGTGTTCTGTTGACAGACTATGACTCCCACACCTATATGTGTTCTGTTGACAGACTATGACTCCCACACCTATGTGTTGTGTTGACAGACTATGACTCCAACACCTATCTGTTGTGTTGACAGACTATGACTCTCATAGGATGACAATTAATTGTGTAACTGTTGATTGGACGATAGTTATTTGACATTCAGCAAGAGCTTGCTAATCATACCTCACTAATATATCAATATAATGTAATAGGAGCAGCAAGAAACAATATTAATACAACTATATTGTCTGTAATAGAATATATGTATGCTTACTTTTATTAACTACAATAATATATACAATATGATAGGCTATGGCTATGCCAGAATATTTTTTTAAGTTTCAGCATGAATGATTGGACTTTGCAGTAATTACTAACCAGTGCCTAGACCAAGTTACACAGCAATCAAAGGTGCTCAGTATGGTGGCTGCACTCAGTATGGTGGCTGCACTAAGTATGGTGGCTGCACTCAGTATGGTGGCTGCACTAAGTATGGTGGCTGCACTCAGTATGGTGGCTGCACTCAGTATGGTGGCTGTATTGTATGTTCATGTTGATTATTTAAAGAGGCATTTGCTTGAGGTATTCTCTATGATAGGCATGTCAGAGGTTTATTTACGCCATTGTTAATTGTTTCCTAATGCTTACTACCACCTCTATATGTCATAATACATATCTTGAATTCATGTTCAGAAAAAATAAGTTATAAAAAATAAAAAAACAAATAATAAAGAAGATATGAATGGGGGAAACCTCCACTGTCACATTTCTAATTCTTACCAAATGAATTTTCCATGATCTACAATTGGTCAGATATCACCAAACTGTGTCACTATGAAATGTTATGTTATTATAGAGCAACGATTAAATAAAAAATATTGGAATACTTGCCAGAATTTCATCTATCTCACATGCAAATCTTGCTTAAATCCGCGCACTTTTACAGGCTTAACGAGGTCAAAATGTGATGTGCCCCATGGCACTAGCATAAACATGGCAGCGGCAACTCGCGTTTACCAAAAAAGTCTTCTCTTTTTCAAAGCAACTGTGTAGAAAACTACTACTACTGGCAATTCTTTGAAAGGTAACAGTGGATGAAAGACTAGTTTATTTGCTTTTAAATAATATATACATGTTGACCATTTCTATCGTTTTTAATGGTAAAAATTACATTATATAAAAATTGCCTATATTACAGATACAAATTAAACGGCAACAAGCGCCTCAAGTTATAAAGCAATCAAAGGTGCTCAGTATGGTGGCTGCACTGAGTATGGTGGCTACACTCAGTATAGTGGCTGCACTCAGTATGGTGGCTCCCCGCCTCGCCCAGGAGTCCGGGCGAGGCGGCTTCCGGTTACGATGTCTGTTTATGTATGAGCTTCGCTGTTTATTTAATTTTTGGCTGTTTACAGTGGAGAAAGGGCGTTTTTCATCCTAATCACATTATTCTAGTAGCATACTGATTATCACACCATGATGTTTAGATGTAAATTCTGAGCTGATGCGACATAAATCCAATCTTAAACTATACATCGACCCATTCGAAATTTCCTGCCAAAATTTTCATTCACAGATAATTATGGCTAGACAAAATTGAGTAATAACGTAGGTAAAGCTGCACTCCTAACCTGAGTCATCTATATACTAACAGGCAATTTCAACCAAGGCGTCTTTTACCCAGAGTAGCCCTGGGACAGAATTACGTTTTCTCGTCGAGCACAGCACACTGTCACAATGCCTTGGAACCCCTGCACGTACTCGCAGTACAACAGCATGCATATGGTAAGTGTTACATGGAACTTGATTTTTTTTCTGGAATTACAGAAATGAGTGAAAATTACTAACACAGTGGTCCAAAGCGAAAATGTAGCAATTTCTAGTGCTCCAATCACAAAACTAAAAAATAAGGGGACACGGAGAAGTAGCAAAAACTCTGAATCGGGAAGCGATGTTAGAGGAGCTTGGAAATGCGAAGACTGCGAGAAAATCTTTAAAAGTGAGAAAGACAGAATGCTCGAGTGCGAGGACTGCAGAAACCGATACTGCATTAAATGCTTGAAATTTAAACGTGGCGAATATGAGGCAATGGGGAAACCCGGATGCATGTGGTTTTGCTTAAAATGCAAACCAAAAATAAAAAAAATATTCTCAATGAGAAAGTTATCGAAGCGAGATGCGAGATGTATTTCAAAACTATGAACACAAGATTTGAGGCCATAGAGAAAAAACTGGATGCTAAATGCGATAGTAAAGAAGTAAAAGAAATCGTAAGGCAGGAAATGGATGCATTACATACATGCAGAACAAATGATGATGAAAGCAGGAACCTACTAACTACCCAAAATAATGGAATTGTTGTGGCGGAAACAGTAAGAGAAATCAACGAAAGAAAAATAGGGGAAAAAATGTTCTTATATTCAATGCCCCAGAACCAAAAACAAACCTAAAGGAAGAGAGGGTGAGGATAGATATGGAGTTTGTTGAAGGGTTGTGTAATGAGGTGTGCAATCTGAACCTAGATGTAAAAGATGAGATAACCAAAGTTATCAGGCTAGGTAAAAAAACAAACAGACAGAGATACGGGTGATACTGAGCAAAAACCCAGACCTCTCAAGGTAGTAACGAAAGACACTAACAAAAAGATGGAATTGTTCAAACGACTATCAAACTTAAGAGATGCAGAGGACAAATATAAATGTCTCAGCATCCAGCACGACTTAACAAAAAAAGAAAGAGAGGAAGGAAGGAAATTCCTAGAGGAGGCCAGGACAAAAGAGATAAATGATGAGGGGAAATGGTTGTACAGGGTGAGAGGCCCACCATGGGCCAGAAAAATTGTAAGATTCAAACCTCGAAGGGACGAGGAGTAAGACAAGAAAGATCATCTAACCAGAAAAACACTGTAAATACAAATTATACACATAAACAGTGAAAATGTTTCTACACCAACGCTGATAGTCTAATCAATAAATTTACTGAGTTCAAAGCTCGAGTCGAATCACATAAGTTTATGGTGATTGCAATCACTGAGGTTAAACCGAAAAAACCAGAAATTTCTATTAAACACAGCTGAACTGGGTTTGAGTGACTATGAGTTATACCATAACATCGATAAGCAAGGAAGAGGTGTTCATATAATATATACCCACAAAACACTAAACGCAAAACCTTTCGTATCTTTAGGAACCAACTTTCAAGAATCGATATGGGCTGAGATAAAATTAAACAAAAAAGACACTTTGCTGATAGGATGTGTATATTAAAGCCTGGGCAGCTCTGGCACCAATAATGAACAATTAAATGAACTGATTAGTGAGGTAATACGCTATAAACACTCACATCTTCTCTTGCTTGGAGATTTTAACTACCCCAACTTAGACTGGCAAAACTGGTACACACTCTTAGAGAATACTAATAGCCCAGACACTAAATTTAAAGAAGCAATAAGATCGAACATTCTTGATTTAGTTTTCACCAATCAAAAGATGACAGATGATATAGTGTATGAAAGTCCACCTGGTAAGAGTGATCACTCTGTCCTCATGATGTAATAATTCACTGGCTGTGGGTGAACTACCAAAGGAATGCAAACAAGGAAGGATCTCAGCCATATTTAAGGAGGGTAATCGAAAAAACGCAGGTAATTATAGACCAGTCAGCTTAACAAGTATAATATGTAAATGTATGGAACAATGTGTCAAAGACCATATTGTCAATCATATGATTAGGAATAAATTATTCAGTACGCAACAATTTGGTTTTATTAAAGGTTATTCTACGGTACTCCGATTATTAAATGTTATTGACTCATGGACCAAAGCTTTAGATAGAGGGGAATATGTAGACATTGTATATTTGGACTTCATGAAAGCATTTGACACCGTCCCTCACAAAAGATTGATAGGCAAACTTAAATCGTATGGTATAGCGTATTACACACTAAGATGGATCCAGGCGTTCTTGTCTGACCGGGTACAGCAGGTCAATGTAAATGGTACAAATTCTGAGTGGGCAAATATAACAAGTGGTATTCCACAGGGCAGTGTCTTAGGACCGATCATATTTGTTTTATACATAAATGATCTTCCTGAGAATATACTTTCGAATGTATATATGTTTGCGGATGATACAAAGGTTTTCAAAACGATTACTAGTCCACATGACCAGCATACACTACAGAACGACTTAGATTATTTAACATCTTGGTCAAGTAAATGGTTATTAAGGTTCCACCCAGATAAATGTAATTTAATGCACGTAGGGAAAACAATACAGCAAGAGTATGCATACAACCTGAAGATAGATAATACTGCCCATGAATTAGGAGGAATAGAAGAACAAAAAGACATTGGGGTTATAATTGATTAAAACTTAGAATTTGATAAACAAATCAACCAAAAAATAAACAAAGCAAATAGTATCATGGCAGTTATTAGAAGGTCCTTTACAAACCTAAATCAACATAATTTTATGCCATTATATAAAGCTTTAGTTAGGAGTCATCTAGATTATGCAATATCAATATGGTCCCCTTATAAACAGAAATACAAAGATGCCATCGAAAATGTGCAAAGACGCACAACAAAGCAGCTTCCTGGTATGAAGAATATTTCTTACGAAGAAAGACTTCATAGATTGAAACTTCCTACACTTGCATATAGACGAACTCGTGGTGATATGATTGAGGTATATAAACTGCTCCATGTGAAATATGACAGTGATGTATCTAACATTGTCAAGCTACACAAAGACAGTGATACAAGGGAAGGAACAAGGGGTCACAGTTTGAAATTGTTTATTGAACGAGCTTGTACAAATGTTAGAAAAGAAAGCTTCCCACTTAGAGTTACCAGATTATGGAATAATCTACCGGAAGTAGTTGTAACTGCCCCAAGTGTCAACTCATTTAAAAACCGTCTAGATAGACTTTGGAGTACTGAGGAGTTTCTCTACAACTACAAAGCTGCCTTGCCAGGTAGTTGTAGAGCATTCCAAGGGAAAGTTGAAGATCTGACCACCGAAGCCACCGCCTACGGTCAGGAAGAACCTAAGTAAGCGAAGCGGATTCGTTTACGTGCCTATGCAAACATCATACCATTATTTAAAAAGGGTTCGAGAAATAAGTCAGAGAATTACAGACCAGTGAGTTTAACGTCAGTGATTTGTAAATTATTAGAAAGGTTAATTAAAGACCATATGGTGGACTTCCTCGTTAAGAATAAATTATTAAATTAATCTCAACATGGATTCCTTAAAGCGAGGTCGTGCTTAACAAATATGTTACGTTTTTTGGAAGAAATCACTAAGTGGATAGACGTGGGATCGCCAGTAGATATTATCTACTTAGATTTTCAGAAAGCTTTTGACAAAGTGCCACATCAAAGATTACTACTTAAATTAAAAGCCCATGGTATTGGGGATAGCATAACTGACTGGATAGAACAATGGCTGACTGACAGAAGACAACGAGTTGTAGTAGATGGAGAAGTTTCAAATTGGAAATCGGTTTTGAGTGGGGTACCTCAAGGATCAGTATTAGGACCTATATTATTCTTAATTTATATCAATGACTTAGACGACAGTATAACAAGTACGTACTGAAATTTGCGGATGACACAAAACTGTTTAGAAAGGTTAATACTGATGGTGATAAACAACATTTACAAAACGATCTAGACAGATTAGTGAAATGGTCTGAGAAATGGCAGATGCTGTTCAATTTTGGGAAATGTAAATGCCTACATACAGGACATGGGAACTTGAATGTAAACTATAAAATGGGAGATACTGTTCTGGGTACTACTGTAAAATATAAGGACTTAGGAGTTACAATAAGCGCTGATATGAAAGTTTCAGAGCAGTGTGGTATTGCAGCTTCAAAGGGTAATCAAATTCTTGGATTGATTAGAAGAAACATAACATACAAGGGAAAAAAGTTAATTATACCTCTTTATAAAGCAATAGTTAGACCTCATTTAGAATACTGTATACAAGCATGGAGACCATATCGTAAGAAGGATATAGATACGCTTGAACGCATACAAAGGAGAGCAACTAAAATGATTCCAGAACTTAGAGACCTTAGTTATGAAGAACGCCTGAAAGAATGTGGTTTAACAACTCTAGAGACAAGGAGGTTAAGAGGAGATCAGATTGAAGTTTTTAAGATATTGAATGGGTATGAAAATATTGATAGAAATATGTTTTTCTCACTCAAGAAGGATAGCAGAACTAGAGGACATGAGGTAAAATTAGTAAAGGATCAATGTAGATTGGACATCAGGAAGCACTCGTTCTCACAGAGGACAATAAATGAATGGAACAAATTGTCTACAGATTGTGTAACTGTTAGCAGCGTGAATATGTTTAAAAACAAGGTTGACACATATCTCAGGAGGGCGGGTTATAAGTAGATGATCATTGTTGGACTCTCGATAAGCCAATGGCTTCCTTGTCCACTTGCCATCTGGGCCTTTGGCTTGGATGGCAAATCTTGTTAAATCTATGAACTGTCCCACTCCAGGCAACTAAAATGGGGTTACATCCTTTCAAACAACAACGGAGGACAGTTCACCTGTCCGCGAGAAAATGATACACGCGACGTAAACTTACTTTTTACAAAGCATAATGCGACGATGCTAAGCAGCAGCAAAATATATGTTGACTTCATCTTCCGGGCTGAACGAGTAGCCGGGCGCGTAGCTTGAGTCGTCAACGTTTCCAAAACCAGATCGTAAGTTTACACCTGGTACAGGTGAACATTTCTCGACGAATGAAAACTAGGGAGCATCCGTTACTCACGTTCATTAGTTTTTGTTTGATTTAATATCTAATGCAATTATATAATGTGAGAAATGTGGAACTTTTGTTTACTTGTGCGTAGCACAAACGTGGTTATTCTAAATGGGTTGAATATAGTATGTTAGCATATTAACATATTACCGAAATACTAACATATTAGTTCGGGTGTTATAAAAACAATGAAATGCTCCCACGCGTTCAGTCGCCACCTACCGGACAGGTGAAGTACTACGTTTTACATGGCGCCACCTGCCGCTTCCAACAGAAGGGACGAGTGTCGACCATTGGTGGCGCGGGGACAGGACAGAAATAGTCACGGATCTGCAAGTAGGCGGCGGACGTTAGATGGTCGTGAGACCAGCTAGGTGGGCATGTAACTGTTTGGCACACCTGAGTAGTGTTTCCATAGGCTACCATGATTCACATATACTTTTCCTAGACTCCTGGAAAATATAATATGTGATTTTAAACAATGAATGCGTTGAACGGCTTAATGTTGTAGGGCAGTAGGCCTACAGATTAATCGCCTATATCTAGCAAACAAACACACTGTTGGCCCTATTATACCCCTGTCTGTTTTAACAAGATTTTATAAGATTGCCATCCAAAGCAACACGTGTAGGTTAACTTGGGGCAACACGGCCCAATGGAGGTAAGACGCCCCCCCCCCATCACGTACGCAAAATATCTGTTGCAAAATGAAGCTAACTTCTATCTGATACCCACCTCGAAAGCTCAGCAACACGAGACAGACGTAATTAAATCAGTGTTTTTAAAATTTTATATGTTTATGCACTGATCTAATATTGTGTCAATAGTAAAATGGTGAAACTCACTGTTACATATTGGTGTTATTCCGTAAGGTGTCCTATAATGCTGTCATGTAACACTGTTTTGCTGGATTATTAAAAGTGTGCTTCCCGCCTTGTTCGTGACTTTTGTGTTGAGGTCTTCAAAATGTAGTAACGGCCACCAAGATACTACACTCACTATATAATGGTGTGATTCATGTACTTATAATTTGTGACATGATAACTTTTTTTATCAGTTGACAGGCCAACAATACAAACTGGACAATGATGTGTTATGTTTTGTATACATTGTGTTATGACATGTTGTGTCTGTGGGGCAAGACTGTCCCCATGCATGTGGGGCAAAACGGTCCCTGTGTGTTACAAAACACGCACATGATCACAATATATCAAATGTTTTACACATGACCAATTGCGTTCTGCTAGCATGTAGGCCGTAACTATGATGGAATATTACTAAACCAATATTACATTATGTACGGATTGCAAGGTATGTATTATATGTTAACTCCAATTTAAATTTAACAAATATAATGGCTTGAAGTTGGTTGGTGTTGCTTGCAGTGCAGGTGTCAGTGATGCGACATGTGTGGTAGTGGGTCATTGTGCTTGTCACCTCTGCTTTCAGCTACCACCGTTGGGTAGCTCCTACGAAACAACAGCTACCACCTTTAGATAGCTCCTACGAAACAACAGCTAGCACCTTTAGGTAGCTCCTACGAAACAACAGCTAGCACCTTTAGGTAGCTCCTACGAAACAACAGCTACCACCTTTAGGTAGCTCCTACGAAACAACAGCTAGCACCTTTAGGTAGCTCCTACGAAACAACAGCTAGCACCTTTAGGTAGCTCCTACGAAACAACAGCTAGCACCTTTAGGTAGCTCCTACGAAACAACAGCTAGCACCTTTAGGTAGCTCCTACGAAACAACAGCTAGCACCTTTAGGTAGCTCCTACGAAACAACAGCTAGCACCTTTAGGTAGCTCCTACGAAACAACAGCTAGCACCTTTAGGTAGCTCCTACGAAACAACAGCTAGCACCTTTAGGTAGCTCCTACGAAACAACAGCTAGCACCTTTAGGTAGCTCCTACGAAACAACAGCTACCACCTTTAGGTAGCTCCTACGAAACAACAGCTAGCACCTTTAGGTAGCTCCTACGAAACAACAGCTAGCACCTTTAGGTAGCTCCTACGAAACAACAGCTAGCACCTTTAGGTAGCTCCTACGAAACAACAGCTAGCACCTTTAGGTAGCTCCTACGAAACAACAGCTAGCACCTTTAGGTAGCTCCTACGAAACAACAGCTAGCACCTTTAGGTAGCTCCTACGAAACAACAGCTAGCACCTTTAGGTAGCTCCTACGAAACAACAGCTACCACCTTTAGGTAGCTCCTACGAAACAACAGCTAGCACCTTTAGGTAGCTCCTACGAAACAACAGCTAGCACCTTTAGGTAGCTCCTACGAAACAACAGCTACCACCTTTAGGTAGCTCCTACGAAACAACAGCTAGCACCTTTAGGTAGCTCCTACGAAACAACAGCTACCACCTTTAGGTAGCTCCTACGAAACAACAGCTAGCACCTTTAGGTAGCTCCTACGAAACAACAGCTAGCACCTTTAGGTAGCTCCTACGAAACAAAAGCTAGCACCTTTAGGTAGCTCCTACGAAACAACAGCTAGCACCTTTAGGTAGCTCCTACGAAACAACAGCTAGCACCTTTAGGTAGCTCCTACGAAACAACAGCTACCACCTTTAGGTAGCTCCTACGAAACAACAGCTACCACCGTTGGGTAGCTCCTACGAGACAACAAGCACCACGTGGATAAGCCTTGTCTGCCAGTACGACAACCTCTCCTAAAACAAGACTCTCGTCATAACCGCCTAGAGGTAACCAATTGATACTGGTCACTGTGAGGCACCAGGCTAACCAGACGAGGGATCTCGGCGCAGCTTGGGGCCCCAGAGGTGCAGTGCGCATGACCCACATGAGTGTAGACACGTTCTGGCGCTGTCACTAACCCATGTCCCAGCTATGGGCAAATAGCAACGCTTGGAGAGGAGATGGGCTCCACCGAGCGGATGACGCCCTAGACACACCACATGATGACGATCAATACACAGAACATACCGGATCAGTCGCAGCCCGGGTTAACAATGACCGCGCCATCCGCCCCTCACCAGGACGGACGTGATAAGTATAATACTGGAGACCAAACAAGTAAGATCCGTGGGAGAGACAGAATCACCATAGGAACGTGGAACGTTAGAACAATGAAACCAGCAGGGAAACTAAAAGAACTCGTATATGAGTTTGACAGGTACCGCTGGAACCTCCTTGGATTATGCGAAATACGATGGAAGAACTTCGGCGAAACAACAACCGAAGAGGGACACAAACTGTACTAGAGTGGTGAAGAGAAGAAACATGAATACGGCGTTGGTTTTCTTGTTCACAAGAACATCATGAAATCTGTCATGGGATGTCGTCCAATCTCCAGCAGACTAATTTCCATCCGACTGAGGGCAGACCCATTCAACAACACAGTAATGCAAGTTTACGTCCAAACGACTGTCTACAGCGATGACCAAATAGAAGATTTCTACAGCCAACTGCAGAGAATCATCGACCAGGCTCCCAAGAAAGATATCCTAATTGTGCAGGGAGATTGGAATGCAAAGGTTGGCAAATATACACAAGAGAACTGGCAAGACATCTGCGGGCCTTTCTGCAATGCAACTACCAACGAAAAAGCCACAGGCTCCTGGAGTTTGCTACTTACAACAAACTAGGTCTGGCCAATACATATGGTCCTCACAAAGCATCCAGGAGATGGACGTGGCACTCTCCGAATGGCCAGCATCACAATCAGATCGGTTACATATTGCTGAAACAGCGATTCCGGTCTGGCATAAATATTGCAAAGACGCGGAGCTTTCCAGGCGCAGACATAGGAAGTGATCATGACTTGGCGATGATGAACTTCCATCTCCGTCTGAAAAAGATTATCAAACCAAAGGAAGTAAGGATTAAGTTCGTCCTAGAGAAGTTGAAAGACCCTAAAATTTCAGAAGCATTCCAAGCAACGATAGGTGGGAAATGTGCGTCTCTTACCATCTTAGAGGAAGAAAACACCGACATCGAGACATTGACCAACAAGTTCAACAGTGCAATGCCTGATGCAGTCAGTGTGATCCTCGGCAAACACCGTCATAAGAAGAAACCCTGGCTCACCACCGAACTACTTGACATATGTCACAAAAGAAAAGTACTGAAAAGGGGGAAGAACAGCCCCGGAGGAACTGATAAATATAGGGAAATCAACAAAGAAATCAGAAAAGGCACGAAAGAAGCCAAAGAAAAATGGATAGAAAAACAGTGCAGCGAAATAGAAGAGAACCTGAACAAGAACAATACCAAAAGAGCAGTCCAAGTCGTAAAAGATATGACAAGTGAGAAGAAAAAAAGAATAAACACCATCCAAGACAGGTCAGGAAAATGCCTCACGGAAGAAAAAAAGATTATCAACCGATAGACAGAGTACTGCACCGAGTTATACAACAGCCAGACCAAAGGACATGCAGCAGTATTGGATTGTCCTATGAACACCGAAGATGATAATTTCCCAACTCTTCGCGAAGAAGTGGAGGCCGCAGTTAAATCCATAAAGAAAGGGAAATCAGCTGGAGTTGACAACAAACCAGCTGAATTAAAACAAGCTGGGGGGAGAAGCTGTGACTAACATCCTCACAGCAATCTGCAACAAGATCTGGCAGACAGGAGATTGGCCTACTCCATGGATCCAATCAATGGTCATCACACTTACAAAAAAGGCAACCTACAATTGTGTCAAAACTACAGTACAATCAGCCTAATCAGCCGCCCAAGTAATGCTGAAGGTCATCCTTAACAGACTCAAGCCACAAGCAGAGAACATCATTGCTGAATAACAGGCAGGCTTTCGAGCAGGACACAGTACTACAGAGCAAAATTTCAACCTTAGATTCATCTGCGAAAAGTACTTGCAACACCAAGAAGATCTCTACCATGTCTTTGTTGACTCCAAGAAGGCATTTGAGAAGGTATGGCATGCAGCCTTATGGGCAACCATGAGGAAATACAACATTGGCGTCAACCTTGTTCGAGCAATAGAACATTTGTATGACGAGGCCAACAGCGCAGTCCTTGTGAATGGCATCGCACCACCACTGCCTTCTATCACCTAATCTATTTAACACATTTTTAGAGAGGATCATGGGTGACGCCCTTGAAGATCACCTAGGAACAGTCAGCATCGGAGGCAAAATATTAAATAAAAAAAATACGCTTTGCAGATGATATCGATGGTTTAGCAGGGGATGAACAGGAGATAGCTGACCTAGTGAGCCACCTCGACAATACATCTGCGTCCTACGGAATGGAAATTAGTGCTGAGAAAACCACGCTAATGACCAACAACACCAATGGCATCAACAAGAAGATCACAGTGAATGGACACATATTAGAAACATTGTCCAACTTCAAGTACCTGGGTTCAGTTATAACGGATGAGGGATCCAAACCTGAGATCATTTCAAGGATTGCCCAGACAACAGCAGCGATGACAAGGCTGAAACCAATATGGAAAGATAAACACATCACCCTTCGATCCAAAATCAGACTGATGCGATAACTTGTCGTGTCAATATTTCTATACGCATGGACTCTTACAACCGACCTGCAAAGAAGAGTACAAGCCATGGAAATGAGGTGCTATTGAAAGATCCTTTGCATCTCATATAAGGACCATGTAACCAACCAAGAGGTCCACAATATAATCGAACGGGCCCTATGAAGATCTCCTAACGACGGTAAAGAGACGGAAGCTGAAATGGTATGGGCACGTCTCACGAACATCCGGCATCCGGGGGGACAGCTCAAAGAGTGGACAGGCCTGGACTTCTCAGAGACACAAAGGGCGGCAGACGACAGGAAGAAGTGGAAACAGCTGGTGTCAAGGTCATCGGAAGTGCCCCAACGACACTACGGGTTACGGGATTGATGATGATGATGAATGGCTTGATATATTACTATCATACCATTTATACACATGTACGCACGCACGCACGCACGCACGCACGCACGCACGCACGCATTTTAATTTCAGGCAATATTTCATTCATATGAACGAAAACCACGGAGGATGGGGACATTGGGTTGTAGACCGTGTTGCCCCAGGCAGAGGACTGTCTTGCACCAGGGATGGGGCAAGACGGCTTTTTGGGTACTCTTTTGGGGTACTCTTGCTATTTTTCAAATGCAAGTCAGCTAGGTTGTTTATTTACTGAACATAGTTTTACAATGGGTAATACACATATCTGTCCATAACGTGAACACATTAAAGACATGTTAGAAAGTTTTCCTCAGGGGGCGTGCTGCCCCAGGTTACCCTATTGTTATTACCTATTGGTTCCATGTTTTCTTCAGGGGGCGTGCTGCCCCAGGTTACCCTATTGTTATTACCTATTGGTTCCATCTAGTCATAGTCAGACCATAAGTAAACTAAACCATGACCTTTGCGATGCATACCACTTTGCTTAAATAATGCAAGAATGGCATAGGTAGAATCAAATGAGTATATTAAAAATATTGCTTCGCGGAGCTGAAGCATAAACGCACGCGGGACGTTGAGCGTTCACTTGCGACGTTTTGCGTACGTTAGAAAGCAACGTTTTTGGCTAACGGTTTCTGTTTATTTCGAACGACGATTGTTCTTTGACGTAAGTCAAATATATTGGCCAATGAAATGCGTCGATATCATTACGTCATCATGCGGTAACTCGTAGCAATCACTTACAAGGTAGAAGTCAAAGAAATCGGACGTGTTTTGAACGGGCTGCGATCGTGCATGTTCGAAGGCATCTTGACATCGTCTACCGGAGACAAAACTCACGGATCTCCGGACAAAGCATCACGATTGATCAGCATTATAATTGGTAAGTTTAACTAACATTGCCTGTTCCTCTGACCTAAATATGTGACGTGTATGTATGCCTATTTGCACAGTATATACGTCATGTTTTGTGAATTCGCCTACCGACCCGCCTGTGCGTTCAACACGGGGCTAGGCGGAATATAGGAAGAAGAAGAAGCAGTCCGTGGTATACTTAACGATTCTCGTTTGTTGCACATCTTAGCTCGGGGTACTGAGGATTTGAGCGATATGCCTATGCCTAGGCTATGGAAGTTTTATTATAATGTTTAAAATAATATACCACAATGTATACTTATATACTTATCTCCTGCACCGTTGTATAATGTTAGATAATAAATCTTATTATTGTTTCTGTTTTTGACTAGTTGTTGGCTTACGTCACAGCGAATGGTGAACAACCTCGGAGGTAATTCCAAGTTGATGATTGAACGACACAACCCGAGCGATGATGTCGAACGCTACATCACCAGCAAGTCGAGTGAAGACGAACTGAAGCTGTGTCTATCTACGGGTTCACAACGCAAACGTTTCAAGTCCCAGGGTTCCTGGTGTCGGTGGAACACCTCATTCGCGACTAGGCACCGAGTCTGAGCATGGACATTATCACGTCGTCTTCAGGCGCAACAGATGATCACACGCAACCGGAAGTGACGCGTGAAGGCACTGCACGGTTGGGTGTCCTACAGTCAAGACTGCCCGTCAGGGTGGTCGGGAGGGACGCCCTCATTTCCGAGGTAAGCCCTCCGTTGTTTATAACTATTTTACAAGTTTGCAAGCATAGATGCAGTACTGTATGTGTTCAAGATGATGATATTAGTGTTAACAGGTTGCATGCAGATTACCGGTAAAGTTAGTTAAACGGTAATAGGCTAATCGTCTGTGATGTTTCGTTTCAGGTGCCTCACGCGTGCTTCCGGTTTGACCGATCGCTGTTGCGGCTACAGACGACACGACGCCTTGGTAATAAGTTTCACTTTTATTTCTTTATATTTTTTTGTTTTATGACGAGGAGTTTCCCCGGGGGACCGGGGAACCTCCGGGGAGATGCACACGTGAACGGTGTTACCGAGCGTTTATGATTTATCCAGACGACGACTGCTTTGGACGTGACGACGTGTTGTTGATTAAATGTTTACTATCTATTATTTTTATTATATTTCTTATCACGTTTGTTAATATTAAATTTGCTCAGTGCTTAGTTCGTGTTTGGGAGGATTCCACGCGCGAGCGAGACGATCGAGACCTACTGATCGGCAGATGTCACCGGCAACGTTAACTCCGAACGCCACCCGAAACATCCGTCGTTGACGCCGGTCGAGGCGTTCGTTCTCGAACTGTCCAGCGTCATCGGAAGCATCTAGCATCGGGCGTCGTCACCGATGAACGCGCTCGGACGGTGAACGTTATGCGGTCAACGCCGATCGAGGCGAAGATCATCTATCGTGGCCGCAAAACGAACGGTCCGAACCGTCACAAAACGTGCGACGTCGACGCCGATGGAGGCGCTCGTTCTTCGGAAACACGTGGACGTCGATGAACGCTCTCGGACTTCGAACGTTACGCAATCGACGCCGATCGAGGCGAAGATTACGCCGGGAAACTTGGCGTTGACGCCGTTGAACATTCTACCTTCGCTGAGAAAGCCTAACTTTGAACATGGAATACCGCTGGGAACTTTGGCGTTCACGCGAATATTCTCTCTGACGCTGTCGGTGATTAATGTTGGATTGTAAAAACAATGGACAGCTATTATTACGCTGGAGTACTTGAACGTATGGAGAACGTGCATATGGAGAACGTTATCCGGTGACTCTGCTCGCGTCGTCATTGCTCGCTCCTTTAATAAAGTTCTGATTGATTATCTTTTAATAAAGTTGTTATCGTACCTTTATACCAATGCCCATGTCATACCTTCAATTTATCCATATGCATAATATTTAATTTTATAGACTAAACTACTGTTCAGTGGAAATTGTGTTTCAACAATCACATTATGACATCCAAGTAGAAACCCCAGCACGAACATCGCATGGATGAAGACTTTTCCGAATCACGTGGTTGATTAGGCCCTATTACAATGCAATATTCATCGATATTTCCCATAATACCCCGCGCGCGTTGACCTGGTTCCGGTTCACACTACCCAACATAATTATGATAATTTATATTGTGGTAAGTAGACAAGGAAGCGGCTTAATTCGAGAGTCCGACACTTCCATTGATGTGTGACCTGCGCTTGTCGCATATATATATATATATATATATATGTATATATATATATATATATATATATATATATATATATATATATATATATATATATATATATATATATATATATATATCTGTCAATTCTGTTTTTTAATATTGACACTGCTGGCATTTAATAATCAATATATACTATACAGGCCTCACATTCATTCATTGTTCTCTGTGACATGTGAGTATTTCGTCATATCTAATCTACGCTATACACTATTCTGGCACTCAACAATAGGCTCTACTAGCAGTCAACAGGGCTAGAGCATAGACTGGATTATCTACTTGGTATGCAAATCCTCTCTGATTCATGCACTGTAGGACCTACCGTCTTTGTAATGTGGCGTCAAGCGTAGCCTTTAACGTTTCTTCCGCATACAAAGCTGGCTGAGCAGTGGTTCGCGCCATTGGTTGATATAGATCTGAGTACTGTTTATTCACGTCTCAACCAGACGACAGCAAGAATTAGGTCGCCATTTCAGCTGTGTGCGTGTTCGAAAGTGCTACTACTGTCATCTGCCACTGAGGTCGGACACACACGAATGAGGAAAGTCATATATACTGATTTACTGTTGGAGCTTGTCTAAGGTTTTTGTGTTACTAAAACTAAGTAGTGGTGAACGCGACTCGTCTGACGTCCTCTCGTTGGATGACATGGCAGGCGGTGACCAGCGGACCGGGCTCCTTATTGCAGCTTTACTGGTCATCGGGTCGGTGACCACGGTAAGTGGGGTTTACATATACAGAGAACACACTGCTGTGTTGTGCCGATACTGGAAAGTACATCAATGTCAATGTGTTAGTACGCATACAGGCTGTATGTTGCAAGTGACATGTGGGGCACGCGTGTTGGGCACATAATATGTGGGGCACATTTGTGGGCCACATATGCGGGGCACAGTAACACGTAGGTCTAAAGTGACTAGAATGTCAGATTCGAAATTTTGGCAATTTCGTTTACTCCACCTTGCATCAGTTCACCCAGCAGTACAAGCCAGTGCCTGACTATAGACAGTTCACCCAGCAGTACAAGCGTGTGCCTGACTATAGACAGTTCACCCAGCAGTACAAGCGAGTGCCTGACTATAGACAGTTCACCCAGCAGTACAAGCGAGTGCCTGACTATAGATGGTGGTGGACGTGTGTGAACTAATATCCTTCGCGTAGTAATTGCAGCTTGGCTGAATGCTTCCCAGAGAATTGGAGTTGGTTTTGGAATGAACAGGACTGTCACCAGGGGGTGAAGTGTAAATCTCTTTGAGCCAGGTATGGATACAGCGATCTATAAAAACTGACCTTTACCTTTATGCGACCCAGCTAATGCTACAACACAAGCAGGAGTATTCTAGTATCTTACAATCCCATGCAATTGATACTTTTTGCGACGACAAAGCTATCGACCGAGGCCAGCGTGCTAGGGCCTATCGATCGAGGCCAGCGTGCTAGGGCCTTTTGAAGCTAGCATACGCCAGCGCTTTCGTGAGGTTCGTCGACGAAGAGCTGTTCGTATGTTCGCGGTAAATGGTCGCCATGCCGTAAAGAGCGGCTCCCCGGTGGCTATAAAGCACAGAGCTGTTCGCCTGTGGGCACACCACTGATAACGGCTGCTGGTGACCCCGTCGTAGAACGCGGCTTCCCGATGGCAGTACGGTAGAAAACGGCTTCCCGGTGGCCATACCGCAAAGAGTGGCTCCCCGCTGGTCAAACCGTAAAGAGCGGCTTCCCGATGGCAGTATCGTAGAGAGCGGCTCCCCAGTGGCAGTACCGTAGAGAGCGTTTTCCCAATGGCAGTATCGTAGACAGCGGTTTCCGGTGGCTACACGGCAGAGAGCGGCTCCCCGGTGACTGTTCAGTAGAAAATGGCTCCCCGGTGGCCATGCCGTAGAGATTTACTGAAATCTAATGAGAATACACCACATCCAACCCCAACTCTCATCGCAACTATAAAACAGATGAATATTATAAAATATAAAGTTCAGAAGGAACCATCAGACCAATAATCTTATAACACAAAAGATAAAACAAATGTTCGTATTATTTCTCCCCTCCCAATCTCTATTACTTCGATCAATGTTTAAAGTAGCCCCCTTTTCCAACTGGTATCATGGTTACCTGACAATTCATGACATATGAGCCGAAATTCCTTAACCTGCGCATTTGGGGTTGCCAAGCTGTGTATGGCCACATGACGTCCACGTCGCAGCTATGTGGCTGGATATGGAAACGTTCGGAAAGCTGATGTAAAGTCCTTTCCAACGATACCAATGTTGATGTAGTAATACTTCATGCATTGAGGCAACAGCCCGATCAATGTCGACAAATTGGGAAAACGTTACATCAGGCATGTCGCTAGCAACCCACTTAATTTCATGTATTTTAAAACAACAAAAACGCAGCTCGTGTGTTTCATTACGTCTCTTATGAGTAGGCGTAACGTGTAAGTAGGCGTAACGTGTAAGTAGGCGTAACGTGTAAGCGTTCATAAAATGACACATTTCATTGCGTCTCTTATGAGAGGCGTAACGTGTAAGCGTTCATAAAATGACACATTTCATTACGACTCTTTAACATTTCGAACTGGCTCAACGACGAGTTGTGTGAGGTTGCCACTAGGAAACATTAAACACGTCGACTGCTGCTAGAATCTGCCCCTAACAGCATTTTATATAACTAGCGATACGGCACAGACCTCGCTGTGCTACGTGTGACCTTAAGTCAGTAATACAACAGCAGCAGTGTCCGTCGTAACGACTGACTACACACGCAGTTGCACTGGCGCAGTGGCACACCTGAAAGCTGGCAATTGCAAAGGTTTAGCAAGATTGCCATTCAAGGCAAAGGATCAGATGGCAAGTGGACAAAGAAGCCATTGGCTTATCGAATGTCCAACAATTGTGCAACCAGCTCTCGTGAGATATGTGTCAACTTTGTTTTCAAGCCTATTCACGCTGCTAGCATTTACCAAATATGTATATAATTTGTTCCATTCATTTATTGTCCTCTGTAAGAAAGAATATTTCCTGATATCCAATCTATACCGGTCCTTTACTAACGTTACCTCATGTCCTCTAGTTCATTTTAGGCGTTCTTTATAACTAAGTTCTAAATGAGGCCTAACTATTAGCTTTTTTCCTCATATGCTATATTTCTCCTAATCAACCCACGAATTTTATTACCCTCTGCCGCTGCAATATCACATTGCTCTGAAACTTTTATATCAGCACTTAAGTAAGCCATTTTCCTTTATGGTAGTACCTAGAACAATATCTCCCATTTTATAGTTTACAGTTCCCATGTCCTGTGTGTGGGCATTTTGAGTATTATCTGCCATTTTTCAGACCATTTAACTAATTTGTCTAGGTCGTTTTAACCTGTCTAAACAACAAGAATAATAAAGGTCCTAATACTGGTATTTGTGGTATCCCGCTCAAAATGATTTCTAGTTTGAAAGCTCCCCATCTACTACAGCACGCTGTCTTTTGTCAGTCAGCCATTTTATTTCCAGTCGATTATACCATGGGATTTTAATTTAAGTAGTAATCTTTGATGTGACACTTTGTGGAAAGCTTTCTGAAAGCTAACTAGATAATATCTACAGGTGACGCGTCGTCTATCCACAGAGTGATTTCTTCCAAAAAAAAACATAGCACACATGTTAAGCATGACCTCGCTTTTAAGAATCCATTTGAGTTGGATTTAATAATTTATGCAAATAAGACCACCATATGGTCTTTGATTAACCTTTCTAATAATTTACAAATCACTGATATTAATCTAACTAGTCTAATATTATCTGACTTATTCCTCGAACCCTTTTTAAATAGTGGTATGATGTTTGCTTCTTAGCTACCTTTTCTGGAGTTACAATTAACTGCCATAAATAGTCTGATTTTGCTTCCTGGATGTTAGCATCTGGAACTAGTATCCTCTGTGGAAAACACTTAACTGAGGTATTCATTTAGGTCTTCTGCCATTAAAAAACCTTGTGATATTATATTTCCAGCACTGTCTTCTAGTTGTCCAACCTTGTCTCGTACTTTTTATTTACTCCTGACATATGCACAAACACTCTTGCCGTCATTTGTTATGTTACATTAAACGTTTTGCTCATAGCTTCTTCTAGTATCTCATATCTTCTTCTAGTATCTCATATCTTCTTCTAGTATCTCATATCTTTGCATTTACCTTTTTAGAAGTTTTTCGCGTATTTCTTTTTATTTTTACTTTCTGATTTTACATTAAAGTAAAAATCTATTGATTATGATCACTGTTATCCAATAGTTCATGAATGTTTACATTGTTCACTAGTTCATTTTGTGAAGACAAAACTATATTATCGAACCTTTTTAAATAATTGCATGACGTTTGCATATTCCATTCAAAAGGAAGCACTCCCTGTTTTAATGACAATTTGAACACTTTTACAAGTGATATGTTAATTTGTTCTAATGCTTCCGTTAGTATTTGTAGGGGAATTTCATCTAGCCCGTGTGATTTATTATCCGTTATTGCCTAAATTGACTTAGCTATCAACGAACTGCCACAAATAATCTGACTTAGTCTCCTGAAATTTAGCATCTGCTAATGGCAAGAACTAATATCCTCTCCGGAAAACACTGAACTGAAGTAACCATTTAGGTCTTCCGCCAATAAAAAACTTGTGATATTATATTTCCAGCACTGTCTTCTAGAGGTCCGACCTAGTCTCGTACGTTTTATTTACTCCTGACATATGCATACACACTTTTGCTGTCATCTGTTATGTTACATTATAATTCTTTTTCATAGCTTCTTTTAGCTTTTCTAATTTCAGTCGTAGTTGCATTAAGTACCTCTTTGTAATTTGTGTAGTCTTCATCCTTTGTGGTGCGCCTATAAACCCTCCACTTAGTTTGCTTGGACGCTATTTTTTAATAGCTTCTTTTAAAAAGTGTTTCTTTCTCGACCGTTTTCCTTTTTTCAAGGGAATTTTGTAAGGGAATACATTGTTCAGTGATACTCTCAATTTAATATTTTAGAATGTTCCAACATTCAATTGTTTTCTTATTCCTCAGCATGTTAATCTAATTTAGCTTTGCTAAGTATTTTCTCATATCTTTATATTTACCTTTGTGGAAGTTTCTCCTGTAGTTCTTTTTATTTTCTGATTTTACTTTGATGTCAAAATGTATTTGATTATGATCACGATTACCCAGTGGTTCATGTATTTTAACATTGTCCACTAATTCTTTTTGTGATGACAAACCTATATCTAATACATTCTTTCCCTTGTTGGTTAAAGCACGTGTTTAGTAAGGAAGCTATCCTATATTAAAATTATAAGTTGTTGGTCCTCACCTCCTGTACTCTCTAGAAATTTCCATTGTATGTGTCAATGGTTAAAGTCCCCCATTATGATACATTCTCCATTACTAACTTCCTTTAACGTTTTGTATTTTTGTGTTATCCTCTTTGTTTATGTTTGGACTTCGGTAAACTAATCCAATAGTTAATGTTGAATTCCCTGTAACTATATTGCACCAAACAGCTTCATCGTAATCTGCTTCCTTCCTAATTTTATTTCGTAAACCTGAATATATTCTTTAACATATAAAATACCCCCTCCCCTTCTTCCTATTCGATATCTCCTAAACATTACGTATCCTGTCTATCTTAATTCAGCATCTGATATGTCTGTGTTGGCCGATGATTCGGCTATACCAATTATGTGATGATCAGTATCTTCTATCGTAATGTTTAATTCGTGTTTTGTATTTACTAACTTCGTCTTCCCTGCATAGCCTCTGAACTAGCGCGTTAATTGTCATCCTCCGGCAATTTCGACAGCCCTGACGCCTGCATACCATTAATGGTAATTCCCTGACAGACCTATTCAAACCGTGCCTGTTTAGTGTTCTGACTAACTGCCTGTATTTTGTAACTATTGCAGTTGTACCCTCCCTCTGCGTTATTCCTGCCTACGTGTCCTAAAATACACCCTCCCTGGCCATGACCCACGTCTTTCTCCACCCTTTCTGTGATGTTCTCTATGTTGCCCCTGGAAAGCAAACTACCACGTCACCCCCTTGTTTAGATTTTATCAGTCTTCCTAACTATCGAGTTCTTCACAAACAAAACTCGGTTTCCTTCTCACCCATTCTGCCAGTACTTCAGAATAGCTCCTGCATCGGTTCCTGTCCGTCATATTCTGTCCTGCAGTCGAGTCACTTGGCAACATGTTGTCCATCTACTTCTCGCCCATTTTTTTTTTTTACTTTTCCCTCCTGTCTCCTGGTTATCTTGCGCTCCTGTCGCCTTCGCTCCCGTCTCCTTCGTTCCCGTAGCCTTCCCTCCTGTCGCCTTCGCTCCCGTCTCCTTCGCCCCGTCGCCTTCCCTGTCGTATCCTTTTATCATCCACTCTCCCCCCTTCCCGAAATACTGGCACAACCCACCTCTTCCCTTCAATCGAACGGCAAAACTAGCTGCCTCAGCCGATCCGATAACATGGACACCTGTATTTAAAACCTGGTGGAAACGTAAACTGATGCAGTTCCGGTCATCAACACGACAAAGAGTTTATTTTGGCTATAAATGTGTTAGTCAATGCTGCTATTGGCAAGTGGTACCAAATGCGTGTGATACTCCCACGAACTTCACAACCAACCCACGTGCGACGACAAAGGTGGGGGAGGAGCCGAGGACAGGCAGGCTTACTCAGTATCCAGGGCATCTGTATATGTAATTTGTATATGCATTTTAACTAGTACTTTAGTCGGCTTATCACATTATTTTTTAACTTGCCAATACCACGGTGCGTCGCAACAGCCACCGCATGTGTAATTATTTCCGAGACACCATCTCGTAGATAAGATGCCAACTAAGGCTACCGACAGAGGTCGTGCATGTCTCCCCTTGAGTGACTACACTTCATCGGGTCAGTATAGCTCTCCGTTACCTATATATAAAACGTCTTGTTTTTCAGGTGGGAAGTCAACCCCGAGGTATGTTTATTTTTATTTTAGTCGCTAACCAAGCCACCGTGATTCGACGAAACCGCTCGGGTAGAATGGATGGATGTGGAGGGAATCAGGGAAGGAGGGGCACACACACACACACACACACACACACACACACACACACACACACGCACGCACGCACGCACGCACGCACGCACGCACGCACGCACGCACGCACGCACGCACGCACGCACGTACTCACGCCCGTATTCACGCACGTACGCACACACGCACACGCAAACTTGGCACAGGATCACAATTTTCTAGTAATATGTGCAGATGCTTTGTCTGGCATGTTGTCTGCACATATAAAGTGGTTTTCTTCAGTATGTGCGTTCAGGCGTGACCGTCGTACCATAGCAGAAAGGGGTCACCCCCTATTTTTCCAGTATGTGCGTTCAGGCGTGACCGTCGTACCATAGCAGAAAGGGGTCACCCCCTATTTTTCCAGTATGTGCGTTCAGGCGTGACCGTCGTACCATAGCAGAAAGGGGTCACCCCCTATTTTTCCAGTATGTGCGTTCAGGCGTGACCGTCGTACCGTAGCAGAAAGGGGTCACCCCCTATTTTTCCAGTATGTGCGTTCAGGCGTGACCGTCGTACCATAGCAGAAAGGGGTCACCCCCTATTTTGCGGATTTTCAAGGGATTGGAGCCATTTTTTCGTTTTTGATTGGAGCAGTCATTGAATATTTCAAGCATCTCATTGCTATTCTGGTGTATTCGGTGTACTTTAGTGTCACGAAGGAGCCATTGAAGCGTGCAGGAGCTCTCGGGAGGAATGTGGATGCTCCGTTGAGGGATGAGTATTGTTGCTGAGGCACTGGGAGTGAGTCAAAAGTGAACTCCAGGGCATGGAATCACTTCGAAGGGAGAGAACGAGTGAACAAACGACATGGTGGTGGTTGGCTAAAGAAAAACAACTCGTCAACAGAACCAATATCTGACTACGTAAGGGGCCGTACATAATTACGTAAGGAGCCGTACACAGTTGTTGACATTTACATATTCGTACAAAGCCTACTGATTCTCGGACCCTCTCCCCCCTCCCCCTCCCCCCCTCCCCGAATTAGTATTTTAAAATGTTGATAATTTTCCACATTGAAAACCAAATTGATTTTGCAATCCTATAACACAGCGCACGTATAGAACAAACAATAATAACCATCAGAATACGTCGTTGTCTCAGATAATTATGTCAAAGCTTTGTGTTTTCCAACAACTCCATGGGGTCATATTGACAGTTGTTTTCCAACAACTCCATGGGGTCATATTGACAGTTGTTTCCCAACAACTCCATGGGGTCATATTGACAGTTGTTTTCCAACAACTCCATGGGGTCATATTGACAGTTGTTTTCCAACAACTCCATGGGGTCATATTGACAGTTGTTTTCAACGAAGTTGAGAATTTCCAAGATGTCGGACTATATTACAGTGAATGAAAACAATAGTAGTTCCACAACAGTTCACCTCGCGGCGCTGCATAACACAACTGTGGTAATTGTTCGCATGCGACCGACATTTTGTAAATTAATACTCGGGCCTTGACCTCCTCCCCCCTCCTCCACAACCTCCTCCCCCCTCCTCCTCAACCTCCCCCCTCCTCCACAACCTCCACCCCCTCCTCCACAACCTCCTCCCCCCTCCTCCACAACCTCCTCCCCCTCCCACCTTTAGTACGCTCAGCACGAACAGATAAATGTCAATAATTGTGAACGGCTTCTAAGTGAGCAGAAATCGAACTATTAATGCTATAATTCTTCAAACATAAATAAGAAATGCTTCTGAAGTTACTGTCTTCACCCAGACAGTAAGAAACTGACTCGACGCCGCCGGCCTGCTAGTGAGAGGACAAGTTACTGTCTTCACCAGACAGCAAGAAACTGACTCGACGCCGCCGGCCTGCTAGTGAGAGGACAAGTTACTGTCTTCACCCAGACAGTAAGAAACTGACTCGACGCCGCCGGCCTGCTAGTGAGAGGACAAGTGGTACGAGTTCCACTGACAGGCAGACATCGACAACACAGGCTTGAATGATGTAAAGAACATCGGAACTGGACACAGGCTCTTCATTTCTATGTGCTTTACACAGATGAGTCCAGATATTGCCCAGACTTTCATAGTCGTCCGACTCATCTCCACACTCCACTGCGTTCACTGAATGCGTTAACAGTCTTGAAATATTCTACGACTGCTCCAATAAAAACGACAGAATGGCTCAAATACCTTGACAATCCACAAAACAGGGGGTGCACTTCGCCCCACATAGTGGTGCACTTTGCCCCACACAGTGATGCACTTTGCCCCACATAGAGGTGCACTTTGCCCCACATAGGGATGCACTTTTCCCCGTGTTGAATGTGTCATTGGCATTACAAAACAATATCGTATGCTATATTTTTGCCCGCTTGAATCAATAACATCTATTCTAACAATATAATAGATTACATCTAAATAGCTATTTCACATGTTGGATCAGCTAGTACTTATGCTGTGGGACAGGTTAAAGCAGTTAATGTTATTGTAATAATATCGCAACAAAATCAAGTTGGTGTAGCTTACCTGGCGTGCTGCGTCTCCTCAAATTGAACGTGTAAAAATTGGTTTGGCATCATGTTGCATCGGTTTTTGGGGAGAGAGCGGCACTAATAGTTAGATCTGCCGAAATAGAGGGGTGCGCTTTGCCCCGGGGGTGTGCTTTGACCCACCCTACCCTACACGTTTTGGAGCAGTACACCACTCATTTGGGAACTATTTATATCTTTGGTCAAAATCAAATATGCAGTCATTCGAGCCTGCACTCGTTATTTTATGCTGAGTAAGTTTTCAGCTTTAACAACTACTTTATTAAATGACTCGCGATGTACTTATTACAGGTTGTTCTGGTTCCACTGACATATTAACTGGATCAGAGGGAACGATAGAAATCAGTGCCTCCGACTACCAAAACAGCATGAAGTGCAGTTGGTATATTGTCATCGGAAAAAACAAGGTTAGCAAATAACACAAATAGCAATGGGTGGCTTTACTTTCGTTATAACATTTCCATACGCACGCACGCACGCACGCACGCACGCACGCACGCACGCACGCACGCACGCACGCACGCACGCACGCACGCACATACGAGTACGCGTGCACGGAGGGATGTACGCACGCACGTACGCACGCACGCACGCAAACACGCTCAAACTTTTGCAGGCTCGCATGCACGTACGCACGCACGCACGCACGCACGCACGTACTCATACAAGCACACACAAGTTCACAGGCTTTTAACGCACGCGCACGCGCATACCAACATACGCGCGCGCTCGCGACATTCACACCCGGTATTCCAAACAATTCGTGGGCGAGATTGGTTGTACTGAGCACTAGCGACCCTGGTGCTGTTGTCCTGTTGTCCTGGTGCTGTTGTCCTGTTGTCCTTGTGCTGTTGTCTTGTTTCCGCTTCGCTGATCCAGAGTCGCCCGTGCACTCGACGTCACCTCGTCGATCTCCAGCGCCACCTTGTGGACTTCCCTGTCGTTGACAGTTGGACAAATACGACTGCGCTTGACGCCAATGTCACAGCGATAAAACATCTGCACTACGTTCTTCTAAACACTCCTGTAAACAGTTGCACGCGGCTCACACCGTCAAACAGCCCGTATTACCATACACACGTGTTACATACACACGTATTACATACACACGTATTACATACACACATATTATATATACACGTATTACATACACACGTATTACATATGTATTACAAGTGTCCGTCCCGTGTTTTCCCTGTTAACATTCAAACAAAGAGCACCATAATGTTACTGCATGTCGCCCACTTGTAGCATAATAGTCACTAGAGTCTAATGCAAGGTAGATTATTCACTTGCTTTTGACACTGCTGTGCACTGAATTATATTTTTCGTAACTGCATTTATCCTGTGTATCGTTATCCAGATCATTGAAATGGAATTCCTGCGATTCGACACTGAGCCTGATTTCGACAAAGTTCAAATATACTTCGTCGAGAAACCATATCCACTAATCGGCGATTACAGTGGAAACGCCTTGCCAGGTCACATCGTTTCTGACGGATCGCTCATCATATTTTTTAAAACCGATAACGCTATAACGAAAACTGGCTTCGAGATCAAGTATACAGTGTTTGAGTCTGGCTCTGGTAAGTGCTAACTTTGATGCCTCAGTAGATACACCTACATACGTCACATAGGGCCTACATACATACATACATACAAATATGTGTATGTATGCACCTTGTGCATATGTATGTGTGTGTGTGTGTGTGTGTGTGTGTGTGTGTGTGTGTGTGTGTGCGTGCGTGCGTGCGTGCGTGCGTGCGTGCGTGCGTGCGTACGTGCGTGCGTACGTACGTGCGCATGCATTTATTTATGTTGCGATGTTTATCGACTTGTGTTGACTGTAGCGTGTGGCAACAAAGCACTGACAGTTGGAGGAGAGACGGGCACGTTTGGATTCAATGGCACGACAAGTGGAACGTCCACGAGGTGCAGCTGGAATATTCGTACTGATACAACGAGGGTAAGCGCCTGTGCTTCCGTTGTACCGATTTTGCAGCATTATTCTATACTACTTAGAAATAAGTTATTGATATTAATCGTTAGTCTGTGTCAGTTCTAATTTAGCACACTTCCATGCAGTCCTTATTATACACAGTTCAAGGGTAGAACAACGATGGCTGGAAATCATATTATATTACATCTTGTAGTACATTTCTATTTCCACAACACCGAAAAAATGTAATTAGAATTCCATTAATTAATAATTCCAAATAATACTTTGTTCTACCGGCCTGGTTCGATTATGCATATTTTTCCCGCGCTTATCGGCAAGCTTCGCGTGACGTCAATGATGATAAGGAAGTGCTACAAGACTGGGACTTTCTATTATTCACCGTACCGTTGACAGCGATAGAGGTTGTTTAGAAGCGAGCGTCAGAACAAGATTTAACAAGATTGCCATCCCAAACAACAAGTTCCAGATGGCAAGTGGACAAGGAAGCCATTGGCTTATCGAGAGTCCAACAATTTTCTCATCTATGTGTAGCCCTTATCAAATATCTGTCAATTCTATTTTTAAACATATTCACACTACTAGCATTAACACAATCATTTGACAGTTTGTTCCATTCATTTATCACCCTCTGTGAGAAAGAGTGCTTTATCATGTCCAACCTACAGTATTCCTTAACTAATGCTGCTTTGTGTCCTCTGGTTCTACTGCCTTCTTTAAGCTTCAAGAACACATTCCTATCAACATCCTCATAACCGTTCACTATTTTAAACACTTCTATTTGGTCTCCTCTTAGTCTCTTTGTCTCTAGTGTTGTCAAACCACATTGTAATAAGCGACTTTCGTAACTAAGGTCTCTCAATTCTGGAATAATTTTAGTTGCTCTTCGTTGTATTCTTTCTAGCTTGTCTATGTCCTTTTTACGATACGGCCTCCATGCTTGAATACAATATTCAAAATGTAGTCTAACTGTTGCTTTGTACAGGGGTACAATTAGCTGTTTCTCCTTATACATGTTAGTTCTCGTAATTAGCCCTAGAATTTGATTTCCTTTCGAAGCAGCAATCCCACATTGCTCTGAAACTTTCATGTCAGCACTAAATGTTACTCCTAAGTGCTTTTCTTGTGTGGTTCTACCTAGTACAGCATCCCCCATTTTATATTCTTCGTCCATGTTTCCATGTCCTAATGATTACTTCAAAATGTACGTTTGCAGCGAGTGCGTCTACACCTTACCAACTTTGACATAGAGAAAAGCACCAACTGTCAGTCTGACAGTGTTAAGATCTATGATGGAAGCAACTCAACAGCCCCACTGATCCACACGTTCTGCGGTACTATTCACCCTGGCGACGTCTTGTGCAGCGGGAACACAGCGTTTGTGTCTTTCGTGATTAGCAGCTCAAGGACATACTCAGGATTCAGGATCAAGTACTCGCCGTTTGTCCCTGCAACAGGTGACAGAACGCAGCACTTATTTATGATATGTCCGTATAAAATAAGTTGATTTTTTTTTCATTTATCAAATAGCAGTAACTGTCGAGTTTGTCTACATCGGTGCACTTAATTAACACTTATATGATATAGCTATAATATCATTATACTACTAATGAATAAAAAATGTGATAAAACCTTCCCAGTTGTAGCAAGGTTTGTGACACATGTAATTGGTTTTGATGGACTGACAAACTGTTGTGTGGAACATACTTCTATTGTATGATGCATTGGCCAGCTGGCTTCTCTGAGTGGATCATGGTTCCATTATATAATGCCCTGGCCACCCGGGCATATCAAGTGGATCATGGTTCTACCGTCGGATGCACTGGCCAGCCGGCCACACTGAGTGGATCATGGTTCTATTGTAGGATGCAGTAGCCAGCCGGCCACACTGAGTGGATCATTGTTCTATTGTAGGATTCACTGGCCAGCTGGCCATACTGAGTGTATCGTGGTTCTATTGTAGGATGCACTGGCCAGCCGGCCATACTGAGTGGATCATGGTTCTATTGTAGGATGCACTGGCCAGCCGGCCATACTGAGTGGATCATTGTTCTATTGTAGGATGCACTGGCCAGCCGGCTATACTGAGTGGATCATTGTTCTATTGTAGAATGCACTGGCCAGCCGGCCATACTGAGTGTATCGTGGTTCTATTGTAGGATGCACTGGCCAGCCGGCCATACTGAGTGTATCGTGGTTCTATTGTAGGATGCACTGACCAGCCGGCCATACTGAGTGGATCATTGTTCTATTGTAGGATGCAGTAGCCAGCCGGCCATATTGAGTGGATCATGGTTCTATTGTAGGATGCACTGGCCAGCCGGCCATACTGAGTGGATCATGGTTCTATTGTAGGATGCAGTAGCCAGCCGGCCATACTGAGTGTATCGTGGTTCTATTGTAGGATGCACTGGCCAGCCGGCCATACTGAGTGGATCATTGTTCTATTGTAGGATGCACTGGCCAGCCGGCCATACTGAGTGTATCGTGGTTCTATTGTAGGATGCACTGACCAGCCGGCCATACTGAGTGGATCATTGTTCTATTGTAGGATGCAGTAGCCAGCCGGCCATACTGAGTGGATCATGGTTCTATTGTAGGATGCACTGGCCAGCCGGCCATACTGAGTGGATCGTTGTTCTATTGTAGGATGCAATAGCAAGCCGGCCATACTGAGTGTATCGTGGTTCTATTGTAGGATGCACTGGCCAGCCGGCCATCCTGAGTGGATCATTGTTCTATTGTAGGATGCAGTAGCCAGCCGGCCATACTGAGTGGATCATTGTTCTATTGTAGGATGCACTGGCCAGCCGGCCATACTGAGTGGATCATGGTTCTATTGTAGGATGCACTGGCCAGCTGGCCATACTGAGTGTATCGTGGTTCTATTGTAGGATGCACTGGCCAGCTGGCCATACTGAGTGGATCATTGTTCTATTGTAGGATGCACTGGCCAGCCGGCCATACTGAGTGGATCATTGTTCTATTGTAGGATGCACTGGCCAGCCGGCCATACTGAGTGGATCATTGTTCTATTTTAGGATGCACTGGCCAGCTGGCCATACTGAGTGTATCGTGGTTCTATTGTAGGATGCACTGGCCAGCTGGCCATACTGAGTGGATCATGGATCTATTGTAGGATGCACTGGCCAGCCGGCCATACTGAGTGGATCATTGTTCTATTGTAGGATGCACTGGCCAGCCGGCCATACTGAGTGGATCATTGTTCTATCGTAGGATGCACTGGCCAGCTGGCTATACTGAGTGGATCATTGTTCTATTGTAGGATGCACTGGCCAGCTGGCCATACTGAGTGGATCATGGTTCTATTGTAGGATGCACTGGCCAGCCGGCCATACTGAGTGGATCATTGATCTATTGTAGGATGCACTGACCAGCCGGCCATACTGAGTGGATCAAGTGGAATATTTGGCATCAGTGAAATATCATATAAGAATAATATGACATGTGGGTGGAAGATACAAGTTCCGGAAAAGAAAGTAAGACTATATTTGTACTAATGTTACTCTATGACCTGTTTTGCATGAAAAGAAATGGTGGACTAAATGCTCAAAATATTCAACAAATGAAATTAAATTAAGCTAATGCATAAAATGTTTAAAGTGTTAAAATACAGATTCAAAGAATGAAAATTAATCTCAGTGCTGTAAAATTGAAAGTAATGTCGCTTACGTGTCGACTAAAAAACTAAAAATATTCAATACTTTAAATAAATTAAGCTGAAACATAAAATATTTAGAGTGCTAAAATACAGTTACAAGCAACGAAATTAATAATCAATACTGTAAAATAGAAAGTAATATCACTTATATATGCTAAAAGAAGTGTTTGTATCAAAGCAGGTAGTGTATGCGAAATAGGTGTGTTTTAAGTTTTTTTCGTAAAGCTATTAATGTTCTTGATCGCGCACAGTTCAGCAGGTTATTCCGCATTCGTGGGCCTGTCACTACAAATTTGCTCTGTCCCATCGTTTTCTTTGACATTGTCACTTTGAGGAGTGTGGTGTCACATGCTGCTGGTAAAGCTCGTGTGGGCGCGTGGCATACTACCACACAGTTGAGGCAGTCCGGGGCTAAGCCATGAATTATCTTGAATATGTACGTGCATATCTAGAAGATGACTCGCATCCTGATCGGCAGCCGATGCAGTGATTGCAGAATTGGTGTAATATGTTCTCGTCGTCTGACGCGGTTGCTAAGTCGTGCGGCCGAGTTCTGCACTCGTTCAAGGCTGTTGAATTGTCCATTTTCGTGTGCTTTAATAGCTCGATGCCCCGTTGTCTCCCGGTGTGTTTGTGTTTACTGTGAACGTAGACAAGGTCATGCAGCCCTTTCTCTGTTTGTCTGAGTACACCAGCTACTGGGTAGTTTGGTAATGGGCAATCCAATTTATTCAAGTCTAACAAGGATTGCCGCGGTGCACACAATAATAATTAGTATCGACAATGTCACAGATGTGCACAGCCTGGTCCATAAGTAAATTAGTAATGAATATACGATACCAGATAATAATAGTATTAGTGATGTTTCAACTATAGCTAGCAATATAAAGACAGTTTTCACCAAAAACCCTGGCTGCTGTTGGATAAAGTGAGAGCAACAAACTCAAGGGAAAATTATACATATGTGCAGACTGCACAAGCATATATATATATATATATATATATATATATATATATATATATATATATATATATATATATATATATATATATATATATATATATATATATATATATATATATATATATATATATATATATATATATATATATATATATATATATATATATATATATATATATATATATATATATATATTTACAATATGACATGTAAAGTGTAAGTGGGGGATAAACCCCCCATACAAAAAAGTACCATCTTATATAAGCTTCAGATCAATTCAGTATCTAGACACGTTTTCAACTGATATGTTAGATCTGATCTGTTAGATCGTCACAGTAGTACACATACGTCGGGAGGTGGGTGGGAATAAATTTCGTCAGTTCGAAGAGAGATGTTGAACGTGTAGCACAGCGAAGAAAGTGATTGGAAAACGTAGTCCCGCTTTCTATCTGCAAAGTTTCCCGGCGTGCACTGCTGGCCAGTAGTATGTTCCGAATGAGTCACATGTTCGGTTGATGTAATTGGGCCAGCTTAATTAAGTGTCTTACCGATAAAGGGGTGTGCAGGATGGAGAGGGGAACAGTTTGTTTTTGTTAAACATACCTAGCTAATTCGCTAGGTGCTCGCTACCCCGCCCCACAAAAAAGGCTTTTCATCCTACAGGCCAAAAAATCATTTCGTACTCTCGCTCTCTCGGCGTCGATGATTGTGTGCACTCGTTCTTCGAACAACTCAGCAAATAGATTCATCGTTTTCGGGGTCGGGCAATTTCTTTCAAGCGCTCGTTGTTTACGCCTCAAGTTCAACGTTACGTCATCAAACCATGGCTGGTTTTTCTTCGATTTTCGGGTTCGGGACACAACTAGGGCATGAGTGTCAAGTATATTGAGGACGGAGTGTTGATACTGTAAGAGCAGGTCGTCGACACTTTCGCCATCATTGTCACCACGTAATATTAGTGCCACCTGGAGGTCGGCTTGGAAGATGTCCAGGTCCACATGACGGTATTATCGCCCTCGCCACTTGTTGGTTGATGGACGAAGTGTGTGTCCTT
The DNA here is from genome assembly GCA_963662155.1 of Lamellibrachia columna. Taxonomy (NCBI): domain Eukaryota; kingdom Metazoa; phylum Annelida; class Polychaeta; order Sabellida; family Siboglinidae; genus Lamellibrachia; species Lamellibrachia columna. The sequence goes on along the minus strand of OY759266.1, from coordinate 1,533,955 downwards.
CGATAGAAAATGTTATTGTGCGACGGTCCAACGTGTTTGGTAGGACGGCAGTGGGAAATGTTAGGATGGCGTCTTCTTTTCTGGAGATAACGGCATCCAGCGACTAGCTGGACCGGAGCGTGGGACCAGTCAAGTGCTGGACGAGTCCTGTCGATGTGAGAATGTTCGTCATTCGATTTACTCCCGGCGACAATGGGTCGTCGAGATGAAGGTTGAAATCACCTAACACCAGCAGTCGTCCCGGAAGGATCGCCAGCGATGTCTCTAGGTCTTCGAATTCATCGAGAAAACCGCATACACTGGAAGATGGCGGCCTGCATATCAATAGTGGTATTGCAGCTTCAAAGGGTAATCAAATTCTTGGATTGATTAGAAGAAACATAACATACAAGGGAAAAAAGTTAATTATACCTCTTTATAAAGCAATAGTTAGACCTCATTTAGAATACTGTATACAAGCATGGAGACCATATCGTAAGAAAGATATAGATACGCTTGAACGCATACAAAGGAGAGCAACTAAAATGATTCCAGAACTGAGAGACCTTAGTTATGAAGAACGCCTGAAAGAATGTGGTTTAACAACTCTAGAGACAAGGAGGTTAAGAGGAGATCAGATTGAAGTGTTTAAGATATTGAATGGGTATGAAAATATTGATAGAAATATGTTTTTCTCACTCAAGAAGGATAGCAGAACTAGAGGACATGAGGTAAAATTAGTAAAGGATCAATGTAGATTGGACATCAGGAAGCACTCGTTCTCACAGAGGACAATAAATGAATGGAACACATTGTCTACAGATTGTGTAACTGCTAGCAGCGTGAATATGTTTAAAAACAAGGTTGACACATATCTCAGGAGGGCGGGTTATAAGTAGATGAACATTGTTGGACTCTCGATAAGCCAATGGCTTCCTTGTCCACTTGCCATCTGGGCCTTTGGCTTGGATGGCAAATCTTGTTAAATCTTGTTAAATACGAAGTATGAAGAAGTTCGAAGTGAGTCGGTTTCAGGGCTGGTGTGCGCACAACCAATTCCAGTGAACTTCTATTCTGGACACCCAGACCGCCGCCCCGTTTGACCGATCGGTTGTGTTTCTTGAATTCAAACCCTGGCAGTGTCATATCGTTTATGATATCCTGACGTTCGTCTCGCAGCCACGTCTCGGTGAGGAACGACACGTCAGCATCAGCGCCTTGTAAAGTCTCACTTACAACTGACACTTTGTTGCAGATAGATCTTGAGTTCAACAAAACAAGTTTCAGCGATGGTATTGTTGTCCTTGCGTTGATGATCTTTATATAGTGGTAGACTCGAGGTATCGGACAGTTTTGATTGTACTGACACAAGTACACGTGTAAGTGGTCGTTTGTGGCCCCCCGCGGCAGCCTCGATGGGTGGGATGATAGAACGCAAGCGGCTCTCCAGGCAACATTATTGAGCCGAATGTGTGTGTTGGGCCGTAACTAATGCAGACATTCTCGTGTCATGCTTGGCGTGTACACAATGTTTTCTTTGTCCTGCTCACACATGACCGATCACCAGCTTGTTAATGTCGCGCAGACACACTCACAAAGGTAAAAAATATAATTCGGTAGAAATTCTAAAAATTCACAAACACAAACCACGTAGCCCAGTATATTCCTGGTGCGTTCATTAAAATGTGTATCAAACTGGAATACTGTTATCTGGCTAAAACTGTAAAACCGCATTATACCTATGTGCAGACTGCACAAGCATATATATATATATATATATATTTATTTATATATATATATATATATATATATATATATATATATATATATATATATATATATATATATATATATATATATATATATATATATATATATATATATATATATATATATATATAATTATAATTATAAAACCAATGACATGATAAAAATATTTTTAGTCAGTTAACAGTATTGATTGGTTTTGTACTATGTACACGACCAAGTAATATCATTGTATCGATTCGTATCGATATCGGTGCTATAACAATTAATATATAATAACATGGTCTGGTTTTTAGTAGACCGCGATGAGCTAGATTGATTAATTAATGATAAAGAAATAAATCAACCATGGGACAATTAACTTCAAACCTTAATTAATTAAATTACAATTAACTCAGAAATGTCCTAATTAAATTAAACTAAATTAACCTCACACATTTCTCAGGTCAATTAAATTAAAATAAATTAACCTCCCAAATTCTTCAATTAAATAAAATTAACACTTAACTTTAATTCAATTAACAATTACATTATGTTTTGGTAGACATGCAAATTACATTCATATGTCACTGTTTTTTGTAAGTTTAAGCACGTAATACAAGTCATTGTTTGTAAGTTTAATCACGTAATACAAGACATTTTTTGTAAGTTTAAGCACGTAATACAAGTCATCATCGAAATAATAATATGCTAATTGTTATGTACACATTTTATAACAGTTCTAAAATCACAAGTAGGTTCGTAAGCTTTACTGTCACGATAGTACAGTGTTCATATAAACTTATATTGATGGAATTACTTTATTTATTACATCTGAGGACATTATTTTTATCATCAAACAAATCTGAACATTATTGTTAACTTATAAAAGAAATGTGTTTTGTAGCTTTGTCGGAAAACGATTTGCTTATAAAATATTTATATACCATTGTCTTACAGCATGTTATATACCGTTGTCTTACAGCATGTTATATACCGTTGTCTTACAGCATGTTATATACCGTTGTCTTACAGCATGTTATATACCGTTGTCTTACAACATGTTATATACAGTTGTCTTACAGCATGTTATATACCGTTGTCTTACAGCATGTTATATACCGTTGTCTTACAGCATGTTATATACTGTTGTCTTACAACATGTTATATACCGTTGTCTTACAACATGTTATATACCGTTGTCTTACAACATGTTATATACCGTTGTCTTACAGCATGTTATATACTGTTGTCTTACAGCATGTTATATACCGTTGTCTTACAACATGTTATATACTGTTGTCTTACAGCATGTTATATACCGTTGTCCTACAGCATGTTATATACCATTGTCTTACAACACGTTATATACCGTTGTCTTACAGCACGTTATATACCGTTGTCTTACAGCATGTTATATACCGTTGTCTTACAACACGTTATATACCGTTGTCTTACAGCACGTTATATACCGTTGTCTTACAGCATGTTATATACCGTTGTCTTACAACATGTTATATACCGTTGTCTTACAACATGTTATATACCGTTGTCTTACAACATGTTATATACCGTTGTCTTACAGCATGTTATATACTGTTGTCTTACAGCATGTTATATACCGTTGTCTTACAACATGTTATATACTGTTGTCTTACAGCATGTTATATACCGTTGTCCTACAGCATGTTATATACCATTGTCTTACAACACGTTATATACCGTTGTCTTACAGCACGTTATATACCGTTGTCTTACAGCATGTTATATACCGTTGTCTTACAACACGTTATATACCGTTGTCTTACAGCACGTTATATACCGTTGTCTTACAGCATGTTATATACCGTTGTCTTACAACATGTTATATACCGTTGTCTTACAGCATGTTATATACCGTTGTCTTACAACATGTTATATACCGTTGTCTTACAACATGTTATATACCGTTGTCTTACAACATGTTATATACCGTTGTCTTACAACATGTTATATACCGTTGTCTTACAGCATGTTATATACCGTTGTCTTACAACATGTTATATACCGTTGTCTTACAACATGTTATATACCGTTGTCTTACAGCATGTTATATACCGTTGTCTTACAACATGTTATATACCGTTGTCTTACAGCATGTTATATACCGTTGTCTTACAACATGTTATATACCGTTGTCTTACAGCATGTTATATACCGTTGTCTTACAACATGTTATATACCGTTGTCTTACAACATGTTATATACCGTTGTCTTACAGCATGTTATATACCGTTGTCTTACAACATGTTATATACCGTTGTCTTACAGCATGTTATATACCGTTGTCTTACAACATGTTATATACCGTTGTCTTACAGCATGTTATATACCGTTGTCTTACAGCATGTTATATACCGTTGTCTTACAACATGTTATATACCGTTGTCTTACAGCATGTTATATACCGTTGTCTTACAGCATGTTATATACCGTTGTCTTACAGCATGTTGTGCTGCGCTTCATCAGAACATTCAAGCTTGAGAACGGTGTTAGCTGTGACAGCGACAACGTCAACATCTTTGATGGAGATAATGCCACTGATCCGTTGATTCAGTCTTTCTGCGGCACATCCCACCTTAATGATGTTTTAACAACTGGAAATAATGCCTTTGTAACTTTCGTGTCTGGCAATTCTCGTTTTAATTCTGTCTTCCAAATTCGGTATGCAGCCGTCATCCCTGTTGAAGGTAAGAACATGATATGTACTCAGAGCTTTAGTGTTGAAAATGACCAAACCGTAATGGTTGTTAGCAATAGTCCGAGATACCGCATTGTGCTTGTGCTTGTTCCATCACACTGCAGCAGATCTTTCAAACACACTTTCAAAATAGTAGTCTCTGAAATGCATTATTTGTGGTTATTTTAGCTACTCGGTTTATCAATAAATCATCAAATCAGTGCAACAAAGTTGTAATATTGAATTAAAAAATATTATCAGTTATTATAAACGTAAATGGCTTTCCGAACAAGTTTCCGGCGCTGCAGGTATAGGACGGACTGTTTCACCATATTTGCACATCACTGGAAAATATCTCAATATGGGAAATACATGCGCGTAATGTGTTTTTGTCTTATAGTATTGAAATAAATGTCATTGTGTTAATTGCAGGATGCTTTGGCAATTCATTGACACTGGGCGGCTCAGCGGGAACATTTGGCATAAATGGAACCCAATTTCAAAATTTTATGGATTGTAGATGGACGATTCAGGTTGAAGCAGCCGAGGTAAGGGAATGTCCACAGCAATTATCACTATTCTGATTATTATGTACTCAACGATAACGACCATCGTGTAATGGTGATGTAATGTAATGTAATGTTGATTATTAAGTACTCAACGATAACGACCATCGTGTAATGTTGATACACATTTAGAATAAGCGACATTGCTGCTAACTCACCTCTTAATTATCTGAATGAAAATTGCGATATCATTCTCTAAGCAGCAATACAATTAATAAATATACAACATACAACTGAAGTGAATTAATAAGAAAATGGTTATTAGTTTAGGATTATTAATGCATGGTGCAATGTTATTAATTAAAACATTTCAAATAACTTTACAATGATAAATTTATGACATCCCCAATATAATTTGTCAATTTTCTTAATCCACTACCAATGATAGTATTTGTATCCTAGTAAAAGCAAACAGAAATCCATCGACTATTTTGTTGTAAATAATAATGTCGACCAACTGCGTTACCTTTATTTGGAAAGAAAAAATTACCCGTCAATGCATTCCATATTTCTTTCAACCTAATGTTACATGCACATTTTGTACATGGCACGTAGATTAATTTTATTATTGTATTTCAAAAATCCACGATAAGTATGCATATATAATATAACAAAAGCAGATCCGGATGAACATAATTCTGACAGAACAAGGCTGAGCAAACATGTGCCCGATGAAACGCCACAACACTGGCCAGGCTTAAAACTATCACTTGAGGGAAGTTGGTGAAAGTAAATACAATTCCTACACTATCAGTGTCTGATGTTATATTGCGCATGCAACATTTCTAACAACGAACGCAACAGATGCCTCGGTTACACCACGCCTTCTTTGCAGCAACACAACAGATGCCTCGGTTACACCACGCCTTCATTGCAGCAACACAACAGATGCCTCGGTTACACCCTGCCTTCTTTTGCAGCAATACAACAGATGCTTCGGTTACACCGTGCCTTCTTTTGCAGCAATACAACAGATGCCTCGGTTACACCGTGCCTTCTTTTGCAGCAACACAACAGATGCCTCGGTTACACCGTGCCTTCTTTTGCAGCACGTCCGGCTTCATTTCCTCAGTTTTGAACTCGATCCGGTTTGTACCTTTGACAAAGTGGTGATCTTCGATGGAAATGACACCAATGCACGATTGCTGAATACACTGTGCGGATCTACCATCCCTGGTGACATTGTAAGCAGCGGGAACGCATTGTTTGTCTATTTCGTGACCAACAATGTTGACACATACGCTGGCTTCTCGATTCAGTATACGGCCATTGAAGGTACTAGTGACAGGAGGCACTCATTATTAGCTTTTGTATCAGAGAAAAACACGCAAAAACAAACAAACAAACAAAGCAATTTGTATGAAATATACAAGTTGGCCAGGTATAGAGCAAACACTCGCACGCGCTCGCTGTCATACACACACGCGCGCACGCACGAACGCACATACGCACGCATAAACACACATTTGAAAATAATTAATCGACGCACTTGTTGTAATAACATCTCATTAAAGGAAGAGCAGCATGGCAATATGCTTTATAAAAACATGGCAATATGCTTTATAAAAAAACATGGCAATATGCTTTATAAAAAAACATGGCAATATGCTTTATAAAAAAACATGGCAATATGCTTTATAAAAAAACATGGCAATATGCTTTATAAAAAAACATGGCAATATGCTTTATAAAAAAACATGGCAATATGCTTTATAAAAAAACATGGCAATATGCTTTATAAAAAAACATGGCAATATGCTTTATAAAAAAACATGGCAATATGCTTTATAAAAAAATATGGCAATATGCTTTATAAAAAAACATGGCAATATGCTTTATAAAAAAACATGGCAATATGCTTTATAAAAAAACATGGCAATATGTTTATAAAAAAACATGGCAATATGCTTTATAAAAAAACATGGCAATATGCTTTATAAAAAAACATGGCAATATGCTTTATAAAAAAACATGGCAATATGCTTTATAAAAAAACATGGCAATATGCTTTATAAAAAAACAAAAACAACTAATATTAATATGGTATTGTGTTGAGTAAGCAAGTATATTGAATATGTGTTGGATGTTTTGCGTTGTGTCTGAATTAAATGTATGATTTAATATTGAATTGGCGCTATTTTGTCACCACGTTTAGAAATTTGATGTTACAGTCACAAGCTGTAAATGTCGATTATTTTCGATTAGCCACACATGTGCGTTACACTATTACTACCAGCGTGGTGATGTCTGTTTCAGCACCATGCACTGCTGGCCAGCACTTCGATATTGTGGAAAACATGTGCAAGGCGTGCGAACGGGGAACGTACCAGTCTAAAGAAAGGACATTTCAGTGTGACAAATGCCCCTTGGGCCAGACGACACTAGGAGTAGAACACACAAATGTAGCAGCCTGTGTCAGTGAGTATCATAAGTATCAGTGAGTATCATACGTTTCAGTGAGTATCATATCAGTGAATTATAATGCATCTCTCGGGTATACTGTAGATTCAGCTGGCTTCGACATCAGACAATTATTACTTCCGTAATCTGTGAAATCCATATGTTAATTTGACCAATGTCTCGATCACAGATGCGTTGTTCTAGGCCAAGTCATGACAAAGTGTCATTCGTCGCCATCGGGGATGCGTAGCTCACACATTGGATGTTTGGAATAAAACGACTTGAGAACTTGTCTGTTGTTAACAACATGTTTCATCCTAATGAGAATGTCATTGACATGTTACTGTTCTTCAGCTAACTGTCCAAGTGGAGAGGAATACAACATGACGACCGGTTCTTGTGAGTCCTGTCCACAGGGTGCTTACAGAACACAGAATGTCACCGACTTGTGTGTTCCCTGCCCCCGGGGTAGAACAACACGGACACCAGGGGCGTCTACTAGTGGTCAATGCGACATTGGTACATATTATGTGTTTCTTATTGTAAGATACTACTTATACAAGCATGAATAGTAATTATCTTCGGCTTTTTTTTAGAAGAGGATTCCTTTATTTAGCAGATGATTCCACGATTCCAAGTGGCTTAGCTGTTAGATATTTTGGGGAGATTTAAGTTGAGAAAATATTTATTTAGGCAGGATGAACGTTACCTTAACGTTAATACAGAAGTAGGTCTCAGATAGGAATGTCTTAGAATAGTTCTTGACAGTTTTGGTTGTAGTCAGCAAAGAAAGGTTTACACAATTGTACTAAACGTGGTCTAAAATGTGTATGCAAATATTCGAAGAGCTTACTAGACAAGAAAGAGCTTACTAGACAAGAAAGAGCTTACTAGACAAGAAAGGGCTTACTAGACAAGAAAGAGCTTACTAGACAAGAAAGGGCTTACTAGACAAGAAAGAGCTTACTAGACAAGAAAGAGCTTACTAGACAAGAAAGGGCTTACTAGACAAGAAAGAGCTTACTAGACAAGAAAGAGCTTACTAGACAAGAAAGAGCTTACTAGACAAGAAAGAGCTTACTAGACAAGAAAGAGCTTACTAGACAAGAAAGAGCTTACTAGACAAGAAAGGGCTTACTAGACAAGAAAGAGCTTACTAGACAAGAAAGAGCTTACTAGACAAGAAAGAGCTTACTAGACAAGAAAGAGCTTACTAGACAAGAAAGAGCTTACTAGACAAGAAAGAGCTTACTAGACAAGAAAGAGCTTACTAGACAAGAAAGAGCTTACTAGACAAGAAAGAGCTTACTAGACAAGAAAGGGCTTACTAGACAAGAAAGAGCTTACTAGACAAGAAAGGGCTTACTAGACAAGAAAGAGCTTACTAGACAAGAAAGGGCTTACTAGACAAGAAAGAGCTTACTAGACAAGAAAGAGCTTACTAGACAAGAAAGGGCTTACTAGACAAGAAAGAGCTTACTAGACAAGAAAGAGCTTACTAGACAAGAAAGAGCTTACTAGACAAGAAAGAGCTTACTAGACAAGAAAGAGCTTACTAGACAAGAAAGGGCTTACTAGACAAGAAAGAGCTTACTAGACAAGAAAGAGCTTAGTAGACAAGAAAGGGCTTACTAGACAAGAAAGAGCTTACTAGACAAGAAAGAGCTTACTAGACAAGAAAGGGCTTACTAGACAAGAAAGAGCTTACTAGACAAGAAAGGGCTTACTAGACAAGAAAGAGCTTACTAGACAAGAAAGGGCTTACTAGACAAGAAAGAGCTTACTAGACAAGAAAGAGCTTACTAGACAAGAAAGAGCTTACTAGACAAGAAAGGGCTTACTAGACAAGAAAGAGCTTACTAGACAAGAAAGAGCTTACTAGACAAGAAAGAGCTTACTAGACAAGAAAGAGCTTACTAGACAAGAAAGAGGTTACTAGACAAGAAAGAGCTTACTAGACAAGAAAGGGCTTACTAGACAAGAAAGAGCTTACTAGACAAGAAAGGGCTTACTAGACAAGAAAGAGCTTACTAGACAAGAAAGGGCTTACTAGACAAGAAAGGGCTTACTAGACAAGAAAGGGCTTACTAGACAAGAAAGAGCTTACTAGACAAGAAAGAGCTTACTAGACAAGAAAGAGCTTACTAGACAAGAAAGAGCTTACTAGACAAGAAAGAGCTTACTAGACAAGAAAGAGCTTACTAGACAAGAAAGAGCTTACTAGACAAGAAAGAGGTTACTAGACAAGAAAGAGCTTACTAGACAAGAAAGGGCTTACTAGACAAGAAAGAGCTTACTAGACAAGAAAGAGCTTACTAGACAAGAAAGAGCTTACTAGACAAGAAAGAGGTTACTAGACAAGAAAGAGCTTACTAGACAAGAAAGGGCTTACTAGACAAGAAAGAGCTTACTAGACAAGAAAGAGCTTACTAGACAAGAAAGGGCTTACTAGACAAGAAAGGGCTTACTAGACAAGAAAGAGCTTACTAGACAAGAAAGAGCTTACTAGACAAGAAAGAGCTTACTAGACAAGAAAGGGCTTACTAGACAAGAAAGAGCTTACTAGACAAGAAAGAGCTTACTAAACAAGAAAGAGCTTACTAGACAAGAAAGAGCTTACTAGACAAGAAAGGGCTTACTAGACAAGAAAGAGCTTACTAGACCAGAAAGGGCTTACTAGACAAGAAAGAGCTTACTAGACAAGAAAGGGCTTACTAGACAAGAAAGGGCTTACTAGACAAGAAAGAGCTTACTAGACAAGAAAGAGCTTACTAGACAAGAAAGAGCTTACTAGACAAGAAAGAGCTTACTAGACAAGAAAGAGCTTACTAGACAAGAAAGAGCTTACTAGACAAGAAAGAGCTTACTAGACAAGAAAGGGCTTACTAGACAAGAAAGAGCTTACTAGACAAGAAAGAGCTTACTAGACAAGAAAGAGCTTACTAGACAAGAAAGAGCTTACTAGACAAGAAAGAGGTTACTAGACAAGAAAGAGCTTACTAGACAAGAAAGGGCTTACTAGACAAGAAAGAGCTTACTAGACAAGAAAGAGCTTACTAGACAAGAAAGAGCTTACTAGACAAGAAAGAGCTTACTAGACAAGAAAGAGCTTACTAGACAAGAAAGGGCTTACTAGACAAGAAAGAGCTTACTAGACAAGAAAGGGCTTACTAGACAAGAAAGAGCTTACTAGACAAGAAAGGGCTTACTAGACAAGAAAGGGCTTACTAGACAAGAAAGAGCTTACTAGACAAGAAAGGGCTTACTAGACAAGAAAGAGCTTACTAGACAAGAAAGGGCTTACTAGACAAGAAAGAGCTTACTAGACAAGAAAGAGCTTAGTAGACAAGAAAGGGCTTACTAGACAAGAAAGAGCTTACTAGACAAGAAAGAGCTTACTAGACAAGAAAGGGCTTACTAGACAAGAAAGGGCTTACTAGACAAGAAAGAGCTTACTAGACAAGAAAGGGCTTACTAGACAAGAAAGAGCTTACTAGACAAGAAAGGGCTTACTAGAAAAGAAAGAGCTTACTAGACAAGAAAGAGCTTAGTAGACAAGAAAGGGCTTACTAGACAAGAAAGAGCTTACTAGACAAGAAAGAGCTTACTAGACAAGAAAGGGCTTACTAGACAAGAAAGGGCTTACTAGACAAGAAAGAGCTTACTAGACAAGAAAGGGCTTACTAGACAAGAAAGGGCTTACTAGACAAGAAAGAGCTTACTAGACAAGAAAGGGCTTACTAGACAAGAAAGGGCTTACTAGACAAGAAAGGGCTTACTAGACAAGAAATAGCTTACTAGACAAGAAAGGGCTTACTAGACAAGAAAGAGCTTACTAGACAAGAAAGAGCTTACTAGACAAGAAAGGGCTTACTAGACAAGAAAGGGCTTACTAGACAAGAAAGAGCTTACTAGACAAGAAAGGGCTTACTAGACAAGAAAGAGCTTACTAGACAAGAAAGGGCTTACTAGACAAGAAAGAGCTTACTAGACAAGAAAGAGCTTACTAGACAAGAAAGAGCTTACTAGACAAGAAATAGCTTACTAGACAAGAAAGGGCTTACTAGACAAGAAAGGGCTTACTAGACAAGAAAGAGCTTACTAGACAAGAAAGAGCTTACTAGACAAGAAAGGGCTTACTAGACAAGAAAGGGCTTACTAGACAAGAAAGAGCTTACTAGACAAGAAAGGGCTTACTAGACAAGAAAGAGCTTACTAGACAAGAAAGCGAGTAAAACATGATGGCTAAAATTTGTCATCCGTATGTATTACGGAATCATTTTCCAACTCATATCTATCTGATGCTGAGGTTAGACAAGTTATGCAATATTCAGGTCCCATGTGTGATGACTGTTGAGAAAGAAAGAATGTGTTATATTGGAAGATTTTAACCTTTGATATATGCAGTAAAAAACAATATTTTGGTACAATCAAATTCAACATGTTTTAGAAACAACAGGCGGAGAATGCATTAGAAGTACAGCTGTCAGTCAAGCCCTACTGTCAATTTTAAAAGGAAGGTAATAAATAAATAAATAAAAAACGCCCACAAACATAACTGTTATGTAACAAAATGTATTATAAATGCTTAAGAACACGACAACAATATTATGCTGTGTGTGAACAGCTGACTGCACCGAGGGAGAACGGTATAGAGACGACACCCGACAGAGCTGCGCGGACTGTGAACGGGGTTTCTACCAGGACCAACCTAGGCAGGTCAACTGTATCAAGTGTCCAGATTCCGAGACGACGGCCTCTACCCGCAGTACAAAGATCACTGACTGCACACGTAAGTGGTCGCACGCCCGTAACTGTCGATATAGACTAAGCAACACCGGAGCACGAAGAGTGAAAGGAAGCCTATTGATTGTAGCTGAATCAGTTACCAACAAACCTGCCACATTTGTTTGGTTGAAATCCGTGTTTTTTACTTGAAATACTGCAAAAAGCTGTATAAATCCGTATTACATTTGTCATTGAATAATCGGCCTATATCATTCCTGTTCCGATCGAGTCTATCAGGCTACGAAATATATCTACATACAACCTGCTAGCTTTTGTGTGACGAAAGCAATGAAATATTTTCTTTATAAGTCCATCCCAAACATCCGTATTGTATTTGGGTCATACGTACGATGTCGCAGGTTTATAGTAACATTAAATCAAGTTTGCATGTTTTATAATATGTGTGGACGTGCGATCGTTATATGAATGCACATTACCATCATCATATCTTATTTTGAATTCGTCCTGTTTTAACGTGATATAACACAGATTGACTAATTTGCATGTTTCTGACTTAGCAGAATGCCCACTGTACATCTTTGTTTGTCTGAATACGTTTGTGGCAGGAGAGTGCGATTCAGGCTACCAGCTCGACGAAGCCACTGGAGAGTGCGTGTTGTGTCCTCGCGGCTTCTACAGAGACAAAGTTCAACACTTCTCCTGCCAGTCGTGTCCTCGTCACCTCATTACACCTGGCAGAGGAGCAACGGCCGCGACCGACTGTCACCAAGGTATGTCATATTTTATCGGATATTCTTATGAAGCATTTTAACATTCTTCAATATTAACACGTATGCAATAGGTAATGAATCTATACAAGGATCGATAAGTGTTGAATAGGCCTGTGTTTTTCCCTTCGCACCTGTAAAAATATGGTGTTATAGATGGATATATTATAACTTTATAGAGGGGTATATTATAATGTTAAACGGACGTAAACGAATTCAGTCATTTGTAATTACATACACATCAGTGTAAGTTTGAGTTGTCGGTCAGTTAGGTGGTAAGCAAAGCAGTTACTGCGGGGGTAGCCAGAAATAGCGGAGACAGAAAACTGTGTTATTTAGTAGGTGAGAGCTTTATATCAACTGCTTGAGAGAAACTGTGTGAAACGTTATTTTAAGCAGTAGACGTTCAGGTAGAATTAATTACTGCCAATATTATACTCTTTCTTGAAAAAACTAACTGCCACCTAGCAAAAACTACTACTTGATACTATTTCGCGTCTTGTAAATACAAAAAGAAAAACACAATTACATCGACGAATTAAATGGATATTCCGGTTAAATATCCAGAAGGAAAAACGCGTGTTCTTGTGTGTTCACACGTTTAATGTGTTCCTATACTAACTGTTTCGATAGGAAACTGCACTGCTGGACACAGAAGTGTGGGTAAAACATGCAGGAAATGTCCTCTCGGCACGTACCAGGACAAGAACTGGCAGACAGAGTGCACCCCCTGTAGACACAAGATGACCACTGCTAGAGAGGGCGCCACTGCCGAGGACGAGTGCTTCTGTGAGTGCTTCTTAGTTATTGGTTTCAAATTGACAACAAAATGTAACAGATTACATATTGACATATTGCTTGTTTTCAATTTATTGACACATTTCTGTGAAAATAGTGCCAAGACACAGGTATTAATTAATGTGAATTTCATAAAGTTACGAAAGGACACTTTCAGTTGTAAAAAGTGCATCTTCCAAACAATTTATTAAATACATAGATAACAGCGCAATGTGTATGAAACTGCAATTATTTATGGTAATTGTGTAAGATGCAGAGTTAACACAAACCCACTGGTGCACATTTCAATATTTACGTATAGGTCCAAATATTAGGAGATGGTAAATTTTGGATTTAGCTAACGCGGTGCGTGGAATGAGACGCAGTGTACACGTGTTTTGTGTATGTCTCAACATTGCTATACACAGCAACACGACGGAGGACATAATTTATACAGTCCAACCAATAGGCGTGAGTGCGTGCGTGCGTGCGTGCGTGCGTGCGTGCGTGCGTGCGTGCGTGCGTGCGTATGGTGTGTGTTGGTTTGTGTGTACGTTTCAAACAAGATACATCATAGCAATATCCGCGACATTACAGCCACTGACAGTTGTTCCAATGGACGGAACAACTGCACTTCGTCTGTCAATGGAGGAACATGTGTCCTGGTGGCTGGCGGACCAGCGTTCAGGTGCGGCTGTAGAGATGGATGGGTTGGTGAGATGAAATGTAAACGTAAGTAATTTTGTTGATATTTAATTGATATAATGTATAATATATAACTTATATCTTTATCCCTGGAATAGCCCATTGCTTAAATGAATAGCATGTGCCAGTGACAGTAAATTGTAATTTATCTTTCGTTAGCTATTACGTATATGACTATTACGTATATGACTATTACGTATATGACTATTTCAATATGTCGGCAGTTGTAAGTTGACAGTCATGTTTCGCCACCAAAACCGACTGAAAGACAATCCACTCAAACTCTCCAATCAGTGTTTCACCAGCAGACAAAGTATTTGTGTTTTGCTAGATAAAAGTCCACGTGTGCCACTATATGCAGAATGTTAGCATTTGTCTTCATGGTGGCACTGTTGACCCAAGTATTGCAGTTTCCTATATAATCGCCATCATGATGTACAAATACAGCTCGTCCTATGTTCAACAACTAGTCATTTGAAGCGTGTTCCTTGGGCTGTTCTTAGAACTTGGTAGATATATTCATTTGCTAAAACGCATCGTTAACTGGTTGTCACATGACCACACTTGTACGGGAACCATAGATGGTGAACCCAACGAAAAAAAAACAGAATCTCGTACGGGGGTTATATATTTATAAAATAATCTTCTTGCACTACCAACACAAGTAGAAGGAGTCAATATAAAAGAACCTGTAAACATCAGGCTTCCGCACTAATAACATCAGGCTCCTGCACTAATAACATGAGGCTCCCGCACTAATAACATGAGGCTCCCGCACTAATAACATCAGGCTCCCGCACTAATAACATCAGGCTCCCGCACTAATAACATCAGGCTCCCGCACTAATAACATGAGGCTCCCGCACTAATAACATCAGGCTCCCGCACTAATAACATCACGCTCCCCCACTAATAACATCACGCTCCCGCACTAATAACATCAGGCTCCCGCACTAATAACATCACGCTCCCCCACTAATAACATCACGCTCCCGCACTAATAACATCACGCTCCCGCACTAATAACATCACGCTCCCCCACTAATAACATCACGCTCCCGTACTAATAACATCAGGCTCCCGCATTAATAACATCACGCTCCCCCACTAATAACATCAGCCTCCCGCACTAATAACATCAGGCTCCCGCACTAATAACATCAGGCTCCCGCACTAATAACATCACGCTCCCCCACTAATAACATCACGTTCCCGCACTAATAACATCAGGCTCCCGCACTAATAACATCACGCTCCCGCACTAATAACATCACGCTCCCGCACTAATTAGAGGCAATGGCTGCGACCAGCCCATTGGCTATACTGAACTACAGGTATTTGACGCCACCATTACCAACTCATATCGAAGCCCACCAGTTAATAAACTATGACTAAAGTATCTATAGTATTGATAACACGCTGTTGTTGTTTTGCAGACAAATGTGATAAAGGTTACTGTCTCAATGGCGGAACATGTAACAAAGATATTCCTGAAAGTCCTGTGTGTGTCTGTGCTGGTGGATATAACGGTGACCGATGCGGTAACATCATACCAGGTAAGACACGCATGTGCCATTAAACACACATGCACGCACGCACGCACGCACGCACGCACGCACGCACGCACGCACGCACGCACGCGCACACCCCAATATTTATATGTGGTCCCGTTGTAAAATAACGCTCTGTTGAAAGTATATTCAATGAGTTCACTAGTAAAATCAAAAAGAAATTAAATCAGGGCAAAATACGTGGTCGCTTTGGAAACGTCCGTCAAAGGTCCTTGTACAGTCATGTTGCGTACTATGCATAACGAATCAATAAGTTCAATATAAATAAATTGTGCAATAAATAATCAGAAGACGAAGACAAAGCAAAATATTCGGAATAAATACCACAAGTTTCTTAAGACGCAGTTACTGTGTCATTGGTCCTGTACCGTAAACACAACAAACTCCTGGACTGGTTCCACACGCGGTGCCTCCGAACTATATTCAACGTCAAGTTCTACCGTGTCAAATATAATAATAATAATAATAACACCAATAACAATAATTCATAACAAAATAGATCTGCATTGATATTATTATTATTGTTGATGTTGTGGTTATTATTGTTGATGTTGTGGTTATTATTTGCTAGTTTGTGCTGCTTGCAGTGCAGGTCTTAGTGACGCGTCAAGTGTGGTAGTGGGTAGCATGCTTGTCACCTCTGCTTTCAGCTTCCACCACTGGCTAGCTTAGGCGAAACGACAAGCACGGAGTGGGTAAAACTTGACTGCCAGTGCAACAGCCTCTTCTAAAACAAGACTCTCGTCGTAACCTCCTCGAGGTAACTAATGGATACTGGTCACTGTGAGTCACTAGGCTAATTAGACGATGGATCTCGGAGCAGCTTGGGACCCCAAAGGTGCAGTGCTCATGGCCCACCGGAGTGTGAACACGCTCTGCCGCTGTCACTAACCAATGTCCCAGACATGGACAACATGCACCCCGCTGCCTTACGGGCATGCTTCTTAGCCAAGGGCTAAGGGAATAAAGCCTGACAGAAGACATGGGTTGGTCCCCACGGTTTGTGTAGATCTTTGTGCGCACTCCAGCATTCTTTGTGCGCACTCCAGCATTCTTTGTGCGCACTCCAGCATTCTCTGCAACCTCCACGATGATGCTGCACATATCATCCAAGATTTTCCTCCAAAGCACAGCAGATTTGGCCTAGAGAAGTGTCTTGGCTGTAAATATCCTAACATTGAGAGCACACCAGGAACACTTTCTTACTGCCCTGGCATTAGCGGCGTCAATCTTTACTAATCAGGAGATCACACGTGCGAGGCGTCATGCTGCCAATTTATCGACATGATAATGAAGCAGCTAAAACAAGCATTGTCTCACGAGACAAACGCTGGCCACTACATTAATAACGTCATTATTGTGTTAGGGTCTACCAAGTCAAAGGATGGTTTCCAGACAACTCTGTACATGATCGGAGGCGGCGCTGGTGGCTTTGTGTTGCTTCTTGTCGTGGTCATACTCTGTGTCTGCTACTTTGTCAGGTAAGACTACAACGGTTATTTTGAAACATAGTAAATTTTTTATATGGTACATTAGTGCGGAATGTATAATCTATAAGTCAATGATCTGGCTCTGTGCCCACGTGTCATATCAGTTTACGTTTAGTGTAGCTCAAAGTCGAATTCAGTCATAATCCATGTTCATATATTAAATGAATTTCTCAGAGAGCTGCCAGAACTAATATTTAAAACACATCTACGAAAGACAATCACCAAATTCATATCACTATTGTGTCCGCAGATGTATTGCTTCCTTGTTTACTCAACTTGTAAGATCATCAATAATCTACGCCGAAGATGTATAATTTATTACAGTATTACATTTCTCGTAGACAAATTATTAAATTCGTACATCGGCAGAACATTTTTAATATTAAGTAGTGTGTGACTCTGTATGTATGTATGTATGTATGTATGTATGTATGTATGTATGTATGTATGTATGTATGTATGTATGTATGTATGTATGTATGTATGTATGTCTGTTCCCTCATATTTCCATCAGTTTTTGACATGTATGGGGTTGTACATTTGTAGGTGCGCCCGGGGGCCACGGTGCCCGGGGGCCACGGTGCCTGGGGGCCACGGTGCCCGGGGGCCACGTTGCCCGGGGGACACGGTGATAGTTCGTACATTAACAAGTATTCGAAATTCCCCCGGGAAAAACAAATTTCAACTCAAAATAAAGTATACGGACTAAGTACACAAGCGATGAATAGTCAACATATCCACCTTTTATGCAATTCTTTCAGGAGGAACATCCCACGAGATGATATGAGAGGTGCAACAAATACCTCTCAGCAGTCGTTCCAGAATGAGGCCTATGAAGCGAACAGTGAAGCCCAACGCTCAAGTGTCACAGATGCCGGATACGAAACTCTCAATGACGCTACCAGGCTTAGTAGAAACTAATTATTGGTGGAAAATACAAATATTTTCACTGTTCCACAGTAACCAGAAACAACATTCGCAGGTATCATATCAAGTCGACCCAGATATTTACTCTCATAATGAGTGAATTGCAAAATATGTGATATCTGTTTTAATGGAACTGTAGAACACAGTGGGATAGGAAGTGTGTTTGCTGTTTTGCTCATCAAAAAGAAAACGTTTTGAAATATGGTAAAAGTTCGCGTAACCATTTTCTAATAACACAAAAGTATGCATAGCGAGTGTTTGAAAGGACAAAGCATGTTAAAGGGTGACATTGGTCGATTTTGCACACTAATCGATTGTGCACAGCATGCACTTGATTTGGCTAGATCGGTAAATAGAATAGCAACGTTGGTCACACAGCTTAACAGGACAAGGCTTGCGTCATTGATTAAGAGGGAGGTTTCCTTAACGAAGACGTCAGCCCTCTACGACATTTACAGTAACATTTCAATTGATGTCAATGTTTTGTTGCCAGTAATTGCATATCAACACAGGTTATCTTGTAAACGAATTAGTCATTAACTGGCCACAAAATATTTCCAACAAAGAACACAAAGATAATTAAGTAAGGAAGTGGTCAAGTGGCTACTCACACATCGGACATTACCAGTTATACGTGGTGTAACGCACCGTATGGCCTATGCCTGGAGTGCACTTGAGGTACTACTACTATCATATAGGGTTGTGCAAAGCGACGGTCCGTGCGACGTTGTTCTATCATTTAACAATGTCTTGACGAAGTCAGTGCTAACTGATTTATTGGGAAAATAATTGAAAACAGAATGTTCAGTGTTCAAGTTATCATACGTCGGACAAGACCCGGCAGGAACAATACTATTTACATCAGCAGTAATAATAGAATGTCACTACCAGCTGAAATTCAAAATGGAAATGTTTGGTTAATATACTGTCGAACACACTAGTTTCTGACTGATTACGATTTATAAACACACGAACGCACGCACGCACACACGCACGCATGCGTGCATGCACACACATGCTTGGATTACATTTATACTTTGTGTTTAACAATTTAAACATCCGCACATTATTAACACAATCTGATAACACAGTAATTACGGTACGTGTATAATAGAAACACTGCCTGCGCACGTACAATTGTACATGTACATTTAGTTTGGAATCACAGCATCTCTAATACATCAAATGTCCAAGATGTATTTTTAGTATAATGTTTAGCACATCAACATGCACAAAATCTGCAGGTGGGATTTCGCGAGTATAAGCATAAGTATAACGGCAGTAATTTCCCAAACCATGTTTAAATATATAAAAGCAATTATTTTCAGGGAGGGGGAGGGGGTGTGAAAGATTGTATCATGTACGTCATACCACATGGAGACTTAGTTTACAATTATATTAAAATAACTAATTAATAATAGTGTCGATGTAATATGTATACACACACACACATACACACACACACACGCACGCACACACACATACATATATATATATATATATATATATATATATATATATATATATATATATACATATATATATACATATATATATATATATATATATATATATATATATATATATATATATATATATATATATAATATATATATATATATATATATATATATATATATATATATATATGTATATATATATATATATATATATATATATATATATATGTGTGTGTGTGTGTGTGTATACATATTACATCGACACTGTTATTAATTTGTTATATATATATATATATATATATATATATATATATATATATACACACACACAACTAAATTGCGAAGAGTGGAATGGTGTTGCTCTATCATATTGTACAGTTTTGTTGTACTTGCGTGTGTACATGGGTGTAATGTTTAGGCTAATAAAATGATTAACATACGTTTGTACTGAGTGCATTATAAATGTGTGGATGTTATTCAGCTGGCGGAGTATATGCGTGTTCACTGTTTGATGAAGTCAATGACCGCTTTAGATGCAGATCAGATATGTCTCCCAACACAACATTATTTTTTTTCAAGCAAAAACCACTAAATCATTGCAGGAGTAAAAAAACATTTTGAGATTTTGAATGTAGTGAACTTTTAGCAATCTATTGCAATAAAAAAGTACACTTAAGATTAATCCTACACGTACTTTTACGGGTCATACACGTCAAGATACGACTCGCGTCGCATTCCTGGGGTGGTAATGGCTTCCACCACTGAACACCGGAATCTTGTGGAACTACGCAAAAATGGCGGAACTGTCAGTACAGCAATGAAGAGCTCAGCATGTGGCTTTGAGCTGCTCGTGCCTATTACTAGTTATACGATGTCGTTGGCAAAGACGGGAAAGTCGTCGATTATGCTGGTCGAAGCAGTGGCTTTTGGAGTAGTTAGCAACATTAGATTTAACAAGATTTGCAATCCAAGCCAAAGGCAGATGGCAAGTGGACAAGGAAGCCATTGGCTTATCGAGAGTCCGACAATGTTCATCTACGTGTAATCCGCCCTACTGAGATATGTGTCAACCTTGTTTTAAACATATTCACCCTGCTAGCAGTTACACAATCCGTAGACAATTTGTTCCATTGTTTGATTGTCCTCTGTGAGAACGAGTACTTCCTGATATCCAATCTACACTGATCCTTTACTAATGTTACCTCATCTCCTCTAGTTCTGGTATCTTTCCTGAGTGAGAACACATATCTATCAATATTTTCACACCCATTCAATATCTTAAAAACTTCAATCTGATCTCCTCTTAACCTCCTTGTCTCTAGATTTGTTAAAAGCACATTCTTTCAGACGTTCTTCATAACTAAGGTCTCTCAGTTCTGGAATAATTTTAGTTGCTCTCCTCTGTATACGTTCAAGCGTTTCATGGGCATCATCGTCATCATCGGCGCGATGGCGATTTTTTTATACTAAAATCCACTCTTTAAAAACAATTTGTTTTGTACCCAAATGATGAAATAGCTGTTAATGATTTAGAATATACTTACGTTGCTGCCGCCCCAGCCTCCGCATGGCGATCGGTGCACGGCTGTTGAATCGTGGCGTGAATCAGCAATGCTAATGACTGGCAATATTGAATATGAACAGAGCGAACAGCAGTTAACTTATCACAGCTAAACGTGAACGAATACGTACAAACGCTCATCATGCAATATGTCTATATTTACATGTGTACTGTGTCGAAAAACGATAATTGACAGTACAGTTTGTTGTAATTATGATCGAGCGATAATGCAGCATCGTACAACGCTGTTTTGATGCGCTGAACAGTAACCATAGCCGAACTGTCAGAAATCGATCTTCCACCAATGAACTGGTTAGCAGCAGACTTATCAACTGAACTTCAATGTTTAAACAATATTTAACAAGATTTAACAAGATTTGCCATCCAAGTCAAAGGCCCAGATGGCAAGTGGACAAGGAAGCCATTGGCTTATCGAGAGTCCAACAATGTTCATCTACTTATAACCCGCCCTCCTGAGATATGTGTCAACCTTGTTTTTAGACATATTCACGCTGCTAGCAGTTACACA
The DNA here is from genome assembly GCA_963662155.1 of Lamellibrachia columna. Lineage (NCBI taxonomy): Eukaryota > Metazoa > Annelida > Polychaeta > Sabellida > Siboglinidae > Lamellibrachia > Lamellibrachia columna. The sequence goes on along the minus strand of OY759266.1, from coordinate 1,512,009 downwards.
ATCTGTAGACAATTTGTTCCATTCATTTATTGTCCTCTGTGAGTGAGAAAAACATATTTCTATCAATATCTTCATACCCATTTAATATCTTAAAAACTTAAATCTGATCTCCTCTTAACCTCCTTGTCTCTAGAGTTGTTAAACCACATTCTTTCAGGCGTTCTTCATAACTAAGGTCTCTCAGTTATGGAATCATTTTAGTTGCTCTCCTTTGCATGCGTTCAAGCGTATCTATATCCTTCTTACGATATGGTCTCCATGCTTGTATACAGTATTCTAAATGAGGTCTAACTATTGATTTATACAGAGGTATAATTAACTTTTTCCCCTTGTATGTTATGTTTCTTCTAATCAATCCAAGAATTTGATTACCCTTTGAAGCTGCAATACCACACTGCTCTGCAACTTTCATATCAGCGCTTATTGTAACTCCTAAGTCCTTTTCTTTTACAGTAGTACCCAGAACAGTATATCCCATTTTATAGTTTACATCAAAGTTCCCATGTCCTGTATGTAGGCATTTACATTTCCCAAAATTTAACAACATCTGCCATTTCTCAGACCATTTCACTAATCAGTCTAGATCGTTTTGTAAATGTTGTTTATCACCATCAGTACTAACCTTTCTAAACAGTTTTGTGTCATCCGCAAATTTCAGTAGGTTACTTATTATACTGTCGCCCAAGTCATTGATATATATTAAGAATAATATAGGTCCTAATACTGATCCTTGAGGTACCCCACTCAAAACCGATTTCCAATTTGAAACTTCTCCATCTACTACAACTCGTTGTCTTCTGTCAGTCAGCCATTGTTCTATCCAGTCAGTTATACTATCCCCGATACCATGAGCTTTTAATTTAAGTAGTAATCTTTGATGTGGCACTTTGTCAAAAGCTTTCTGAAAATCTAAGTAGATAATATCTACTGGCGATCCCACGTCTATCCACTTAGTGATTTCTCCCAAAAACCTAGCATATTTGTTAAGCACGATCTCGCTTTAAGGAATCCATGTTGAGATAAATTTAATAATTTATGCTTAACGAAGTCCACCATATGGTCTTTAATTAACCTTTCTAATACTTTACAAATGACTGACTTTAAACTCACTGGTCTGTAATTCTCTGACTTATTTCTCGAACCCTTTTTACATAATGATATGATGTTTGCTTCTTTCCATTCAAACGGAACAACTCCATCTTTTAATGACAAGTTGAATACTCTTGCAAGTGGTATATATTGTGAGCTGATAATTAGTTGGCAATTTGCTGACAAAGATGGGGCAATAAGGGTTACATATATTACTGTGGACCGGACAGGTTTGAAGGTTTGAACATTTTCAATACCTGGGACTTGTCCAAAAAAAACAGGAAGAAGGTTGACGTGATATGGTAAAAATAAAAAATACATGTAGAACCCAAATAAAATTTCAGACTGGTCCGCTTCAACCTGCTAAAGTACAGACAGACGGCAACAGAGTCAGCTGATGAGTTCAAGACACAAGCAATCGAAACGGAAGAGAGACTCATTAAACAGTTAGGTGTGGGTGTTAGGCATGTGAATGTGCAGGAAAAATTACTCAGTCGAGATGAGCCATTTACTCTGGACGTTGCTATGGACATTGCTAGAACACGTGAAGTGACGCTTGCAGACATGCAACAGTTCACTTGTGATGTTCAGGAGAAACCCACGAAGTTGAAAACAAAGGAGGACCTTCAGAAATTGTATCCATACTTGAATTTAAAGGGATATGAAATTTCAAGGGTGATTTCCACATTACACTAGACCCCTCAGTACCAATTGTTGTGCGTGCACCACACAAAAATTCTATACATGAGACAGATGGAGGGAAGGCAGAACATTGACTATCCAGTCTTGTCTTCAGCCGGAAGTCAAATCGAAACTTCGGATTTGGTTACATCCTAAAAATTAGCTTGGTTGTCTGACATGGTCTCTGTCTCCGACCTGTCTACTACCTGTCTATACAATACAATGTAAAACACTTGTATTGCGCTAAAATACTCGGGAGACTCGAGCTCGGCAACGCACCAAACAAAAGCTATGCAGTGTCTAATAAGCAGTTCCAGTTGTAAACAGTTGAGCTAGTACGCTGGGGAGCTACAGGGAATAAGCAAGTTTAAACAAGTGGGTTTGTGGAAGTGTGCCGCCCATGGTGACGTTAGTAACCACAACTATGGCAGGGTATTCGGGCCATAAATGCGAAGGTTTAACATAGCCAATCACAACCTTTATTTTGGTCGTGACACTTTTAGGGCCAATCACAGGTGCATTATTCATCTTCTCGAGCTACCTTCAGGGTCCGAGGTGTTGCAATCCATCGACAAGCATATACCTCCTAGTTATAACTAGTCGGCATACCGAGATGGACGAGTAATGTTACGACCACGTTGCGTGGTCTTCGACAGGGTCCTTTCATCACCCAGGGCCACTGTTACGTTGCGTGGTCTTCGACAGGGTCCTTTCATCACCCAGGGCCACTGTTACTTGATCGTCGTCAACTGTTGTTTCGATGGGGGAAAATAACGCCCCAACTCTACTCTACAATTCACCAACAACTGCCAGGTGTGGTTGGGCCTGAGGTTGTGAGGATTACTTGTCGCTTCCTCTGCGCCCAGAGGGGGATGTCCTCACGTATACGAAGCTTGTCATGATGTTTGACACACTCCCTACTGCAGCCAGCTAACCGATACAGGAGTGGAGAGATTACCTCGGTAACTATTATCGGGCCCTTCAATGCTGGCATGAGCTTCTGGTTTTGTTCCACATTTGATTTTTAGTTCGTGTGTAGAGGGTGTAACACAGTGAAATATTTACAGGAGGAGGTAACTGAGTTCAGACAGATGATTTTGATGATGACAGGGCAAGGTGAGAAAGAAGAGAGCAGAAGCAATGTGAGGGAGAAAGCTGGTAAGAAGAAGAAAGATGGAAAAAGGAAGAGTGTGGAACAAAAGGAAGGTAAACGGGTGAGTACAGATTGTGAGGCGGTAAGATGGTCGAGGATAACGTGAGGAGAGAAAATGGGAAGACTGTGGATCAGAAGAAGAAAGATGGCAGAAGACAGAGTATGCAACAAAAGAGTGGTAAACGGGTGAGTAGAGTGGGATTGCCAGTTGGTAAGACAGTAGATTTTGATAATAGAAGAGAGTGATATAGAACAAACTGTCACATGATTGTGTTAATGTTAGTAGTGTGAATATGTCAATAAAATTGACAGATATCTGATAAGGGCGGGCTATACATAGATAAAAAAAAATTGTTGACTCTCGATAAGCCAATGGCTTCATTGTCCACTTGTCATCTGGAACTTGTTTGTTATGGCGATCTTATTAAAAATCTTGTTAAACTAAGGTGCCGGAATTTCGAATGTAAATTAATCGCCCACATAGAACTTTCTCTCTCGCTTTGGGGCCCGTGTATCATAATCTTTCTTCTGACGGCACTGGGCCATCCGGAGATTCTCATATGCGGCTAAAAAGACAACCCATAATTTCTCGATCAACTCTGAGAGATAGCTGGGTATTTGTCTCTGTGTGTTTACAGTGGAGAGACCGAATAGGTTTTCCTCTGGCATGCAAACCTCCCGACCTAGAAGCAGGATATTGCGTGTGAATCCTGTAATTCTATTTACAATGGCACGGATACTCATTCTCAATGTTTCCAAGTGTTCATCCCATCGATACACTGTGTCACCTAGATAATACATCGATACATTGTGTCACCTAGATAATACATCGATACATTGTGTCACCTAGATAATACATCGATACATTGTGTCACCTAGATAATACATCGATACATTGTGTCACCTAGATAATACATCGATACATTGTGTCACCTAGATAATACATCGATACATTGTGTCACCTAGATAATACACAATGAATGACAGGACCAGTTGATTGTCGCGCTCCAACTGACCATTGGAGCTGGGACAATAGGACGTTTTTCACGGCCGTGTCTGCATTTACCCGAGACTATATCTCGTGTCACGTTTCTTCCGGGTACAAAACCCTTTCAACTGTGGTTCGTGACGTATATACTTATCGGGCTGTCTTTGATACGTCAAAGTAAAGGTCTGCCAAGTCAGTCTACGTCTGTCTCGCTACATTCTAACTGAATAATCAACAATGAATACAGAAACATTTACAAACAGGTGCTTCCTTCCTGGTTTGGAGACACCTTAAAGAGGACGTTGTGCTTCTCTCAGCGTCGTGGTGGCCCGCGTATTGTCTTTGGCAAGCGACGGGCAGTGGGCGCTGGACGATGGCAGGCCGGGGCCAGTGGGTGTACGTCCTCGTCGTGTTACTGGTCGCAGAGTCGCAGCAGGCGGTAGGTGGATCATACGTGACATTGTGTCTTTCAGTTGGCGGTAGGTGGATCATACGTGACATTGTGTCTTTCAACTATACGTTACACGAACTGATAGCGTCAGTCATAGCTGTGTACACAGGCTGACTGGAATGTAGATATTTGTTGCAGGTAAACGGAAATGTATGAATCTAAAACACCTAGGTAATAATAGTGAGAAAGCCATGCAAAAGCAACTGAAAGACACGCGACCGATACATTGCACAGAGGTCTTGTATATGGCCGCTAGTTATTGTCCTTCTCCAGAGAATCAAGACGTTGAAATAAAATGTTTGTCGTTAGCATTAGAGGTATCTTTGCCAGAAAAAAAACCGATATGTACAATATACCAGGCACTACGTTGAATTTTCGGCATGGTAAGATGGACGTCTAACTGGCTGGATAGTGCATAGCTGGTAGGATATGTCAAGCTGACTGAGGGTATGGACGTCTGGTTGGTTTGGGTGGAACATATCAAAGGAAACTACTTAAATTAACGAGGTGGGTCAGACATGGTTGTTTTTCACAAAGTTTTGGTGAATGGTGTTAATATCTGAGACGCTCTCAAGTTGGAACATGACGTCACTCTCATTGGCCTTAATCAGTGCAGTTACACGTTTGCGAGGGCTCTTTCTGCCAACGGACGCTAACCATTTTGCTTCGGAATCATCCAGATTCTCCTTAGTGCCTATTGCATGCACTTCTGTCTCTCTACACTTCACTTTGAAATGGTTATGTACATGGCAACCATCGCACGTTTCCCCCATGCAGGACATTTCGATTTTCTTTTTTCGTGATTGTCCCCACAGAAGTGACAGTCACTCACTGTCTCTGTATGATTTTGCTTTGTACGAGTTTTCTAGTTTGTTTTGTACACGATGCACGTGATTGTTTTGCTGCCTGCGCGTGTGATGAGCAGGTAGTACTCACTTTGTCAATGTTATGACTTGCTCTGCCACTGGCATTCATCTCTTTGGCATTCTGTGTACTTTGGTCATATGCACGGCAAATGTCAATTGCTCTTTTTCAAGTTCAGTTTTGTGTCACGTAATAACAATTCCTGAATTTTACCTTTTGCAGTGAATACGATTTTGTCTCGAATTATTCTGTCCTTTTCTTCGAAGTTACAAGCATCTACATGATTACGTAGCTCGGCTAAGAAAATGCACTTTGTTGGACTTCTCAGATGTCACACTGGCTGTCATGTCAACTATCAACTGACGTGTGCACTTAACTGATGTTGTCATCATTTGAATCGTGTGTTGGCGGTACTCGAAAACTAGCCTCTGCCATCTTGAATGCACACGTTTAAGTTCACTCACATCGGCGATTGTCAGCTTGTTTTCTCTGTCACCGACCTACCTGCTAGCCTGGTTGTTTGACTTGGTCTCTGTCACCGACCTGTCTGCTACTCTGTGGTCTGACTGGTATCTGTGGCCGAGCTGCCTGCTAGTCTGGTTGTTTGACTTGGTCTCTGTCACCGGCTGGCCGCTGTTAATATGGCGGTCTGACGCTTCCCATTATGTTCATAGAATGAAAAATATTAATCAATATTTGTTTGTGTCGTTAGTAGTCATATATCTTAGCTGAATCACTATATCACATGACTTGTTTAACTTTGTGTGTATGTGGCTGCCTCGCCGGTTATTTCATTGGTTTGTTGGCTGCCTCGCTTTTTATTTAAGTGGTTTGTGCGTCGTACTGTGAACAAACGTTTTCAGTGACACGTTAGTAATTCACCTGTCTCGACTATATCTGGTGTTACGTTTCTTCCTGGTAGACAATTGTTTACCAGGTACAAAAGCCTTCCAACTGTGGCTCGTGACGTAGATAGTTATCGAGCTGCTATATACGTCAACACTAAAAAGATTTGCCAAGTCACACTAGGTCTGTAACGCTACATTCCAACTTGTGGGTCGACTGTGAATACAGAACCATTTACAAACAGCTGTGTCCTTACTTGTTTGTAGACACCTCAAAGAGGACGCTGTGCTTCTCTTATTGTCGTGGGGACTGAGCCTGTGGGTAATAACTACACATTTAACGAGAAGATTTAACATGATGTTAAATATGTAGTTATCACGTCGGTGAGATAAAATGTGGTAATACATTTCATGAGCATCTTTAAACATCTTTGCCAGAACCACAAAACAAAAGCTGGTCTCTTGCCAGAGTTCATATCTGTCAGATTTCTCCAGGAATGGAGTAAGGTCATTTGTAAGGTATTCATAGTACGTCAATATATTTTGAGATGGTGCGTTGGACGTCTGGCTGGCTGGCAGTGTGGTGTCTGGTTGGTAAGACAGGACCAACGTTGGTTAAACGGCTTGTTGTCTGCCTCTTCGCTTCGCTACGTTGATTGTTAGTTGTCTCCAAAGTTCGCAAAGTGGTTTGTTGGCTGCCTCAATGGTTGGTTACGTGGTTTGTAGGCTTCCTCACTGGTTGGTCTCTCTCACTACATTCCAACTGGACGGTCGACTGTGAACACAGAAACATTTACAAACAGTTGCTTCCTTCCTGGTTTGGATACATTTTTGAGGGGACGTTGTGCTTCTCTGAGCGTCGTGGTGACCCGCGTATCGTCCTGGCAAGCGACTGGTAGCGGGCGCTGACGATGGCAGGATGGGGCCAGTGGGTGTACGTCCTTGTCGTGTTACTGGCGGCCGAGTCGCAGCTGGCGGTAGGTGGATCATACGTGACATTGTGTCTTTCAGCTGGCTGTAGGTGTATCATACGTGACATTGTGTCTTTCAGCTACACTAAGTGATACCATCACTCAAGGCTGTGTACACAACGCGTGCAGTGTATATATGTCAGTCACAGTCACTATCGGGCTGATACGAAGGAAGATATATGATGTAGGTAAACGTAAATATATGAAGTTAAAATACTTACGGTAATACTATCGAGAAAGCCACAAAGTATCAACTGCAAGGCACACGCCCGATACATTACACAGCGGTCATGTATATGGCCGCTAGTTATTGTCCTACTAAAGTTATCACGACGTTGAAATAAACTGTTGTCGTTACTGACATCTGGAGTATCTTTGCCAGGAAAAGAGGATTGCCAGTGCTCGGGAACTTCGACCTTTCAATATTACCAAGGAAGTTCCAAGGGATAGAGATTTAACAAAAACATTACTATAAGTTTTTGTAATAACCCCTTGAGGTTTCTAGAGAATCTCATGAGTTACCAGAATAAATTAATTATGACCATACTTGTAAAAACATTGTAAATGAGTAACCAATTAAAGTCACGTTGATTGATTGATTGATTGATTTGTCTTAACACTGGGTACAAAAAAGTATATTAGAATTAGATGATCGAAGTTGTCTGGGCTGTCTTGCAGGAGTGAGCAACGAATGTAAATATGCTAGTTGCTTGGGACACCATGTTCACTTACTATAAAAAAGCGTCTCAGGTGTGCATTGTTCACGGCTGTATCTGCATTTACCTGAGACTATATCTAGCGTTAACGTTTCTTCCGGGTACAAAACTCTTTCAACTGTGGCTCGTGACGTATATAGTTATCGGGCTGTCTTTGATACGTCAAAGTAAAGGCCTGACAAGTCAGTCTACGTCTGTCTCGCTACATTCCAACTGGAGGATCAACAGTGAATACAGAAACATTTACAAACAGCTGCTTCCTTCCTGATTTGGAGACACCTTAAAGAGGACGTTGTTCTTCTCTCAGCGTCGAGGTGGCCCACGTATCGTCTTTGTCAAGCGACGGGCAGTGGGCGCTGGACAATGGCAGGCCGGGGCCAGTGGGTGTACGTCCTTGTCGTGTTACTGGTCGCAGAGTCGCAGCTGGCGGTAGGTGGATCATACGTGACATTGTGTCTTTAAGCTGGCGGTAGGTGGATCATACGTGACACTGTGTCTTTCAGCTGGCGGTAGGTGTATCATACGTGACATTGTGTCTTTCAACTATACGTTACACGAACTGATAGCGTCAGTCATAGCTGTGTACACAGGCTGATATATGTTGCAGGTAAACGGAAATGTATGAATCTAAAACACATAGATAATAATAGCGAGAAAGCCATACAATAGCAACTGAAAGACACGCGACCGATACATTACGTAGCGGTCTTGTATATGGCCGCTAGTTATTGTCCTTCTCCAGAGAATCACGACGTTGAAGTAAAATGCGGTCGTTAGCATCAATAGAATATTTGCCAGAAAAAAAACGATTGCCAGAGTTCGGTAACTTCGACCTCTCAGTGTTCCCAAGGACGTTCCAAGGGATAGAGCATTGAAGACATATGTACAGTATTTCAGGCACGACGTTGAATTTTCGGCATTATAAGATGGACGTCTAACTGGCTGGGTGGTGCATAGCTGGTACGATATGTCAATTTGACTGAGACTATGGACGTCTGGTTGGTTAGGTGGAACATATCAAAGGAAACTACTTAAATTAAAAGCCCAAAGTGTCGAGGATGGCATTATAAAAACGGTAATTAACCTTTGTGTAAATACATTTACATTTCGAATACTGTATACAAGCTTGGGAACCATATAGTAAGAACGATATAGATACGTTATCATCATTTATAGTCCCATCTCTTGTGTAGTTTTCAGTCCTAACAAACGTAAACACAACATCATTTTTCTCACCATTTCTGGGTTTGATAACTGTTAGTGTAATTTCACCCAGTGGTTTCTGATGTGACTTGTTCCATATTATAAGTTTTTGCGAGGTGGGTCGGACCTGGTTCTTTACGAGGTGGGTCGGACCTGGTTCTTTACGAGGTGGGTCGGACCTGGTTCTTTACGAGGTGGGTCGGACCTGGTTCTTTACGAGGTGGGTCGGACCTGGTTCTTTACGAGGTGGGTTGGACCTGTTTCTTTACGAGGTGGGTCGGATCTGGTTCTTTACGAAGTGGGTCGGAGCTGGTTCTTTACGAGGTGGGTCGGACCTGGTTCTTTACGAGGTGGGTCGGACCTGGTTCTTTACGAAGTGGGTCGGACCTGGTTCTTTACGAGGTTGGTCGGACCTGGTTCTTTACGAGGTTGGTCGGACCTGGTTCTTTACGAGGTGGGTCGGACCTGGTTCTTTACGAGGTGTGTCGGACCTGGTTCTTTACGAGGTGGGTCGGACCTGGTTCTTTACGAGGTTGGTCGGACCTGGTTCTTTATGAAGTGGGTCGGACCTGGTTCTTTACGAGGTGGGTCGGACCTGGTTCTTTACAAGGTGGGTCGGACATGGTTTTTTACGAGGTGGGTCGGACCTGGTTTTTTACGAAGTTGGTCGGACCTGGTTCTTTACGAGGTGGGTCGGACCTTGTTCTTTACGAGGTGGGTCGGACCTGGTTCTTTACGAGGTGGGTCGGACCTGGTTCTTTACGAGGTGGGTCGGACATGGTTCTTTACGAGGTGGGTCGGACCTGGTTCTTTACGAGGTTGGTCGGACCTGGTTCTTTTTCACAAAGTTTTGGCGAATGGTGTTAACATCTCAGGCGTTGTCAAGTTGGAACATGACGTCACTCTCATTGACCTTAATGAGTGCAGTAGCACGTTTTCGAGGGCTCTTTATGTTAACTGACGAAAACCATTTTGCATCGGAATCATCCAGATTCTCCTTAGTGCCTATTGCATGCACTTCTGTCTTTCTACACTTACCTTTGAAATGGTTATGTCCATGGCAACCATCGCGCGTTTCCCCCTGTTACTTAGGTGTTTTCCCTTCATACATTTCCGTTTACCTTCAACATATATCTGTATTCGAATCAGCCTGTGTACACAGCTATGACTGACGCTATCAGTTCGTGTAACGTATGCGATTTTGCCTTGGGTCATTCTGTCCCTTTCTTCGAAGCTACAATCATCGGCACGATTATGTAACTCGGCTAAGAAAATGTCAAAGGGTTTTTTCATTGCACATTCCAAAATATGTATGTCTGAAGCGCTACGTTGAATTTTCGGGATGGTAAGATGGACGTCTTACTAGCTGGGTGGCGCATAGCTGGAAGGATATGTCAACTGACTGAGGGGCTGGACGTCTGGCTGGTTGGGTGGAACATTGCAGGCTCTGTGATGTCTGAGCAATTTCGACAAAGTGCCACGTCAAAGAAAACTACTTAAATTAAAAGCCCAAGGTTTCGAAGATGGCATAAAAAAAAAGTCAATTAACCTTTGTATAAAGAGAATTTAGAATACTGTATAAAAGCTTGGAAACCATATCGTAAGAACGACATAGATACGTTAGAACGAATACAGAGGGCAGCAACTAAACTGATTCTCGAACTGAGAGACTTTTGTTATGAAAAACGCCTAAAGGAATATGGTTTAACAACCCTAAATACAAGGAAGTTAAGAGGGGGATCAAATTGAAGTTTTTAAGATATTGAACGGGTATGGATATATTGATAGAAATATATTTTTCTCACTTAAGGAAGATAGAAGGTAGAACTAGAGGATACGAAGTAACGTTAGTAATGGAACAGTGCAGATTAAATATCAGAAAGTACTCGTTCTCACATAGGACAATAACTTAATGGAACACATTACCTATAGATAGTGTAAATTGTAGCACCGTGATTGTGTTACAGTAAATATATTAGACATAAATTAAACAATTATAGGACCACTTGCATTCTGGGTATTTTGCTTTGGATAGTGTTAAACATTGTTGTTAAATATTTAGTTATCACGTCGTTGATATAAAATGTGTTAATACATTTCACGAGCTTCTTTAAATGTCTTTGCCTGAGCCAAAACATACGAGTAGGTATTTTGCCAGTGTTCACACCTGTCAGATTTCTCCAGGAATGGAGTAAGATCATTTGGGAGGTATTTTAATACGACAATGTATTTTGAGATGGTACGGTTGACGTCTGACTGGATGGCTGGATTATTGGCTGGCAGTGTGGTGTCGGGTTGGTGGGACAGAGGATGAACGTTGGTTGTCATATTTTGGTTAATCGGCTTTTTGGCTGCCTCATCAGTTCGCTAAGTTGATTTTTGTCTCTTCGTTAAGTGGTTTGTTGACTGCCTCATTGTTTGGCCAATTGGTTTGTTTGCTGCTTCATTGACTGGATCAATGGTTTGTTAGCTGCCTCATTGATTGCTTAAGGATTGTTGGTCGCTCACTAGTTCGGCAAGTGGTTTGTTTGTTGCCTCATAGAATGGATCAGTGGTTTTACTGGCTTCCTCACTGGTTACTTAAGGGGTATTTTGGCCTCCTCACTGGTTGTTTAAGTTGTTTGTTGGCTGCCTCACTAGTTCGCCAAGTGGTTTGTTAGCTGCCTCATTAAATTGATCAGTGGCTTGTTGGCTATTTCACTGGTTATTTATGTGGTCTGTTGGCTGCCTCACTGGTTGGCCAAATGGCGTCTCCCTGGTTATTTCAGTGTTTTTTGGCTGCCGAGCCGGTTATTTAATTGGTTTGTTGGCTGCCTCGCTTGTTATTTAAGTTGTCTGTTGGCTTACTCAGTGGTTAACCATGTTGAATATTGGCTGTTTCACTGGTTAGCCATGTTGCGTATTGGCTGCCTCACGGGATGGTTCGGTGGCTTGTTAACTGAGCCACTGTTTGGGCAAGTGAATCTTTGACTGTTTCACTGGTTGTGTTTAAGTGGCTTATTGGCTGCCTCACTATTTGGTTAAGTGGCTTGTTGGTTGGTTGGTTAAGTGGATTATTGGCTGCATCACTGGTTGTCGAAATTACGTGATGGCTGTCTCACTGGTTGGTTAAGTGACGTGTTGCTTGAATAGCAGACTGCATCAGTAATCTCCGCAGTGTATACAGAGTAAGTTTGTGGGCCCATAATATTGTTGTGTGTATACACACACACACACACACACACACACACACACACACACACACACACACACACACACACACACACACACACACACACACACACACACACACACACACACACACACACACACACACACACACACACACACACACACACAATATATATATATATATATATATATATATATATATATATATGCATTTCCATTCTGAGCTTGTTGTGCCGTATTAAAGCCAAATTCATAAATGTGCTTGTTTTATCTGAGAGACAGTACACATACAGTTAATATGTGGAAACTATTAGAACACATGCACAATTTTAAATCCAGCATACTAAATATGTATAATAGGCACAGGTGTAACTTCTACCAACAATGTTTCATGTGGTCATTTTCCTTGGAACACGAGTCGAGTCTATTTACACGAAACAGGTTAATGTTGTACTTACCACGCCGGATCATATGTTGTACTTAATGTTGTACTTACCACGCCGGATCATATGTTGTACTTAATGTTGTACTTACCACGCCGGATCATATGTTGTACTTAATGTTGTACTTACCACGCCGGATCATATGTTGTACTTAATGTTGTACTTACCACGCCGGATCATATGTTGTACTTAATGTTGTACTTACCACGCCGGATCATATGTTGTACTTAATGTTGTACTTACCACGCCGGATCATAGGCAAGTATTTGGACGCTTCCTGCATACCCTAGTGTGTTGCAGCAGTCAATATAGGAATCCATGGAAGCCTGATCACAGTTGTACACACACAACGAGTTCTGGCGACAATTAGACCAGCATCTACCAAACGTTCCATGAGTTGACAAAGCATTTACCCATTTTTGTTAATAGGTCATTATTGACAAGATCGCAATACATGTCCATAGATGCGTAACGGACATAGCAAAACACGATACATTTACTCAGTGATATTTTATAGGTTGAAACACATACAATCGTGAGTTTTGCACGCCGGTTGCTAACCGTCATTAGATAAAAGGATCGTAAATAGTGTGACCTGCTTCAATAGAACTCGCCACATCAAACCATTGATAGTTATTAACTAAGTTACAAGTTTGGCTCAAGGCACCCAGTGGGATCCGATGTTCACATACTGTGAACAAACGTCTTAAGTGTGCATTGTAGTCTGTCGGCATTTCCCTGAGATTATATCTCGTGCTGCGTTTCTTCACTGTACATAACCCTTTCAACTGCTGCTCGTGACGTACATTGTTATCGGGCTGTCTTTGATATGTCAAAGTATAGGCCTTTCACGTCAGTCCACGTCTGTATCGCTACATTCAAACTGGATGATCAACAGTGAATACAGAATTATTTACAAACAGCGGTTTCCTTCCTTCCTAGGTGGTTCTTGTAATTAGCCCCTTGAGGTTTTTAGAGAATCTCCTGAGTTACCTGATGGAATTAATTATGACCATACTTGTAACAACATTGTATATGAGTAACCAAATAAAGTCACATTGATAGATTAATTTGTCTTAACACTGGGTACAACAAGTAGATTATAATTATATGTTCAAAGTTGTCTTGGCTGTCTTGCAGGAGTGAGCAGTAAATATAAATATGCTAGTTGCTTGGGATCCCATGTTCACTTACTGTGAACAAGCGTCTCAAGTGTGCGTTGTTCACGGCCGTGTCTGCATTTACCTGATAATATCTACTGTTACGTTTTATCCTGGTATGAAACCTTTCAACTGTGGCTCGTGACGTATATAGTTACCGGGCTGTCTTTGATACGTCAAAGTAAAGGCCTGCCAAGTCAGTCCACGTCTGTCTCGCTACATTCCAACTGGAGGATCAACAGTGAATACAGAAACATTTACAAACAGGTGCTTCCTTCCTGGTTTGGAGACACCTTAAAGAGGACGTTGTGCTTCTCTCAGCGTCGAGGTGGCCCGTGTATCGTCTTGGGCAAGCGACGGGCAGTGGGCGCTGGACGATGGCAGGCCGGGGCCAGTGGGTGTACGTCCTCGTCGTGTTACTGGTCGCAGAGTCGCAGCTGGCGGTAGGTGGATCATACGTGACATTGTGTCTTTCAGCTGGCGGTAGGTGGATCATACGTGACATTGTGTCGTTCAGCTATACATTACACGAAGTGATATAGTCAGTCATAGTTGTGTACAGAACGCGTGTATATATGTCAGTCATAGTCACTACGGGGCTGATTCGAATGTAAATATATGATGCAGGTAAACGGAAATATATGAAGGTAAAATAGTTAAATAATAATAGCGAGAAAGCCGCAAAGTATATCCCTTAGATCCATCGTAGGCACGACATAGATAGATCACATTACCAACAAAGAAATATTCAAAAAGAGCACACATCCTGAGCATGGAACAGCTTCTTATGCAAATAAACCTAAGATGGACAGGTCATGTGGCTCCCGACTTCCAAAACAAACTCTATTCTTTCAATTGTCGGAAGGTAAAAGAAACAGAGGCTGCCCCATACTTAGAAACATGTACTAGAGCGAAGGGTGAAAACAGTAAAGCATCAAAGCTTGCCCAAGATAGACTGACCTGGAGAGGACTGCTACATTATGAACCACGCAAGCAGTCGTAGTCGCAACCGCGACTGACAGCGAGAGAGGTTCCTTTTTAGATGGAAGGAAGCATACATCATACCATTATTTAAAAAGGGTGAGAAATATGTCAGATAATTACAGACCAGCGAGTTTAACATCAGTCATGTGTAAATTATTAGAAAGGTTAATTAAAGATCATATGGTGGACTTCGTTATAAGGCAGACATTATTAAATCCGTCTCAATATGGATTTTTTAAATCGAGATCAAGCTTGGCAAATATACTATGTTGTCCTAGATGAAATTACTAAGTGAATAGCTGAGGGATGACCAGTAAGAATACGTTACTGTGATAATCATTACGTGTCATCAGTATTTCTACTTGACATAACTCTCCAACAACTGGCTATTAAAATATTAGTATTTTAGAGAACTGTGGGAGAGGTGAAATTGGCCAGTAATTGGTAAATACACGTAGTTCACCATATTTAAATAAAGGTATTACTTTAGCTGTTTTCATCTTATCTGGACAAAACGCATTACATATGAGTTATTGGTTCGAAAATACATTCAATTACATTTTTAACGAGGCTCATCGTAATGCCTTGACATTCGGCCTATGATTTATCTACATAACTATTAACGGTGCGTATAACCTTTTCTTTATCAGTTGGTGTCAAAACATAGAACGTTCATTGCATTTACCCACGTCGGCGAGAACTGATAATATCGATGTAGTTTCAATATTTTTAGTTAACTCTGGTCCAATGCTTGTTGCAATTATAAACTTAGCGAAGCGGACAATGTCTGATATGCAATGGTGAAACCATTCATAAAAGAATGAGAATCTCGTTAATACCCGTGCGACTAAACACCGTGTCGCACTTGTCTGCGGATGTAACGTGCAGGGCTACTACTCGGTAATAAGTAAACCACTTGTGATATCACTGTTAATGTTTTGGTACCCTGATGCGTGTCATGCTTCAATAAATCTATATCGAAATAGACACAAGCAAATATACTTTTTTAATCTTAACTTGGTTAAATAGGCGATCAATTTTGTCGCAAAATAGTGTTAAATCTGACCCAGGTGTTCTATATACGCACGCAATTACCAAGTGGGGAGCGGTGGTCTAATGGTTAAAGCACCTGCCTGTCGATCGAGAGGACGATGGTTCGATTCCGTCGCTTCGAGGCTTGGGCTATTTCGTTTAGCCCACTGTGTCTATCGGAAGACACAGTAAAAGCCGTTGGTCCCTTCTATCTAGTGTCTGTATCAGGGGAAGTAAAATATCCCATGCAGGGAAATGGAAAATATATGTGATGAACTCACTAACTCCAGAGAAGGACACTCTTAATTACT
Source organism: Lamellibrachia columna (assembly GCA_963662155.1). Taxonomy (NCBI): domain Eukaryota; kingdom Metazoa; phylum Annelida; class Polychaeta; order Sabellida; family Siboglinidae; genus Lamellibrachia; species Lamellibrachia columna. Next base: position 1,495,947 of record OY759266.1, on the reverse strand, counting down.
TAAATAAACCGTCAGCGAAATATCCGAGCAGGACTGTGTTGAGTAATTATCCAGATTCAGATCCATAGACCACATGTAGCTAACCTGAAGTCAATGGTAACACATTCGAACACACCATTGACAGCTGTAGACTTATTCGATATAATAGAACAATCTAGAGAATGTTTGACATCACGCCGTTGTGGCAGGTCGTGGATCGCCGAGATGTCGTAAGGCTCCAACCTGACGTGTAGTTTTTGTCTGGCAAAGTTGAAAAAGTTTGCCCGCACGGTGGCACTCTCAGTGGTGGTCTGGGGTTGTTCAGCTGTGGTCGGTGCGTAGCTGCGCGTGCCTGGCTTCGGCTTAGATGCGACGGTTGCGGCTGTCTAAATTCAGCCCGGTGATGATAATGTTCTTCTTTTTAGAATTCTGCTCAAGATCGTTCACCTTCTCTGCAAACTTCGAGATGTGTTCGTCTTTGGATTTGAAAATGGCTAGCAGTTAAGCGATTCTCGTGTCGGTTGGTTTAGATTGTTCTTGAAGCTTAATTTTCGTCATGTAATTAAGCCCCCTGTGCACATACCGACTTGTAGTCGCCAACAGTTTGTCTGCAGACAAATATTTGGCAACTACCCAACTACCCGGCCGATTTTTCAGATGCCAGATATCCACAAAAAGTGTTGTTAGTGGCGGTGGAGAACATACACATAGAGACTAATTTTGAATTGCCAACTGAAATAGTAGTTGCCAACACCTTGGCAACAGAAGAATCTTTATGTGTGTGGCGTGCGATCAGAATCGATGAGGCATGGCGCGTCTTTGTTCAGCTCGGCAATCAAGAGAGCACAGTGTCATGGTTGGGTAGCTACTACCTGAACTGACGTTTGTGCTTTAGCTTGCATTGCCGGGGCGATCAAATATGACGAACGAGGTAATCTCACAGGAGGTTGGATTTCCCCTCTTCTTTTCGTCGAGTTGAGCGATATTCACAGAAAATCAGCAACAACATAAGTCCATTAAGGGATGTCACATACGAGTGAATGTATATGTTTTACATTCTGGTGGTAGCCCACTCTTCTTAGTTGTAGATGTTCATCTCGTTTATCGCATATGTATTAACTAGAATGTTCTGATAGTCGTTAGATCACTTGACGCTACATTAAATAGTATATACTTAGATTAGATGAAGTGTCACATCAAAGATTACTACTTTAATTAAAAGCCCATGGAAACGGGGATGGCATAATCAACTGGATAGAAATTTGGCTGACTGACAGAAGACAAAGTGTTGTAGTAGATGGGGAATTTTCAAACTGGAAATCACTTTTTTTTAAATCACATGATGCAAATAAACATTTACAAAACTATCTAGACAGATTCGTGAAGTGGTCTGAACATTTTTCAGTAACTTCAACCTTTCAGTATTCCCATTGTAGTTCCCAGGGATCTTAACACTGGGTACAAAAAGTAGATTAGAATTAGACAATCGAAGTTGTCTGGGCTGTCTTGCAGGAGTGGCCCGTGTATTGTCTTTGGCAAGCGACGGGCAGTGGGCGCTGGACGATGGCAGGCCGGGGCCAGTGGGTGTACGTCCTCGTCGTGTTACTGGTCGCAGAGTCACAGCTGGCGGTAGGTGGATCATACGTGACATTGTGTCTTTCAGCTGGCGGTAGGTGGATCATACGTGACATCGTGTCTTTCAACTATACGTTGCACGAACTGATAGCGTCAGTCATAGCTGTGTACACAGGCTGATTCAAATGTAGATATATATTACAGATAAATGTAAATGTATGAATCTAAAACACCTAGGCAATAATAGCGAGAAAGCCAAGCAATAGCAACTGAAAGAAACGCGACCGATACACTGCACAGCGGTCTTGTATATGGCCGCTAGTTATAGTCCTTCTCCAGAGAATCACGACGTTGAAGTAAAATGTGGTCGTTAGCATCAGAAGTATATTTTGCCAGAGTTCGGTAACTTCGACCTCTCAGTATTCCCAAGGACGTTCTAAGGGATAAAGAATTGAAGACATATGTACAGTATAACAAGCACTACGTTGAATTTTCGACATGGTAAGATGGACGTCTAACTGGCTGGGTGATGCATAGCTGGTACGATATGTCAAGCTGACTGAGACTATGGTTGGGTGGAACATATCAAAGGAAATTACTTAAATTAAAAGCCCAAAGTGTCGAGGATAGCATTATAAAAACGGTAATTAACCTTTGTGTAAAGACATTTATATTTCGAATACTGTATACAAGCTTGGGAACCATATAGTAAGAACGACATAGATACGTTATCATCATTTACAGTCCCATCTCTTGTGTGGTTTTCAGTCCTAACAAATATGAAAGTTCATTGTTCACAACCGTAAATACAACATCATTCTTCTCATCATTTCTGGGGTAGATAACTGTTAGTGTAGTTTCACCAAGTGGTTTCAGATGTGACTTGTTCCACATGATCAGTTTTTGCGAGGTGGGTCTGACCTGGTTCTTTACGAGGTGGGTCTGACCTGGTTCTTTTCGAGGTGGGCCTGACCTGGTTCTTTACGATGTAGGTCGGACCTGGTTCTTTACGAGGTGGGTCTGATCTGGTTCTTTACGATGTGGGTCGGACCTGGTTCTTTACGAGGTGGGTCGGACCTGGTTCTTTACTAGGTGGGTCGTACCTGGTTCTTTACGAGGTGGGTCGGACCTGGTTCTTTACGAGGTGGGTCGGAACTGGTTCTTTACGAGGTGTATCGGACCTGGTTCTTTACGAGGTGGGTCGGTCCTGGTTCCTTACGAGGTGTGTCGGACCTGGTTCTTTACGAGGTGGGTCGTACCTGGTTCTTTACGAGGTGGGTCAGACCTGGTTCTTTCCGATGTGTGTCGGACCTGGTTCTTTACGAGGTGGGTCGTACCTAGTTATTTACGAGGTGGGTCGGACCTGGTTCTTTACGAGATGGTTCGGACCTGGTTCTTTACGAGGTGGGTCTGATCTGGTTCTTTACGAGGTGGTTCGGACCTGGTTCTATACGAGGTGTGTCGGACCTGGTTCTTTACGAGGTGGGTAGTACCTGGTTCTTTACGAGGTGGGTCGGACCTGGTTCTTTACGAGATAGGTCGGACCTGGTTCTTTACGAGGTGGGTCGGACCTGGTTCTTTACAAGATAGGTCGGACCTAGTTCTTTACGAGGTGGGTCGGACCTGGTTCTTTACGAGGTGGGTCGTACCTGGTTCTTTACGAGGTGGGTCGTACCTAGTTATTTACGAGGTGGGTCGGACCTGGTTCTTTACGAGGTGGGTCGGACCTTATTCTTTACGAGGTGGGTCGGACCTGGTTCTTTACGAGGTGGGTCGGACCTGGTTCTTTACGAGGTGGGTCGGACATGGTTCTTTACGAGGTGGTCGGACCTGGTTCTTTACGAGGTTGGTCGGACCTGGTTCTTTACGAGGTTGGTCGGACCTGGTTCTTTTTCACAAAGTTTTGGCGAATGGTGTTAACATATCAGGCGTTGTCAAGTTGGAACATGACGTCACTCTCATTGACCTTAATGAGTGCAGTAGCACGTTTTCGAGGGCTCTTTATGTTAACTGACGGAAACCATTTTGCATCCGAATCATCCAGATTCTCATTAGTGCCCATTGCATGTACTTCTGTCTTTCTACACTTCACTTTGAAATGGTTACGTCCATGGCAACCATCACAAGTTTGCCTCATGCAAGACATTTCGATTTTCGTTTTTTTGTGATTGTCCCCACATAAATTATAGTCAGTCACTGTCTCTGTATGTTCTTGCTTTGTACGAGTATGTTGTCTGGTTTGTAAACGATGCACGTGATTGTTTTGCTGCCTGCGCGTGTGATGAGCATGTAATACTCACTTTGTCAATGTTATGACTTGCTCTGCCACTGAAATTCATCTCTTTGACATGCTGTGTATTTTGGTCATATGCACGGCAAATGTCAAATGATTTTTTCAGGTTCATCTTTCTGTCACGTAATAATAATTCCTTAATTTTACCTTTTGCAGTGAATACGATTTTGTCTCTAATTATTCTGTCCTTTTCTTCGAAGCTACAAGCATCTGCACGATTACATAACTCAGTTAAGAAAATGTCAAAGGGTTTTTGTCATTGCACATTCCAAAAATATGTGTGTCTGAAACACTTCTGACTGTCTTGGGTTGCAATACTCCTCTATTGTCTTCAACGCGTTCGCAGGATCATTTCTGTCTTCTACTGACATATCTGTGCCATCTTCATTTTGTTCCAACTATCAAGTGACGTTTCCACTTCTTAAATGTTTCATTGATGTTGTCATCATTCGAATCGAGTGTTGGCGGTAATTGAAAACTAGCCTCTGCCATCTTGAATGCACACGGTTTTTCCGCTATGGATAAGTTCACTCGCATCGGCGATTTTCAGCTTGTGTTACCGACCTGCCTGCTAGCCTGGTTGTTTGACTTGGTTTCTGTCACCGACTTGTCTGCTATCTTGTGGTCTGACTGGTATGTGTGGCCGAGCTGCCTGCTAGCCTGGTTGTTTGACTTGGTCTCTATCACCGGCTGGCTGCTGCTAGTATGGCGGTTTGACGCTTCCCATTATGTTAATATAATGAAAAATAGTAATCAATATGTGTATGTGTCGTTAGTAGTCATATATCTTAGCTGAATCAAAATATCACATGACTTGTTTAATTTTGTGTTTATTTGTAGACATGTGGCGTCGTACTCTGAATAAACGTTTTCAGTGACACATTAGTAATTAATCGGTCTCCAGTATATCTGGTGTTACGTTTCTTCCTGGTATAAAAATGTTTACCGGGTCAAAAGCTTTTGCAAATGTCACTCGTGGCGTAGATAGTTATCGAGCTGCTATATATGTCAACGCTAAAAATATTTGCCACGTCACACTACGTCTGTAACGCTACATTCCAACTTGTGGGTCGACTGTGAATACAGAACCATTTACAAACAGCTGCGTCCTTACTTGTTTGTAGACACCTCAAAGAGGACGCTGTGCTTCTCTTATCGTCGTGGGGACTGAGTCTGTGGGTAATAACTACACATTTAAAGAGAAGATTTAATATGATGTTAAATATCTAGTTATCACGTCGGTGAGATAAAATGTGGTAATAATTCCATGAGCATTAAACATCTTTGCCAGAACCACAAAACAAAAGCTGGTCTCTTGCCAGAGTTCATATCTGTGAGATTTCTCCAGGAATGGAGTAAGGTTATTTGTAAGGTATTCATAGTACGTCAATATATTTTGAGATGGTGTGTTGGACGTCTGGCTGGCTGGCAGTGTGGTGTCTGGTTGGTAAGACAAGATAAACGTTGGTTAAACGGCTTGTTGTCTGCCTCTTCGCTTCGCTACGTTGATTGTTAGTTGTCTCCAAAGTTCGCAAAGTGATTTGTTGGCTGCCTCGGTGGTTGGTTACGTGGTTTGTAGGCTTCCTCACTGGTTGGTCTCTCTCACTACATTCCAACTGGACGGTCGACTGTGAACACAGAAACATTTACAAACAGGTGCTTCCTTCCTGGTTTGGATACATTTCTGAGGGGACGTTGTGCTTCTCTGAGCGTCGGGTTGACCCGCGTATCGTCCTGGCAAGCGACTGGTAGCGGGCGCTGACGATGGCAGGCCGGGGCCAGTGGGTGTACGTCCTTGTCGTGTTACTGGCGGCCGAGTCGCAGCTGGCGGTAGGTGGATCATACGTGACATTGTGTCTTTCAGCTGGCTGTAGGTGTATCATACGTGACATTGTGTCTTTCAGCTACACTAAGTGATACCATCACTCAAGGCTGTGTACACAACGCGTGCAGTGTATATATGTCAGTCACAGTCACTATGGGGATAACAGGGGGGTAGATATATGATGTAGGTAAACGTAAATATATATGAAGCTAAAATATTTTGTATAATACTAGCGAGAAAGCCTCAAAGTATCAACTGCAAGGCACACGCCTGATACATTACACAGCATTCATGTATATGGCCGCTAGTTATTGTCCTTTTTAAGTTATCATGACGTTGAAGTAAAAGGTTTTCGTTATTGACATCAGGAGTATTTTTGTCAGAAACAAAAACGATTACCAGTGTTCAGTAACTTCGACCTTTCAGTATTCCCAAGGAAATTCCAAGGGATAGAGAATAAACAAAAGCATTAATATAAGTTCTTGTAATAAGCCCCTTGAGGTTTCTAGAGAATATCAAAAGTTACCTAATGAAATTAATTATGACCATACTTGTAAAAACATTGTAAATGAGTAACCAAATAAAGTCACATTGATTGATTGATTTGTCTTAACACTGGATACAAAAAGTAGATTAGAATTAGATGATCGAAGTTGTCTGGGTTGTCTTGCAGGAGTGAGCAGTGAATGTAGATATGCTAGTTACTTTGGACCACATGTTCATTTACTGTGAACAAGCGTCTCAGGTGTGCATTGTTCACGGCCGTATCTGCATTTACCAGAGATTATATCTCGCGTGAACGTTTTTTCATGGTATGAAACCTTTCAACTGTGGCTCGTGATGTATATAGTTATCGGGCTGTCTTTGATACGTCAAAGTAAAGGCCTACCAAGTCAGTCTACGTCTGTCTCGCTAAATTTCCAACTGGAGGATCAACAGTGAATACAGAAACATTTACAAACAGCTGCTTCCTTCCTGGTTTGGAGACACCTTAAAGAGGACGTTGTGTTTCTCTCAGCGTCGTGGTGGCCCACGTATCGTCTTGGTCAAGCGACGGGCAGTGGGCGCTGGACAATGGCAGGCCGGGGCCAGTGGGTGTACGTCCTTGTCGTGTTACTGGTCGCAGAGTCACAACTGGCGGTAGGTGGATCATACGTGACATTGTGTCTTTCAGCTGGTGGTAGGTGGATCATACGTGACACTGTGTCTTTCAACTATACGTTACACGAAGTGATATCGTCAGTCATAGCTGTGTAAGCAACGCGTGTATATATGTCACTCATAGTCACTATGGGGCTGATTCGAATGTAGATATATGATGCAGGTAAACATAAATATATTAAGTTAAAATACTAATATTAATAGCGAGAAAGCCACAAAATATCACCTGCAAGGCACGCGACCTATACTTTGCACAACGGTCATGTATATCCGTGGACGGTGGTTTTAGCGCACTCTATTTCTTGTCCAGTTATTACGACACGACGTTGAAGTAAAATGTGGCTGTTAACATCATGCCATGCCAGAAACAAAAGATGCAAGCGACGATATGTCTCTTGTCAGTGTTAAGTAGCTTCGACCGTACCTCTCAGTATTCCCAATGAAATTTCGAGGATAGATAATTGTGGACATATGTATATTATCCCAGGGACGACTTTTCGGGATGTTTAACTGACTGGGTGGTATATAGCTGGAATAATGCGTCAATTTGACTTAAGGGCTGGACGCCTGACTGGTTGGATAGAAAATTGGCAAGCAATGTGGTATCTGGTTGGTAGGCTATATATATATATATATATATATATATATATATATATATATATATATATATATATATATATATATATATATATATATATATATATATATATATATATATATATATATATATATATATATATACTATGTCGAAAGTAAGATAGAAAGCTGCCTTACACATGAGACACCATAAATCAGTCGTGAGCATAACATAGACAGATCACATTATCAGCAAAGAAATACTCCTAAGAGCAAACATCCCGAGCCTGGAACACCGTCTTATGCAAATAAGCCTCAGATGGAGAAGTCATGTGGCTCCTGTGGATAACAACATACTTCCAAGACGAACACTATTATCTCAGTTGTCGGAAGATACAAGAAACAGAGGCGACCCCATACTTAGATACACATATTTCGAGAAACAAGTCAGAGAATCACAGACCAGCGAGTTTAACATCTGTTATCTGCAATTTATTAGAAAGGTTAATTAACGACCACACGGTGAATGTCGTTATTAAGCATGCATTATTAAATCCGTCTCAACATTGATTCCTAAATGCGAGATCATGCATAACAACTATATTATGTTTTTAGAATAAATAACTAAGTGGATAGATGAGGGATTACCTATCGTGCATATTCATAAAATCTCATATAGAGTCATCGATAAATAAAAGAACATAAACCATGCGTCACTTCGCGTAACATTACGTTACTGTGATAATCATTACGTGTCATCTGTATATCTACTTGGCATATCTATCCTACTGTCATCTGAAGTATGCTTTACAACGGTTGAATGATCGAATATTGGTTATATTTACCTTCAATGTATTCCATGATTGTGCCCCATAGACAATCAATGACACAGCCCTTCTATTAGTTGACGCCCGTGTTCTGGAACATTTATATGTCTACGTGTGCAAATTGTATTTGTTTGCTTTATAAATATAATTTGAATATTAGACAATATTTCATTTTGTGAGCTTTGAACATAAATTCGGTAAATAAAGTCGATAAACTTTAAAATGGTTTGTAAAGCAATGGAGTTGTGTGTATCGCTGTGCGTTATGCATCAGCCGAATTACTTTGGTTTGTGGGCCTCCACATTAGACAAAAAAGATATATTTCCACCATCAATACTAGGATACGTGACGCACATATATCTTAATTACATTTCTGATCAGAATAATATTTACAATTTGAAGACGTGTAGTTGTAGAAGTTATTATCTGGATCAATCTTGTTTTCCTGGTCGTGGGCACCATAGTCGGAGTATTTGAAAGAATGAAAGCTGAGCTCATCGAACTGATGGAATACCTGTTGTTGACATAATTCGTAATCATTATACATAAACATAAATTCATCATCACTGACTCCCGCATACGGTCGTGGATTGATTTTGATTGACCTTTGAAATCCTCCACAGACTTGCAAACAACTTATTTCCAATAACTCGGATTCTGCTTCGGACCGTTTCGATGTTTTAGGCAAGGCTGGTTCTTGAGGCTTAACGTTCGTCCTGTTACTTTGCTCGATCACAGTTGTCCAGGCATGGCGTGTCTTTGTTCAGCTGGACAATCACGAGACCGCAATATCATGGTTGGGTAGCCACTACCTGAACTGAATTTTGTGCCTGAGTGTGCACTGCCGGAGCGATCAAGCATGACGAACGAGGTAATCTCACAGGAGGTTGGATTTTCCCTCTTCGTTTGGTCGAGTTGGGCCGCTTAAGGATGTCACACACGAGCGAATGTATACATATGTTAAATCACGTGACGTTAGATTATATAGTATCTACTTAGATTTTCAGAGAGCTTTCGACAAAGCGCCCACATCAAATATTACTACTTAAGTGGTTTCATGGATGGCCTGATCGATTGGGTAGAAAAATGGCTGACAGAAGACAGCGTGTTGTAGTAGATGGGGAGGTTTCAAACTGGAAATAAGTTTTGAGTTGGGTACCAAAAGGATCAGTATTAGGATCTTTATTATATTTAATATACATCAATGATTTGGGCGCTACTATAAAAAGCAAGGTAGATACATTTACAGATGACACAAAAGTATTTAGAAAGGTCAAACATTATGGAGAGAAACTACATTTACAAAACGATCTAAAAATGACAGTCCAACGAAATGTTGGACTCTCGATAAGCCGATGGCTTCCATGTCCATTTGCCATCTGGGCCTTTGCCTTGTATGGCAATCTTATTAAATCTTTACATATCAGTGAAGCTGTCTGAAAAATGGTAGATATTATTCAATTTTGGAAAATAAAAGGACAATAAGTAAATATATGAACGTTTTAGAACTCTGCAATTGTTTACAGTAAGTGGACAATTAAAGCTTCAAAGGTTAATCGAATTCTTGGGTTGAGAAGGAGAAATATAACATATAAAGAAAAGAGCTTATTATACTACTGTGAACATATACTGTATACGCACCTCTCTAGTGGTGTGGTGTATATACATTGTATTCACAGGTCTGTGTGACGCGTCTAGTGTTGTAGTGTAGTGAGTAGTTTGCAGTGCGTACGCTTCACACTCTCGCTTTCAGCTGCAGTCACCAGATAGCTCCCTTGGGGGTGGTGAAAGGGGATATCAGTGCGCAAACCTCCACTGCTGGTACATAGCCCGTCCATAAACAAGATGCTAACTTAACCTCCACGAGGTACACCACGGATACTGGGCATAATGCGGCCTCAGGCTAATCCGTTAGGGATTTGGGAGCAGACTGGAGCCCACAGGTCCAGTGTGCAGGATTAACCTGTGCATGGACATGTACCGACACTCACTAATCCAGTCTCCACAACTATGGGCAAATAGTAGGGGAAGGCAGTGTTAGTTGAGCCATTTTTAAATATTATTTTTGATGTCTACGGCGCAATCATATTCATAAGTAAAAAAATGTTTTACTCACGTAAACTATTATTATTAATAGATAATTGTATACAAAGATAATATATCTAGCATGCATAGATAATTATATATAGCTGATTCAAATAGGGTTGGTAAGCTAGCTCAACTAACACTTGGTGTGGGGTAAGTTGAGCCACATTGCAGCGTAAGTTGCGTAAATGCTTTATTTGTATAATTTACGTAGGCCTTGCGCACAAAATTCGTAACAACTCAGTCAACACATTTACCCAATGAGTACAACACGTCTCTGACAAGTCAACACAAGTCTACACACTTAGTAAGTCAACACAATTAACATAGACTTACTTACAGGTAAATCGCTACAAGCGTACCTAACTGCTATTATGTTGCCTTGTAGCTGTCCGATGTCCCAATTTGCTCGGAAAATGAATTCCTTTATGTATTTTGGGGTAAAGAACCTCGTGTTCGTTGTTTAACCGCTGCTCAACTAAATCTCCCTTGGGTCTTGGGTGGCTCTACTAGCCCCGTTTCGACAATTAAGCTTATTTAAGTAACTTCTCATTAATGCGTGAAGATATATAAATAATCTTCTTCTATGTGCATAGTTAAACTATTTATAAGTGCACAAACAACAAAGTCTGATCAAGTGCGTTGATAGTTTACACACCAGCAGACATTAATCACAATTCCTAAAAGTTTCGAAAAATATCAAAAAGCATACATTTAACTCACATGTTCAGAATGTTGTGACAAACGTTATCTATTATACGTCAATCGTGTTCTAATAACATGTTCAATCACTGGGTGGTACAATGTAACTTCCGCTGCTGTCGTTTCCTGGGAAACATGGATGGCCCAACTAACCCAGTGGCTCAGCTAACACTGCCTTCCCCTAACTCTGGGATGTCCTAGCGAATGCCCATCGTATGTAGCTAGGATCCTCTGAGATCAAAACACATATGTCATGCCAGTACACGGACGGAAACGGCCCCTAGTTCCGGCATGCCACACGCTAGACAGCAATATGGTATATACGGGGGACGCTAAGGATCTCCCGGTCGAAGATTTACTGTATACATTAAGGGAAGAGATTCAGAAGATGGAGACGAAGAAGACTTCCGTGATATGGAATGTAAGGATATTACATCAGGAAGGGCAGTCTGGTCTGCTTTTGGACGACCTGGAAAAAAAATCAACATCGACATCGCGGGCATTTCAGAAACACACTGATGTAGTGATGTGAATGTGGCGTTTTTGCAAAATGGATACACGATCATTCACTCTGGAAGAGAAGATGGTATCCACAGACAAGACGTGGTACTAATCCTCTCGTCTGAGTATGTGAATGGTCTGCTTTCTTGCGAGGTCGTTTCTCCGAGAATGGTTAGTGTCAGGGCTAAAACCAGTACTGGTGTGCGAAACATCATCCAGGTATATGCAGACTCATCTTACCTTGAACTATACCAATACTTCCTGGATATGATGCAGTTAAAGATCAGTGCCATCCAAAAGGGTGAAGAACTAGAGGTTCATGGTAACGATCAACATTCTTCCTGGACATATATTGTTGGAAAATTTTGAATGGGCCTTGCGAATGACAGAGGACAACTGCTGCAGTGTTGTGCTATAAATGACTATATTCGTGTCCAGAGGAAACTCAAAGGCCAGCTGAAGAAGGACATACAGATCAGCAGAACTTGGTTTAGGTCACTTCCTGGTCATAGCAAATATATACATCAAACCCTGTGTTTCAAGATCACACAGGAAAGTAATCAAGAGGTACGGTGTGGATAAGCTTTGTGATAGAGATAAAAGGCAAAAGTTCCAGGTGACGATTGGTGGTCTTTGAACATATATTGGAACTTGGTGATAGACCAGTGGAGGAAAAGAGACAACAAATTAAATCACTGAGAAGGTGGTTGGCTTCAGGCGTAGTAAACAGGTCGTCAATCTTCCATCAGTTCTAGCAGGAGAGTGTGAGGACAGGAGAAAGGCGCCCACAGAGTATTTGAAGAACACATCAAACGCAGAGAAAAGTGAAATATACATAAATAAAAATAAACTAGTTATGTTATGGAGGAGGAATTCAAGAAAAACAACCCGCACAATTTGTTTTAAAATGTGCGAGAACTCGGCAACAAGCCAACAAGCACTAGTTGGTAAGTTGTATTGTTGGCTGCCTCATTGGATTGTTTAGTGGCTCGTTGGCTGAAGTAACTTGTTGGATGCTTTTGATGTAGGCTAAATTAACTATCGGCTACCCTACTGGTTGGCTAAGTGATTTGTTGGTCGGTATGCTAAATAGTTTGTTGGGTGCGTCACTGGATGGCTAATTGACTTTTCGCATGCCTCACTGGTTGGTTAAGTGGCTTGTTGACTGTCTTGTTGGTTTTTTAAGTGGCTTGTTGAATGTCTAACTGATTGGCTATGTGCTTTGCTGAATGTCACGTGTGGTATCAATAGTATCCGCTGTGCATGCAGATTGAACTTGTAGGCTTATGTTGCCTTTCTGTGTTCTGTATGTATGCATTTGGGTAATATTTTAAATTAAATGATATCTGTCTCACTGATTGGCTACTGCCTTAGTGGTTGGTTAAGTGACGTGTTGCTTGAATGGCAGAAGGCACCGGTAATCTCCGCAGTATATACAAAGTGACTTTGTGGGCCTATATTATGTTTGTGTATGCATGTATCTGTATGCGTTTCCATTCTGAACTTGCTGAGTCGAACTAGGCCCAAGTTAGCCAAGTTAGTTAGTCTGTTAGCCTTGACCCACTCATATGCTTTATAATGACCTTCTGAACACACATGGACGCGTGGATGCCTCAAGACGTGGCATGCGGTTATGTTGGTAGTCTGGAACTTTTATTAATTTCAGATACAAGTTCATCGATGTGCTTCTTTTATCTGAAAGACCCTATAAACGCAGTTAATATGTGGAAATATGAGACTACATCAACAATTTTAACCAAAATAGTAGATGTTGGCGGCCAATTTGTTTCTTTACTTCATATTGGCCAAATAACAAAACGCGTCCAGTGTCTTTACAGGAAACCGCTTAGTTCATATGTTGCACCAGTCAATATAGGAATAAATGAACCGGCTCGATTTAACCCATAGTTGTGAGCTCGTGGGAGCCTGATCACTGACGAAAATTAGACCAGCATCTGCCAATAGTTTCAGTAGTTGATTTTGAATTGATCCGACTTTGTCAATATGTCATTATTGACAATCTCGCATTACATATCGTAGATGCATAATGACCATAAACAAATTACTGAATAATATGTTATAAGTTGAAACACATACAATCGTGAAAAGGATGTCGCGCACACACACACACACACACACACACACACACACACACACACACACACACACACACACACACACACACACACACACACACACACACACACACACGCACGCACGCACGCACGCACGCACGCACGCACGCACGCACGCACGCACGCACGCACACACACACACACACACACACACAAGTTATAGGGGTGGCTGAAAACACACAATGGGATCCCATGTTTAACTACTGTGAACAAACGTCATAACTATGCGTTGTACTGTTTACCTGATATTATATCTCGTGCTGCGTTTCTTCCGGGTACAAAATCCTTCCAACTGTCACCTACATAGTTATCGGGCTATCTTTGAAAAATCAAAGAACCATCTGGACTGGACTTCAAATATTCACATAATTATTGAGTAGTGAGTTTAACATAAATGACTTGTAAATGATTAGAAATGTTACTTAAACATGGTGGACATCCTTGTTAAGCATAACTTAACAATTCCATCTCAGCATGGATTCCTAAAACGAGTTTATGCTTAACAAATGTTTTATGTTTGGTTAGATAAATCATTAAGAAGGTAGGTGAAGGATCACCAGTAAATGTTATCAACCTATAATTTCAGAAAGCTTTCGACAACTTGCCACATCAAAGACTACTACATAATTAAAATCCCAAGATATCGAGGATAGCTTAATAAAAAACTAATTATACCTCTGTATCAAGCAACAATGACACTTCATTAAATGGTTTATTGGTTGCACCACTTTGTTGGTTATGTGGCTTGTTCGTTGCCTCATTGGTTGGTTAAGTGGATTGCTGGCTGCCTCATTGGTTGTTTAAATGCCTTGTTGATTGCCTCCCCAGTTGGTTAAGTGGTTTGCTGGCTGTCTCACTGCCTGAATAGATGTCTTATTAGCTTCATTACTGGTTAGTTAAATGTGTTGTTGGCTGTCCGTTCGTCATCGGATAGTCGCTGAAAACAGTCAACAATGGACTGATTCATTTGCAAGTATCGCAGCCTGAGGGAAAGTTCTCAATGGTCACGTCAGAGTCGCTATCTGTTTGCCGTGTGTAGATATAGCCGACTAAAACTATTTTTGTTACAGATTATTTACAGATAATTTGTGAGTTTCCGATATTCCGATAACTACCCAGCTACCCTGGTTGTCTGATTTTGTCTCTATCATTGGTCCGCCTGTTGTGTGTATATGTGTGTATGTGTGTGTGCGTGTGTGTGCGTGCACGTGCACGTATGCGCGTGTGCGTATGTGTGTGTATGTGCTCGCCTCTTCTGAAACGTTCCTAACCCTAACCCTTCCCGTTGACGACTACGCCATCTACCGACCTATCTCGAACCTTCCGTACATATCCAAGTTACTAGAACGCCACGTTTCTGACCAACTGTGTTTGCATCTGCAACACAATAGCTACCACGTCAACGCAGACGATACCCTGCTGTATGTTGACTTTCCGCATAATGAAACTGCGTCCGCCGCCGACCGGATAACCCGTTGTGTCATTGACGTGAAAATATGGCTGGCATCGCGCTACCTACTTTAAAACGAGACGAAGACAGAGGCGATACTGTTCACAGCACCGCACAACCGTGTTCCACAGTCACCTCCTCTTCCCATGACATCAGCGGATGTAACGTCAGCACTTCTGTCAACATACATGACCTTGGCGTACAGCTCGACTCCACGATGCCGATGGTCGCACACGTTAGCCGTACCTGCCGGACTGCCTACGCCTAACTTACGATCATCTCTGCCGCTCAGAGCGTGCAAGACGCTTGTACACGCGCTTGTCACGTCGCGACTCGACTTCGGAAACGCGGCCCTGTGCGGCATTACCGGGACCCTGCTGCACCGACCCGAGATGGTCCAACGATCAGTTCAGCGTGTCTTTCTCTGCCTACGTCGACGTGACCAACACAGCATGACGGCGGCACTACGAGAGCTGCACTGGCCGCCTGTGGCGCAGCGAATTCAGTTTAAACTATTGACCTTGTTCCCTGTCGCAGTCTTCGTTCGGCTGACCAATTTCTCATTGTTGTTCCTAGGGTAAACCTGGAACGGCTCGGCCGACGATCTGTCTCGTGTGCAGGTCCCACCCTCTGGAACACTCTCCCAATAGGGCTAAGAACGCAACGTGATTTGATTCTAAACGTTTTAAGAGTGACCTGAAAACATTTCTCTTTAATCAAGTTTTTTCGTAATTGTGTGTGTGTGTGTGTGTGTGTGTGTGTGTGTGTGTGTGTGTGTGTGTGTGTGTGTGTGTGTGTGTGTGTGTGTGTGTGTGTATACATATACTTTATATTATATATCTATACATATACATATTTACATACATAATGCTTACTTTTATTGTGGTATCTTATGTAATGCATGCATTTTAATAATTGTATTCACTATTCTAATGTATTTTAATTTATTTCTTTTTTCATTTATTTTTTATTGTAAACACCCCTGATTCTATTTTTAGAGATATGCGGTGTCAAAATAAATTTGATTTGATTTGATCTACATTCAATTATCTATCTATGTACTACAAACAAGCATACCGCTACATACACTCTAGGTACAGTTACACTTACAAAGAAGTAGACACCGTATTAAGAAAATGTTAAAATAATATATATATATTCTTTACTTGAATCTTCATATATATATATATATATATATATATATATATATATATATATATATATATATATATGAAGAGAGGCCAAATATAATTTGATATAATGAGTTGATCCTATGACAGCGACTTTTTTTGTCTTAATAGGAGTCACTGAGCACTTTAAATCGTTTTATTATTATGAGTTTAGATTAATTATAGTTGAAGTGTATATACAATATATGTATATAAAATATAGTAATATACTTTTAAACTGCGCACTATATAATTTAATTCTACAAAAACACAACCAATGGTTACTACAAAGCAACAACGACATCTCATGCAATGCTTATTATTAGGCATACTGAGAGCTTACAGTCTTTCGGTGTGCATGGACTAGGCATTTGCTTCAACATATGTAGACTTCATGGAATTCGTTCTTGACGCTAATTAATGTCGATACGGGGATACCAATTGATGTTAAATAAAGCATGACATGGTGTCATGATATAGGGGAAACAGTGGCCGTATGCACCAACTAGGGTGCGACAATGATAAATATGAAACTAAGTAAGTACGACATAGGGAATAGTGCACTTGTGTGAAGTACATACGTGATTTGCTAAAATGTTTAGTAAAACTTAGAAGTTGTGTTTGATTTTTCTATATGGGAACCTAATAGGGCACTCTGCAATATATATCAACATTTATGGGATACATATTTATTGTGCACTCATTCGTTTTTTTACAAAGGTTAATTATTATTATTATTATTCTACAACAATAAGCAAACGCCTAGTACAAATCCACGTGTCAATTACGAAATCATGCATCAAGTACACTTAATGGTCGTATTGGTCGTTGATACTGATTTAACAGTGATATTTCATCATGGCCGAAATACTTAATGGCCTCAAGATAATCCTAATATCAGGAATGTCTGTATTTTCTCACTTAAATGTAATAATAAATTATGAATCAAAGTACTCGTAGCTACGCTTATGAAATTATTATCGAGCATGTCCGAACATTTAAAAGTCATGTAAACTTTCAATGGGGTCATTTATGTTGATCAAAATTAGTGAAAATACATATATTCCTGCTGTTTTGTAATCCAGGGTTCAACTGTCTCCTACATAAACATTTTACATATTACAAGTGTATTGCTACTTGTGGACATGTTTGTTTGTGATAAAAATATGCGTTTCTTACAGCTGTTACATATATCCATAAGTATAATGTGGGGGTCAAATGCGCCCATATAAATAACATAAACATAACCAGCTGTAGTTTATGTAATACAATGACCTAAACTTGGTGAAGTGGATGCGTGATATTGGTACAGGACACACACAAAACGCGATGCGACGAAGAAAACCAAAATCACTTCAAGATACACGAACACATATTACACTTAAACTATTATGTTATACATTTACATTTTGCACACCCTTCTCAAAATCCCTCCTCCCATCTAGGTTTAGTACAAACACTTCTATTGTGCCAAAATCATCGGGAGAACCATGCTCAGCAGCGCACTAGCGCAAAAGGGTTTAAGCAGTTTCTAATCCATTAGTAAGTTAAGTTAGATTGGTATGCTGAGGAGCTATGGAGGATAAGCTTAAACAGGTGGGTTTTAAGTTTACGGCGAAATGTTGTTATAGTTCCTACGGTCTTAATGCTAACAGGGAGTGGGTTCCACAGACTCGGTGCAGCAACCGAGAATGCTCTTGTTCCGACGTTTGTCTCAACACTGGGAAAGGAAAGTAGATTCGAATTAGATGATCGAAGCTGTCTGGGTTGTCTTGCAGAAGAGAGCAGTGAATTTTAAAAAAGCTGGTTGCTTGGACGAAACCGCTTGATAGGTATCTTGTGCATATCTTAAACAATAATGTAGTAATGTGATATCGGACAGGGAGCTAATGCAATTATTTAAGAAGCGGCACTAAGTTAAAAAAACGCACACGTCAATTAAGCAACCGTGCCAGTTCAATGAATCAGTAATCTGTCGTATCGTACAGGCACTATTAAGATTTTGTCTCATGTGACGTTTTCTCAGGATAGAAAACTTTCTTCCGGGTACAAAGCCTTTTCAACAGTGTCTCATGACGTAGATTGATATCGGATGTCCTTTATACGTCAACGTAAAGCATTGCGCCCAGCCTTTCATTTACCTCCCCAGTAGGGTCAACTTGCCTGCAGTCCTGCCCCCATCCTGCTTATCAACACGTTGTGCTGTTTATATAGATTAATTTTCCAGGCTATTTTAGTCAATCTACACTGGGATATTTCAGTAGAATAAGAAGGCAGCCTTTTCCATAAAAGGCAATTTGCTGATAACGGCAATGACACAAAAGAACACTTTTAATCAGACAGTGTTAAAATAAACTGGGCACATTGCCATCGTCCCTTTTATTTACTCAACCTTCTTGTTGGCGCCCATACAAGAAGGTTTTGAAATGGCACACAAGCCCATTTTTGCATCAGAAGGAAATTTGCTGGGTCAATTGATAAAGCAATAACAATCTAGTGGCAACAATGTCCAAGATGCAAAACGGGCATTTGTCATTGTAACACTTAAAATGGCAATATTTAGATGAAGGTCCTAAAATGGCAACGGCTATTCTGTGGGCGCTTTTTATTTTTATTTTTGAAGAGACAATTTGTGTGTGATGATCGTATTATTTCTCTATGCGATCATAGATCATCATATCAAAGGTCCAATCGACCTAATAAACATTGTTATGCTTTTTCAGAGAGGATGGCAAACCACTGAATACGACTACTACTACTACGGTATGTTTGTACTGCTTTTCTTCATTGATAAAGTTATCTTATCTTCATAAACGATGTTTTTCGTCATAAATATTAAAAGTCGAAATGTCTCACGATGTGTACCAATATTTTGAGTGATCCCAGTAGTGGATGTTATTGACAAAATTACTATGATGTGAATGAGACAACAATTGTTTTCCTTGCAATTTGTTCATATCACAATGTTACAAGAAACTGCTCGCATGCCGCCATTGGCAGTCATTAAGTATATTATATTATCTTTAATTTGATATATAACATACTAGCCGAGTTGTCCGGCGTTGCACGGGAGATAGGATAGCCAAGAGCATACGACTCGTTGCACTACCCAGTCAAGATTTGGTAAGTCAAGATTTGGTAAGTCAAGATTTGGTAAGGCAATGCCAATGGCAATGACAATTTCATGCCCCTTAAATCAAATACAGCTGCCTTTTTCCCGAAGTGTGTGTACCGTACGAAAGAACCTATGTGGACGTTTGACGTAGATCACGGACACTTGTAGAAAACACGCACAGCGTTGCAAACACTTGTGCGTATTATTGTTTTGAGTTACATAATATATGTCACACGTCCTTCGTAATATCCCCACCCGGGGAAAATTTTTAATATGTGTTAATGTACGAACCGTTTCCGGGAGCCCCCGGATGCACCTACAATATTCAGCCCAATACATGCGAAACTGATGGAAATGCGAGGGTACCTACAGACAGGCAGGCAGGCAGGCAGGCAGGCAGGCAGGCAGGCAGGCAGGCAGGCAGGCAGGCAGGCAGGCAGGCAGGCAGGCAGGCAGGCAGGCAGACATATACATTTTGGTAGGGCAATGCCTATGGCAATTGCATTGCGCCAAAACGGTTTCATGAAGCGTTCGTATGTGGACGTTTGACGTAGATCACGTGACGCATAGCTTTGTTAAAAATCGCAATGGACCTCCGGGTACACCAACACAATGTCAGCCTTATTCAGTGATTACCAGTCTCAATCCAAAATAAAAGTCAGCAAGAAGAAGAGTTCAGCAAGTTCTCAAGTGCATTTTATAAAAATTTTTGAAAATAATTTAGTTTTCCATGTGCCAAAAACTTATGAAATATTGAAATAAGCAAATAAAAGAAGTGTCGCGTACATCTTTCTATCACAAATGTCACTGTGAATTTCATGAAGCAATCAACTCCAATTTGTCTTCAGAGTGTTGCCCCCAGGTCATATATCAGATTGCATAGACCAAGGGACTGTGTTTATGTAGATACACATGTGTAATTAATCAATTAAACTAGCTAATTTGAAATGCTCACTGTGACAACATGAGTATCGGTTTGCAACATGCTCACTAGGTGGCGCCGTTTTCGATTTTAAACATCTTGCTAAACTATGAAAATATATCAATAAAATGCAGAATTTACGTGTATTCATGTTTGTAAATAAAAGTTCACCTTTCACCGGACGCTAAATATAAAAAATAAGTGCCATAAATCATTATTTATGTAATAGAAACGTATCACTGCACGGGCGGCGCCATCTAGCGGCATCTTGCTACGTTCATACTTGCGTCTGCCCCATTTCGACCGAAAAGTGCTCTAAATGCATATGTCGATGTCAGCATATGCATGAAATTATTCCTTGTAGTTACAGTTAATGCATCACTTATATGGAAGAATGGCTAAACTATGTGAAAAATTACATAGTTCGGCCAAAACGTCGCTCGGGATCGAGCCGGCAAAGGAAGTCGCCATACTGCCTCGCGGGCTTAGTTTTCGACCAATCGGGTGGCGTTTTACAATCATAGCCTCTAACCGGATGTTTTGAATGAGAGAAATTTTAATGTTCTTTCGAAAAATACCTGGATTGATAATGGTATTTTCATTATTTCTGTTAACAAATCGCCTTTGAAATATTTAAAAAGCTGTTTCGTTTACAATGTTAGAGAACATGGTGTACTGCCTTACATCAATGGAAAGATCGCGATCTCCTCTTTCCTATGATGTAGGTCAAAGCATTGTTCTAATTGTAGAAAATCTCCGGGCCACGCGAAAAACTACCGATTGTGTTTTTGTGATTTTTGCTGTGACGGCAAGCGCTTCCCGTGGCGAAACGCGTTCACGATACTGTGGTTGATCGTTGTTTTTCACACGAACGCACGCACGCACGCACGCACGCACGCACGCACGCACGCACGCACGCACGCACGCACGCACAAAATAGCACCAGAATGAAAGATAAGAAGTCAATCAACAAGAACACACGGAAGTTACAACGACTTGAAAATGCAAACATTTTCATGATCTGACTGCTGAGACATAGGCTGCCGGTACCTACTTTTAGCAGTGCTATTTAGTAGGGAATGACAATAGTCAAGGCGGCTACTAATTAATGTTGTTGATATTGTTTTAGCAGTAGATATAGATATGTGACGCCGAATTCGACGGAGATCACGTATATGATGGAAACAGGATTTACATACTTCAGAAATATGCTGGCGAAAGTTGAAGTCACTATCAAAGACAACACCTAGATTACGAACAGTATCTGATTGGAATGTATCACTGCCAGGAAGTTTAACTGGACAATGGCTGATGATCCTATTTCGTTGTTGCTTAGAGCCAATAATAATAAGGTCTGTTTTATCTGGATTAAGCTTTAGCTTACTAGATTCCATCCAAAACAAGATATTAGTAAGACAGTCACTTAAAGTCGAAACAGATTGTTGTGCATTTAATTGTGAAAGTGATATGTAAACATGTGTGTCATCAGCATACAGGTGATGACTGAGATTATGATTAGTAATGACTTGACTGAGCAACATAGTATATAAGCTAAACAGAACAGGGCCAAGGACGGACCCTTGCGGAACTCCGATGGAAGGAGTAGTGGGCAAGATAATGTGCAAGATATGTAAATACTTTGGTATCAATCTGCAAAATATGATTTGAACCACCGAAGAGCTGGGCCAGAAATGCCAAAATATCTATGAAGGCGTTGTATAGGGATTAAATGATCAATCGTATCGAAAGCAGCTGAGAGATCTAATAAAGTGAGTGCTGTGACTTTGCCATTGTCCATGTTATCAACTATATCATTGTGTATCTTGTGAAGCTCCGTTTCGGTCGAGTGGAATCGTTTATATGCAGGCTGTATATCACTTGATAAGTGATGGTTATAGATATGTTCATGAAGGCGATTAGCAACCATTTTCCAATATTTTTGACAGAAAACTGAGATTGCAAAACAAACTAGAAACGTATTCGATGAAACACACACAAAGCCCACCAACTAACTGTGTTTTGCCAACCAGTTACCGCGAAACAATCACGTGATCGGTGTTTGACGTCACCGTGAACGCCCCTATATATGTTTTTGTCTGTAATAGTAGGCCAGTGTTATGCATGTTAAAAGAGTTGTCTGAGTTATTGAAATAATAAAAAAATATTATCTATTGATTATTACAGGTGGTCCCGCTATAATCCCTGACGGATTTCCCGGGATCAAATGAGTTGTGTTTCAATACATGTATTTGTACAAAAAAAATGAGTATCATTGTAACGGAATAAACATTATTA
The DNA here is from genome assembly GCA_963662155.1 of Lamellibrachia columna. Taxonomy (NCBI): domain Eukaryota; kingdom Metazoa; phylum Annelida; class Polychaeta; order Sabellida; family Siboglinidae; genus Lamellibrachia; species Lamellibrachia columna. The sequence continues at coordinate 1,473,337 of OY759266.1, read as the reverse complement.
TTATTATTATAGATTCTTTAACATATAAAATAACTCCCCCTCTCCTTCTTCCTATTCGATCTCTCTTAAATTGTACGCATCCTGTCAATCCTAACTCAGCATCAGCTATATATTTGTTGGCCCATGATTCGGTTATACCAATCACGTGAAGGTAAATATCTTCTACCATAATGTTTAATTCGGTTTTCCTATTTAACACACGCATTTATAAACAGCTTCGTAAACAATTTCCGGACATTTTGTTACTGGTTGGTATGTACTATTGGCCTCTTGTCCTGTTTGAGACACCTCTAATAATCCTCCTGCGCGTCTAGTTTAAATAACGTTTGCTACCAAAAATCGCCTCCCCCCGACTCCTTCCCTCCTGTACCCTTCCCTCCCGTCTCCTTCGATCCATATGGCCTCTTTGATCCATCTTACTTTTCTGTTACGCTATGTTAATTACTTTTGCCCCTTCCTAGTCTATGGTACAATTGTTTCTGTCTGCTTGGTCTGTTATTGCACATATATGCTCTACCGTCGCTGACTATCTTTTCTGTTCCCTGGTAAATCGTCTGGTGGTGAGGTTTTCAACCTTCTTCTTGTGTTCTGTGAGTCTTGTTCCACATGTTCTCCCTGTTTCGCCGATATATGTGTGGTTGTAGCTCTTACAAGGGATTTGGTATACACAATATGTCGTTTTGCTATCTTCCACTTTGTCCTTTGGATGCACTAGAAATCTCCTGATGTTTTTTATGACGTAAAAACTCACTTAGAAATGCTTCCAGACGTGAGGTATTCTGTCCAGCTTAATATGTGTAATTTACAAAATTGACTATCCCTAACTTTTCAATCCATGGTCAATCCCTTTCCTTGTATTGTGATGAATTTTTTATTTATTACAAATAAATTACTCAAATTACTCACGTATTTGTGTCTTTATTACACGCCGCCATTACACGCTTCTGATCAACAGCACAAATAAAATTACCATCTCCAATGCTAGGCGTTCATTGCCCAACTTTTGTGGCGAGTCGTTTGCTTAATTGACTTAAAACTAACCAACCTGGCTCGTCCGCAACTTAACAAAACAAACATTCTCGTGTTTGTTTGACCGTCACAACAGATCCGAAACATTTTTCTTGGCAACTAATGTTGTGTAATGTGCGCCGCATTACGACAAGATGTCTCGCAGAATCGGTTAATGAACGCTGGTTTGCAGCAATGTGCCAGTGACAACGCAACATGTTCTGATGTGATCGCTTCTATGCTAAACTTTAAGATTGCTGGTTGAAGATGTGGATATGGGGCAGTAGAGACCGGTTCTATAGTAGAATGTTTCAAAAGGATGTTGTCAGTGAAACAAAAGATTCGCTGCATTGAGTGAGCTGGCTAAGATGTTCAGTACTTCCAATACGGGTGACCTGGAGCAACGCGGCCCCCACCTGGAATTGCCGTGTTTTTCGCTTATAAGCGAAAAACACGTGGTAGTGAGTTATGGACCGTGTTGGTTGGTCCATTTAAATATGGACGAATCGTAAATAAAAGAAACATTCTTGTTGTATTCATATAAGTTGATGATTATTTTCGAATTTAGCTTAGGGGAAATAATGCCATACCTAATAGTTACGCCTAAATTGCTCAAGAAACCAACAAGTACATATCTGTGAAACAGCAGCCAACAGTCAAATGTCATAACAAATCCAAACTGGCCATTATTTGTGGGTTGTTTTGTTTTGTTTCAGAGACCACCACACCTACCTCAGGAACATGTAAGCCACCCATCATCTAGAAGATATTCTTGCTTTTCGACAAACTTTTCTAAAACTAATCCTACTCATTGCATAGACAAAACCGGACGCTTACTTACTTACTTACTTACTTACTTACTTACTTACTTACTTACTTACTTACTTACCCTCTTCGTTCAAGAGCATGGGATCGAAATAATACTACTCCGACGCGCTCTGTTGTTTGCAGCTCTCTTCATTTTTTCCCAGGTGGTTCCTTGCTTCTTTGTTTCATCGGCTATTGATCTCTTCCAACTATATCTTGGTCTGCCAAGTTTTCGTTTTCCTTGGGGGTTCAGGTCAAGGGCCTGTCTCTTGACATTTGTGATTGATTTTCGGAGGGTGTGCCCAATCCAAGTCCAGTTTCTTTTTTTTCAATTTCATTCCTGATGTTATCTTGGTATGTCGGTGAGTTCTTTGTTTATGGTCTTGTCTTGCCATTTCATTTTGAGAATGTATGTGAAACATTTGTTTTTTAATATTTAGTTTTCTGGTTGTTGTCTTGGTTACTCTCCATGCCTCAGGGCCACAGAACAACACTCTTTTCACATTGGTGTTGAATATTCGGATGTTGTTTCTTGTTGAGAAGGATGATGTATTCCGCACTGTCTTTAAGGTGATGCATTCGTGCCTGACTTTCCCTTCTTCATCTGTTCCTCCTTTGTCTCTCATTACACTGCCCAGATACTCAAATGTGTTGTCCTCTACATCTTTTCCTTTAATATGTACTTTACATTATTGCGATCACTTTCAGGAGTTTTGTATTTTGTGTATTTATTCTCAGGCCTGTCTTCTCTGCTTCCTATGTCAATCGGCTGATCTTCTTCTGCATTTATTTGTGCGTATATAATAGTAAAGAGATGTCATCTGCAAAGTCTAGATCATCCTATTGTTCAATGGATGTCAACTGGATGCCATGTTGGCCCTGCTTAACAGTTTCTCTCATTATCCACTCTATCACCATGATACAAACTAATGGTGATACAATACACCCCACCTTAAACCAGTCTTTACTTCAAATGTCTAAGACAATTTTATGTTATGTATAACTTGGTAGGTGGAGTTTTCGTATATCTGCTGGATTAGTGTTACACACTTTGCTGGTATTCCGTTATGATGCATAAACATTCAGATAATGTTTCTGTCTACGTTATCAAAAGCTTTCTCAAAAGCTACGGAATTAATATATAGAGGTGACTGACACTCAATGACTGTTCTATTATTATTATTATCATCAGTGTGCAATATGATCAGTGCAACATTTGTCTTTTCGAAACCCAGCTTGCTCTTCGTGAGATTTTCGTCTAGCGGTCCTTTCAGTCTGTCCAAAATTATGAATGTGAAGGCGTTATTGCTATCGGTTCCGTTTTCAAAGCCTCTTGTGGTGGGTCATCTGGTCCTGGTGTCTTTCCGTTCTTTAGCATATATTAAGGGCTCTACATATTTCAACCTTTAAAAGTGGAGTTTGTGTTAACATTTACTAGAATTTCTGCTGTTGGTATGTCTGGCCTTTCTACTTGTGGATCTCTGTTGAGGATATTTTTGATGTGTTCCCATTTGATCATTGCTTCACTTCTTTATTTACGGTTCTTCCTTCTTTGTACATCACTGGTTTTGAAGGTTTTGTCTCACCCCCCCCCCGAGTGTTCTTGTTATATCATTAATTCCTTCATGTCTCTTCTCTATGCTGCCATTTCAGCTTGTCTTTTCTTGCACTCTTCGTAACAGCTTTGTTAAGTTACTAATGCTGTGCTTGGTGTTCTTGTTCTTCTTCTACTTTTTTACATCGATTGATCATTTGCTTCATTTGCATCCTTTCGTTAATCAACGTCCATGTTGCTGTTGACAGCCACACCTTGTGTTTTATCTCCCTTTTAACTAAAACTTATTTTCACGCTTCCACCTTGTAGTGTGGCGCAAATAGTGTATATTGGTTCCACTGTCAAGTGTTTCACACCTGTTTATCACTGCGCAGTTGAACTTGAATTTTTATATAGTCTTTCGCTTTTCTACATTGCACTGTTGATGTGGTTTATTGGTTGTGTCTGTGAATGTCAGCTTGATTGTAAAAGTTCCTAATAGAAAATGATGGTCTGATGCCATATCTGCTTCTCCCTTCACTCGTGTGTTCAGATGTCTTCTCCATTTCCTGTCATTGGTAATGTGGTCAATCTGATTATTTGTTTCCTCATCTGGTTAGACCCATGTTGCTTTGTGGACTGTTTTGTCTGGGAAGGCACTACCACCTACAATAAGTCGTCGAATGCACAAAATCTGCGAATTCTCAATTTTTTTTCATTACTCCCGCTTCCCCGTGACTTCTTCCCTGTTGAACCAACTTTGGCGTTCGTGTCACGCATTAGAATGTTGATGTCTCGCCTTGACATTTTATCCAACACAGGTTGCAGACTATCGTAGAACTCCCGCTTTGTCTCTTCGTTATCACTGTTGGAGCACAACACTAAATCATATTGATGTTCCTTCCTACTTGAACCGATATCAGAGTTTGGTATATGGTCCGGACATTCCAGGTGACTTTTCTGGAGTTTCTTTTGGCGGTAAGTAGATGATCTATTAGCGGTCTGACTTCCCGAAGGCTCTCGTGAGCTCGCGTCATGTTGCTCCCGAGGAGTTATGGTATTGGTTGAATAGTTTATTGTTTCGGTTTCTGGAATCAGGGATTTTTGTCAGGGTTTTTCTTCCCTTGGCCATGTCTGTGTCTGTCCCCTTGTCACAAGTACAACATCAGAAGGTACAGTCGGACTTGCTCAGAAGAGGTTGTGAAGCACATCACATTGATTTAATTAGTGTATTGTGATCACTCACACGACGAAACTGTCATCATTATACATATACGTATATTCACATTTAAATCCGAAATTCTAATGTATGTGTATAATGCAATATCTAAAATATAAAATACTGTACCGATTGTTATGACATTTTCACTGTCATCTACTTATCAGACACTGTGAACGATTTAACCGGTTAGGATTACGTAACCATTAAACCTAACCCAAAGCCTATATCTAACCCAAATATTATCCTAGCCATAACCAGATAATTGAGCTATATTTTCAGGAGTAAACCTCGTCTAATGAGTACTTCGCAGTGAAAATAATATGGAAATCGGTTCAGTAGTTTTCGACATATTGCCAATATGTAGATGTATATTATAGCCATTAAACATAATTTTTCACGAAACCTAAGCTTATTTTAAAAGTGTCAATATGTTTCCCTCTTACAATATACCTTTGAAGATATTCACCAGTCTAGTGATTGTACTGTATTCATGTTGTTCTCGATTATTAAAGTTGGTTTGCCTTTTTTAGCTTTAGCGTTTCAGGTGTCTTCATCAGAATGCTAGCGCTAGATAGTGACACGGTAGTCACCGTTCGCAGATTCACTGTCAACTGCCAACCGAGGCACAATGCACCAGCACACATTTGGATTAGCCCCGGGAAGTCCAGTTTCCCCAACTGTAGCTAACTTGCTCATGGAACATATGGAACAAGAGGCCGGTATCGCAGACCTAGAATGCGGAACGCTAAGCAGTGGACTTCCAGGATGTAGTGCAAACAGGCCTGACACAACAAATGAATAATGTTAAAGACACAAACAGCATCACACTTACTCAAGTGTACGAAACGGAAGAATATGGGCCATTTCTGGACGCTACTGGTGGGAGCTGATAGAGGTGAAGTTGCTAGTCCTCTGGAATAAAACACTCACACAGATCAATAGCTAAATGTCTCCTCACATCACCTACTCCACCATAAGAAGGGTGTCATATTTACATGGTTAGACAGATGTGAACAAATCATGACTGGTGAAGAAGACAAACGGAAGGAACGAGAATAAATCAAGGAAGCACTTGGGAGATGCGAGTACCCACTTCAGAAGAAGGGAGATGCGAGTACCTACTTAAGAAGAAGATGAAACAAAAAAGACGATGGCATCACAAGGAAGACAGGTGAACAACATGGTATGGGTATAGGTATTAAAAAAAATTGTGCTTTCTTAAGTAAAATGACTACCTGGGAAAATAGCACGGATCCTAAGGTATCAAAGTACCAAATTAATATAGCGATGAATCCTCACAGTACCACGAGAAGGTTATTAGTAAGACCGGAGGACAAAGTGGCACCCCAACAAATGTTTGAAGGCGTGTGCTCCATTGCAGGTAAGAGCTGTAATAAATCTACATAGGCGAGACCAAACGTGCTTTGGGAACCGCATAAAAGAGCACAACGAATACGCAGATAAGGCATCAGCGGGTAGAGCTCATACCAGAAGCAATATCACAATATGTGGGACAGCGATACACAAATCAGTCTTCACAGACCATTTTGTTCTAAAGAACCATATCAGTAGCCTGTGAGGAAACAACAGTCATATATAGGAAGTTAGACTGGTGAACAGGAACTGGCGAACCAAGGAAGCCATCTGAATCCGCAACATGAAAGAAAACACAAACCGGGACGAGGGCCAATACCGTTTCCCCACGTCTATGACGACCTACCGAGGAGCCACCCAGCCCTGCCATGCCAGTAACAGTCTACAATGACTACCGTACCGCCATCTAGTGCTAGTCAGTCTGATGGAGACAGTTGAAAGCCATTCAAAACGTTGAAACGCTTCAAATAAAAAAGTAAAATTGATTGTGAAAAACGAGAAGATTAATACCCCATTGCATATGTTATATTTGCACACCTTGTAAACGTGTTCATGTTTCTTGCAGGGTGCCGTGGCCATACAACTTTACTGGGAGACTCAGAGGGAACATTTGGCATCACTTCTTACGAATATGAAAACAACATGGACTGCAGATGGGTGATTCACACCAACACATCCCAGGTAGGTAGATTACGGACAGACATTATGTGAGTTACATACGCTTAGAAAACATTTGCGAGTGTATGAACAGTTCAGTCTAGGTACCGTCTCTCCAGTGTACGTCATAGGTCAGCGAACTAGTCGTTGTCGATATAAAGAACAGTCATGGTCGTATCTGCATTGATCAGGCTGCGTGCTGCTGCAAGTAGAGCACTACACATTTCCTGGCCTAGAAAACAACTTCCACGAACTTAACCAGGTCAGAGTCTATCCGTAGTCTACGAAGCTCAGCAAGTGTTCTGCATATTGAAACATATTTGAAATATAGCGTGATACCTACCTCATGGCATCGTACGAAAAGGTATGTTATTTCAAATTCAAAGATATGTCTTTGCGTTGACGATCACCACGCATCAATCATCAATCGGTCATGTTTTACCATTGACAAACAATTTCGATTTACATGCAACTTCATGATGGTTAAAATTATCACTTACTTCAAACATCAGAAATTAAACATACTGAGCCAGGTATAAAAAGGTACAATTATGTCAGCATCACCCAATTTGAACTTGCTGTAATACCTAATGAACCATATATATATATATATATATATATATATATATATATATATATATATATATATATATATGCACACACACACACACACACACACACACACACACACACACACACGCACGCACGCACGCACGCACGCACACACACACACACACACACACACACTGACTTTTATTTATTTTTCCTCATGCAGGAAATTCAGTTGGAGTTCCTGAGCTTAGATACAGAGTCATGTTGTGACATTGTACACATTTACGATGGAGAAGATCGGTCATCATTGTTGGGAACGTTCAGTGGTGGCAATATACCAAATGTAATTTATTCCGACAACTCTCTCCTCGTCGTATTTACGACTGATAGTTCGGTGACGTCGTCTGGATTCCAGATCAAGTACAATGTTCTGGAGAACATCCTTGGTAAGTAGGCGTTAATTGTTTGTCCAGTTAACACCATGTTTCTTTCACAAGTACAAGATGATTGAAATGTAACCATTATGTTTTGGTTTTAGCAATTTCCATTCTTATGCATGACTATATTACCAGAGTCGTAGCCAGATTGTTTCAAGGGGGCTTCGTAATTGTCAAATATGTTAAACAAATAAATATGTGCGCGTCGCACAATCTTAAAGCGACACAAAAGTCATGGTATAATTTATTGGGGCTATGCACGTAACAGAGATAATACAAACTAACCATGTGCAATTAAAATAAAAAATATCACGCCTCTGGTTTACTCAGAATGTTTTTTAAAATTGGGAGATTCCGGTCATTTCTCCAGTTGACTGAGCGCTGACAAATTAACCAGCGAGACCGATAAGCGCACACGCAGTTTTATGAAAATCGGTAACCTAGACCATGGTGACGTAGTAACGGAGGCCGGCATAAACAGAACCAACACAAAGTCAAATAAACGTGTTATTTTGCCTAAAAGAGGACACAAGGCCAAAATATGTTACATAAGTTGAATTTGGACGCAAACAGGATAGCCATATCCTATTGGCAAATATAGGAATATGTGTATACATTTTCTTTTTACGAGCGAATTTGGCTAGACACTCGTGACGTAGGGCTATCTATCTACCTATAAAACTTTGATGATGTGTGTTCAACAAGGTTTACCTAGTAAACCACTGGCGTGATATTCTTAAGTGTAGTTGCTAATGGTTATGTTTTAGTAACACTTATATGTGCATAGGCCAACAGCCATGACGTTTTTCCCTTTAGATTTAACAAGATTTAACAAGATTTGCCATCCAAGCAAAAGGCCCAGATGGCAAGTGGACAAGGAAGCCATTGGCTTATCGAGAGTCCAACAATGTAATGTTCATCTACTTATAACCCGCCCTCCTGAGATATGTGTCAACCTTGTTTTTAAACATATTCACGCTGCTAGCAGTTATACAATCTGTAGACAATTTGTTCCATTCATTTATTGTCCTCTGTGAGAACGAATGCTTCCTGATGTCCAATCTACATTGATCCTTTACTAATTTTACCTCATGTCCTCTAGTTCTGCTATCCTTCTTGAGTGAGAAAAACATATTTCTATAAATATTTTCATACCCATTCAATATCTTAAAAACTTCAATCTGATCTCCTCTTAACCTCCTTGTCTCTAGAGTTGTTAAACCACATTCTTTCAGGCGTTCTTCATAACTAAGGTCTCTCAGTTCTGGAATCATTTTAGTTGCTCTCCTTTGTATGCGTTCAAGCGTATCTATATCCTTCTTACGATATGGTCTCCATGCTTGTATACAGTATTCTAAATGAGGTCTAACTATTGCTTTATAAAGAGGTATAATTAACTTTTTTCCCTTGTTATGTTATGTTTCTTCTAATCAATCCAAGAATTTGATTACCCTTTGAAGCTGCAATATCACACTGCTCTGAAACTTTCATATCAGCGCTTATTGTAACTCCTAAGTCCTTTTCTTTTACAGCAGTACCCAGAACAGTATCTCCCATTTTATAGTTTACATTCAAGTTCCCATGTCCTGTATGTAGGCATTTACATTTCCCAAAATTGAACAACATCTGCCATTTCTCAGACCATTTCACTAATCTGTCTAGATCGTTTTGTAAATGTTGTTTATCACCATCAGTATTAACCTTTCTAAACAGTTTTGTGTCATCCGCAAATTTCAGTACGTTACTTGTTATATTGTCGTCCAAGTCATTGATATATATTAAGAATAATATAGGTCCTAATACTGATCCTTGAGGTACCCCACTCAAAACCGATTTCCAATTTGAAACTTCTCCATCTACTACAACTCGTTTTCTTCTGTCAGTCAGCCATTGTTCTATCAAGTCAGTTATGCTATCCCCGATACCATGGGCTTTTAATTTAAGTAGTAATCTTTGATGTGGCACTTTGTCAAAAGCTTTCTGAAAATCTAAGTAGATAATATCTACTGGCGATCCCACGACTATCCACTTAGTGATTTCTTCCAAAAAACATAACATATTTGTTAAGCATGACCTCGCTTTAAGGAATCCATGTTGAGACGAATTTAATAATTTATGCTTAACGAGGAAGTCCACCATATGGTCTTTAATTAACCTTTCTAATAATTTACAAATCACTGACGTTAAACTCACTGGTCTGTAATTCTCTGACTTATTTCTCGAACCTTTTTAAAATAATGGTATGATGTTTGCTTCTTTCCATTCAAACGGAACAACTCCCTCTTTTAATGACAAGTTGAATACTATTGCAAGTGGTATACTGATTTGTTCTACTGTTTCCATTAGTAATTTTGGAGGAATCCCATCCACTCCCGGTGATTTGTTATCCTTCATTGCCTTTATTTTCTTAGCTACCAATTCTGGAGTTACAACTAACGGTCCCAAATAGTCAGATTTAGCCTCCTGAAATTTAGCATCAGCAACTGGTAATGAACTAATATCTTCTTTGGTAAACACTGAACTGAAGTAACCATTTAGGTCTTCCGCCATTAAAAAACCCTGTGATATTATATTTTTTATATTTTAACTTGCTATAGATTATAATCGTTATGTTTAGTACTGTCGTTTAATAATGCATGCATACAAACATGTAAAAAGAATATTTGTAAGCTAGAAGTATTATAATGAAGAGCAACTAGGCTGATTCCAGAACTGAAGAACTTAGTTATTAAAAGCACCTGATATAATGTCCTTTGACAACAATAGCGACCAGGAGACTAAGAGGAGACCATATATTTGTTTATATTGAATGGTTATAAAAATATAGAGATACATATTTTTTTCAAACATAAAGAAGGCAGTATGACCAGAGGGCGCAAGGCAGCATTAGGTAAGGAACAGTGTAGATTGGATATGAAAAAGCATTAACTATCATAGAGGACGGCAAATGAATGGAACAAACAGTCAAATTATTGTGTTAATATTAGCACTGAGAACATGTTTAACAACAAAATTGACAGATATCTAATAAGGGCTGGCTATACATAGATGAAATTTTTTTTGCCAATGGCTTCCTTGTCCATCTACTATCTGGAGCTTGAAAGAGGCTACTGAAGCCTAAGACAGGAACGCGCCTTTTAAAATTGCTGTTTGTCATTTTGGTGATGAACATGATTAGTGCAAATGAAGCGCTGGGGAAGATATTGTTTGCAGTGGTGGAAGGTAGCAAAGAAGAACTGATGAAGATATTGCTAGAATGACATAACATTGTCAGAAAGATAGTACTTAGACCAAATGATATGGATAGGTGAACATGATGTGGAACAACAAATACACAATGAAACAAGTTGACTGATTCGAGCATTTGGTGCATGGGAACTATAAGTAAGGACGTGGGCAGTAGCAAGGATGAGCGGCAACATGGAGGAGAATCAGCGAGAAGCGATCGACACAGAGAGCACGGGACACCGAAGGCGATGATAGAATAAGAGAATAAGTTGGAAGTATAGTGTGCAGAGAGAAAAGGCAGGTGTGGCCAGCCGAGGATGGGAACACATGGCAGAAGACATCGGAGATGGCGATAAATCAGAAAGTCGCCCCGCAAGGGATTAAAGGGATGAAGAAGCAATGGAATTAGCATGATAACAATAATAATAATATCGAATTCATTTTACAGTGCTGACTAATTGTATAATTGAAAGTATGTTAGGCTAATTAAATTGTATTCTGCACGCGCACGCACGTACGCACGCACGCACGCACGCACGCACACACACACACACTTTATATCGAACAACAAAATTCACATTTTAACATGTTTTTGTCACGACACAATATGAACTCGCTTAACTTTTGTTAACGCCGCATGACACAGCTAGATTTGCTGTCTCGATTAAGTTGGAGAAATTCGTGCATGGCGCACATGCGACGCACGATCCAGCCCGGTTTGGCTGGGGCCTGTGTGTGTGCACGTGGCGTACACGTGCAAATGCTGCAGGTAACATTTGAGGGGTGGACATTATTCATTCGATCAACATGGGTAAAAAGAAATCCTGCACAAGTGTTACCAGTGCTGCCCTTGACATAGCAACCACTGGAGTCAAGACAGGACCGTCATATTCATCGTATCCATGCCATGGATATGTTCCATAACGCAAATGAGACCTCCAGTGAAACAAGCACATGCGGAAGGAAACCTTCAAAACAAACGTCCTTCACGATGGCCCGTCCTGACGCCGCATCACCGTTAGAGACACTGGCGTATGATCCTGTTCTCGGGTGAAAGACGATTTTGCATTGACAACCTGGACGAATGTAAGATATTCTGGCTTCGAATAGGCTAAATATATGTTGATGGATGAGTGATGGAGAGGAACCCGAGGGTTTTCCCGAACGTAATTATATGGGGAGATATATAAGTACTCACAATATATCAAACTATTAAAACTACACATAACAGTTTTCAAACTCATTTCGTGAAAAATCAAACCACTACGAAATGCTACCTCCGTATGCAATTTTTTTAATTTTAATGTTGTTGAAATCATCGGATGAACTATTGGTTTAGTTTTTACCGGGTTCGGTCCAAAATCAAGAGCAAAAGGCGAAATGTGGCAATGCCTCTATATACTATAACATAAGTTACCAGTTCTAACAAGGTTCGCTAGGTGGCGTGGTCAGCGGTGACGTTGTCGGTTCGGATCTCCGGTGGAATTTGTCGTTTTTGCTAACTTATATAATAATTTACCTTGATTACTTATCGGTACACCGATCAAGTACAACATAAAGACCCAGACGGGAGAAACCTGAACGCTAAATACTGAATGCAGCTAAGTAAAATCTGCACTTAGACCAGCCAGATTAAATTTGTATTTCCCGCCCTTTGGGTCAAGGCCGATCTGTGTAAACAAAGACCCTACGGCCAACAAGGCTACCGTATGTTTTAACCGACGCTAAACTTTATGATATAGAGTCGCCTTACATCGTAACGCCAGTCGGACAAACAAGTTGATTTGTCTGAAGCTCCGTCTTATCCTGCACAAATCAGCGTCATCCATTGCACCGCTTTCCTGAGTTCTTCTTGTAGCTATTCAGATTTTATATAAGTATTATTGTCGTTTTATATAAGTATTATTGTCACTATTATTTATTTATTAAAATAGAACCGCCTGTTTTAATATGATAATTTTAGTACGCTTTTAAATGTTATTTTATCTTATTTATTCCGTAATTTTGTTTTACATCCTCGCCACTCGAGGACCCCCTTAGCTTCACAACGATACTGGGAATATCTTGTTCTAGTCATGCCTCAAACGCCAAGAAAACATTGGAAATCCAATATAAGTCTGCTCAATGTCAATACACAGTCAATCAGCGCAAAGAAGCTTGAATTCCAGTACATGGCAGAGGACGCAAAACCTGACATCATAATTGCATGTGAAACTTGGCTCAAGCCCAATATCAACAGTAACGAATTCATGCCTCCTGGGTATGACCCTCCTTTCAGGAATGACAGAGCGGTTGGTTATGGAGGGGTCATGATTGCCATCAAGACTGGACTTGTCGCAGAACGCATATCTATAATGTCACCGTGCGAGATGGTAGGGGTGAAAATTCAGACCGCACAGCCACACCCTCTTGTAGTACTCGGAGTTTACAGGCCAACAGACAACAACTCTGATTACACAAACTGTATGTGTGATGCCATATCAAGCATAGCCAGGAAATTCCCAAACAGCCCCCTGTGGATTGCAAGAGACACAAACCTCCCAGATGTCAATTGGCAAACAAACACCATATCGAAACATCAGTACACTAAACAAAAAGATGCAAACCAGATACAACCCGGAAACACCTGTGGAAACATTGTGGACATTATTTACAGCCAAATGCCAAAGCGTATTGGCCAATCACGTTCCAACAAAACTGTCTTCCCAGCGCTACAATCAGCCCTGGGCCAACGGCAAGATAAGAAACCTGTCTAGAAAGAAAAAGAAATACTACAAGAAGGCCCAGCGAACCAAGTCTGACCAGGACATGGCAAAATACCGGGCTACAAAGAAGCTTGTTCAATCAGAGTGCCGCAAGGCGTATTACCAATACATTAACATAGCAACCAGAATGGGGGAAATCTGAAGAAGTTTTGGTCTTTCATCAAAAGCAAGAAAAACGACAACAGCGGAGTAGCCCCACTCAAGAAGATTGGCATTGTCCACAGCGATAGCCAGACTAAAGCTGATATTCTTAACACCCAATTCTCATCGGTCTTCACGAAAGGAGGCAAAACTAACGCGCCGAACCTTGGAACTTGCAAATACAGTGTCTTGCCAGATATCACAGTATGTGAAACTGGCGTTAGAAAACTCCTCGAAGCAGTTAAACCCCATAAAGCCACTGGACCTGATGCGATTCCTGCCAGGCTCCTGAAAGACTATGCCGCTGAGATTTCACAAATACTGACGCTCATCTAACATGCTTGGGTTATTCCAGTCTTCAAGAAGGGAGATAGAGGTTCACCATCAAACTACAGACCTATCTCTCTAACGAGCATGTCCTGCAAAACTCTGCAGCACATCATACACAGCAACTTTATAGACCACATGGAAAACCTCAACATACTAACTGACTATCAGCATAGATCTTGCAAAACCCAGCTTATCCAAACAGTTGATGCAAAACTCTGGAGCACATCATACACAGCAACTTTATGGACCACTTGGAAAACCTCAACATACTAACTGACTATCAGCATAGATCTTGTAAAACCCAGCTTATCCAAACAGTTGATGACCTAGCCAAGAACCTCCATGATGCCGGACAGATCGACGCTGTGCTGCTGGATTTCTCTAAAGCATTTGATAAAGTGTCTCATCCCCATCTGACAGCCAAATTACATCATTACGGCGTGCGAGGAAATATATTGGAATGGATCCAAAGCTTCCTGAGTAACCGTACCCAAGAAGTAGTCCTCGAAGGTAAAAGGTCATTTACAGCTGCTGTCACCTCAGGCGTTCCACATGGCACAGTTCTCGGCCCCATCCTCTTCCTGTGTTACATTAATGACCTCCCGGACCAAGTATCCTCCACTGCACGCTAATTTGCTGATGACTGCCTCCTGTACCGGAAGATCACCGCAACAGCTGACGCAGATAAATTACAAGATGACATCGACAGGTTGCAGAAATGGGAGGCAGATTGGTTGATGGAGTTCAACCCAGACAAGTGCGATTTTATCAGAATCACCAACAGAAGGAAGAAGAAAGTAGTCAGCTGCTACTCGATCCACGGGAAAGCTCTGAAGGAGGTCACTTGCTCCAAGTACCTTGGAGTAACCATCGATAGGAAGTTAACATGGAATGACCACATCGACAACATAACAAAGAAGGCCAACAACACCAGGGCTTTCTTACAGCGCAACATCAGCAGCTGCCCCCAAGCCATCAAATCGCGGTGTTACCAGACCTTTGTAAGGCCTATTGCGTCGACTGTATGGGACCGATCCACCAAAAAATACACCAAAGCAGTTGAGAATGTCCAGAGACAAGCAGCCCGCTTCGTAATGAACGACTACCGGCGACGCAGCAGCGTAGGGACATCAGGGGTGAGATTTAGCGGTCGCCCGGACGCCAATGGCGCCCAAAAATGGCTTCGGGCGACTTCAATCTTTTAAAACAGTAGCCCGCATGGCGACTTGAAATATTTACGGAGCTGCATTATTTTAAACCCAGCAAAAATAAACGGAATGTTAATAAACATCTCAAAAGTGTTGTCCTGGCTATATCCCATTTATGTTAACCATAAATAGTGTTTTTGTGACACGTTTGACATTGCAAAAAATTTTGCCAAACCGTAGCCGAAGCGATATCAATAGGGAGCATTCATTGTATTTTTAATCAACCACATCGACGCTCAACATGTAACTGAACGGTCATTCTACACTGAAATAATAACCGGTCATGTTAATAGTCTTGGTGCCGCGTAGCGCCACTTTTATATATACTAGCAAAAATGTCCATCCCAGGACGGGATAACGTGGTAGTTCATACGTGACAGTCATGATAGTATAGAGGTTTGTCTCACTCACTCTATGCACCACAACTTTGTGTTAGGATTCACATAATACCGCGTGTCTTTATTTCATCAGCTCGATCACTACAACTCTCGTCTGCCCACGCGAGACTCTATAACTTTACATAATAATCACGGCGGCCTACATATGCCCCCCACCAGTATACGAAGTATACGAAAACCGAAATAAAAATAATATGACAGTCAAATTCATGTGACACAATCAGTTCAAGGTGGTAGGCCAATAATATAACACTAATGTAACACAATTCCAGTTCAATCGGGACGGTAGCGGGCCGGCAATCTCACCAGCCTGCCACTGGAGGTAACCACGGGAACCACTTCTGTGTTGCCGTGATGTGGCGGCGGTCTCGCTTCTGCTGCTTGCGCGTGGCGTCTTGGTTCGTTCTCGTTCGATGCCTCCTCCAAGAAGGCCGGCTTCAATCGATCGATCCACACCGTATCGTGTCGTGTGCCGAGATCTAGTTTGTAAAATTTCTCGTGCCTTTCGACCACTTTGAATGGCCCTTGATATGGCGCTTGTAGTGGCCGTCTGTGCGCATCAACCCGAACAAACACGTGTGTTGCCGTAGACAACTCACGCGGCACGTAGTTTCGTCGTGTCTGGCCACCGTGCCAGTCGGGAGCTATCGGTCGCAACTGCCGAATTCTCTGTCGCAAGTCGCTCACAAACACAGGATCTGCCGTCCAGTCACCATCCGCCGACACAAAGAACTCGCCTGGCAGGCGCAGAGCCTCACCGAAGACCATCTCGGCGGCTGAACAGTTCAAATCTTCTTTCACCGCCGCTCTCATTCCCAGCATGACGAGAGGCAGCGCGTCCACCCAGTTTGGGTCGGCGGCTAGTTTTGCCTTAAGCGCGGCCTTCATGGTACGGTGCATCCGCTCCACTAACCCGTTCGATTGTGGATGGTATGATGTGGTCGTGTTGGTGGCTGCTCCCAGCATGGACGCAGTCTTCCTCCAAAGTTCCGATACGAATTGTCTGCCGCGATCGCTCGTCAAGGTAGACGGCACACCATATCGCGAAACCCAATGATACAAAAACGCGCGAGCGCATGTTATCGCAGATATGTCACTCAATGGTATGGCCTCCGGCCACCGCGTGAACCGATCCACAATCGTCAATAGGTAGGTGAAACCTTGCGATGCCGGTAATGGACCGACCAGGTCTACGTGCAAACTGTCGAACCGTTTCACCGGCATCGGGAGCGGCGTCAACGGCGCCACGACGTGCTTCGACACCTTAGCGCGCTGACAGGCCTCGCACGTACGAGCCCAATGACGTATGTCTCTGGCCATACCATGCCAGACGAACCGATCACAAATCAACCGGCGCATAGCTCTGGCTCCAGCGTGAGCCAAGTCGTGGTGGATATCGAAGACTTTGCGCGTCCAGGCAGCCGGCAGCAACGGACGAGGCTTGCCTGTGGACATATCGACGAGCAACCGCTCTTCAGTATCCGGCAGCGACAGCGGGCTATCTGCAAGTCCGACTCGGCGAGAAGCCTCTGTACAGCCATGTCTACAGCTTGTTGTTTAGCCATAGTGACGTAGTCTATAACTTCAGTGGCCACGCCCTCCATGCTCGCAATAGCACTCGTCTCCTGCGAAGGCGCTCTGGAGAGTGCGTCGGCCACTACGTTGTCAGCGCCTGGAACGTAACGTATGTCGGTAGTGAATTCCGACACTAAGCAGAGATGTCGCTGCTGACGCGGCGACCACTTATCCGATACATTGTTGAAGACGAACGTAAGCGGCTTGTGGTCAGTGAATAGCGTGAACTTGCGTCCCTCAATGAAGTAGCGGAATTTCTTCACCGCCAAGTACATCGCAAGGAGCTCCTTATCGAAGGTGGAGTACTTCTTCTCGGCTGCGTGGAGTTTGCGCGAGAAAAACGAAATAGGTGTCCATACTCCATTCAGACGCTGCTGCAGAACAGCGCCCACGGCGGTATCTGAGGCATCTGTGTTGATGCTCGTCTCTGCTGTCACTGACGGGTGAGCTAGGCCTGTAGCTGAGGCCAGTGCCATCTTGCTGCGCTGAAAATGATCTTCGTGAAGTGCCGTCCATGCCGCGTCAAATTCACTGTCTTTCACATTCACGAGTGCGTACAGGGGAGTCAAAATAGCGGCAGCGTGTGGTACGAAACGCCTGTAGAAGTTCAACATCCCTAAAAATTCCTTCAGCGACTTAGTTGAACTCGGTCGCGGAAAGTCGGTGATGTGTTTTACTCTTTCCAGCAGCGGACGCACACCGAAAGCCGTGACACAGTGACCGAGAAACTCCAAACTCGGCTGGCCCAATACGCACTTCTGGGGGTTAACCACTAAGCCGTAATCTGCGAGCCTGCTGAATAGTTGACGCAGATGGATGCGGTGTTCGTCGGCTGACGCGCTCGCGACCAGTATGTCATCTAGATAGACATATGCAAAAGGAAAGTCTCTAAACACATGGTCCATAAACCGCTGAAATGTCTGTGCCGCATTCTTTAGCCCAAATGGCATACGCGTATATTCAAAGAGCCCGAAAGGTGTTATGATGGCAGTCTTCGCGATGTCTGTTGCACTCATGGGTACTTGATTGTAAGCACGTACTAAATCGATTTTGGAGAATATGCTTTTTCCTTCCAACTGGCCAGCAAAATCCTGCATGTGAGGTATCGGATAGCGGTCGTCCTCAGAGACTGCGTTCAGAGCTCGGTAATCTCCGCAAGCTCGCCACCCGCCAGATGGCTTCGCTACCATATGCAGAGGTGACGACCACGGTGAATTCGAAGGGCGAATTATGTCCATCTCCAGAAGTTTTCGGAACTCATCCTTCGCTACTACTAGCTTGTCGGGAGAAAGTCGACGCGCGCGAGCAAACACCGGTCGACTACCACGTGTGTCGATGTGATGCTCCACTTTTCCTTGTAGGCGACATTTCTTGATGCATGGTGTCGTTACCTCGTGGAATTCATCCAATATGTCCGCATATCGATCCGTCTGAACCAACACACACAGCTTAGATACGGCCGAACGCCTATATGAGGCCGGAACGGTGAGAAATGTCTCAGCATCCATTAACCGTTTGCGCCCGACGTCTACCAAAAGTCCAAAATGTCTTAAGAAATCGGCGCCTATGATTGGCTTAGAGACTTCCGCGATGAGGAATGTCCACGTAAACGCTTTAGCCAACCCGAGATCCACTTGCATCGATCGCTCGCCAAAAGTGCAGATGGATGATCCATTTGCTGCCTGTAGTTGTATATCGACTGAAGGATTTCGACGGTCCTCAGCACTAGGCGGTAAAACGCTGATCTCAGCTCCAGTATCGATGAGATATCTCAACTTCGATACAGGATCGGCAATGGTAAGCAAGCGACTAGTAGATGTGCGCAGGTCGGTGGTCGCTGCTAACGATCTGCACGGCCGTTTCCCGCTTGACGGCAGCCCTCAGAACATTTGTTGGCGTTCGCGCCCCATACCAAATGGTACCAGCATAGCCCATCAGCATTGAGGCCGCGGTACATCCTCGAGCGACGACTAGCAACGGTCTCCGAACGGGAGCCACCACGCGCACGACGATTGCCGGCATACGGAGTCGATCTCTTCAGCTCCGCCACTTCCGCAGATATCATGTCGTTACTCGTCGTAAGTCTTGCCAGTTGCTGATGAAGAGAAGCCAGCGTAACGACGTCGTCTTCCCGTGATGCCTCCGCTTGAGTGACCGAGAAGCTGGGTGACGTCGCCTGCATCGCCGGTACGCTGGCTAGCCGGTCTGCCATCTGCGCCAACTGTTCAACGGTAAATAGGTCGGCTTGTGACCTGATTATCAGTTGCGTCTGCGCCGGTAACCGCCATACAAATTCTTCTTTTGCGATTTCGTCCCCCTCGATTGACCGGCCAAGTATACGCTCCATGAGACGTAACAAGTCGGAGGGGCGTTGGTCGGTGATCGGGCCTAGCTTGCGTAGTCGCTGTAGGCGCTCGGCCGTGCTCGGTGTACGTCGCTCGACATACGCCTGTTTCAGATCATCGTAGCATGTAGGCGACGGCCCTCTCTCCATTAGGTCCATGACCACATCAGACTGCTCGGCCGTCATGACATTTATGCAGTGGTCAAACATGGTCTGCTGCGCTGTTATCCTATGCAACCGGAACTTCGCCTCGCAGTGTAGAAACCACTTTCGCGGATTGTCCGGCCATAGCGCTGGCAGCTTTACCGCCACTGCGTTGACTTCCATGCCTAGCGGTGGATGGGCGGGCATTTCCATTGAAATTCCGGCAGCGGCGAGCAGTTCGCTACTAGCGGCTATCGTTTGTTGCGCGGACAATAGATCGGCCCGTGCACGCTGCACTTGCTGCGCTGTAGGCGGCTCCATTGTAGGTCAGCGCACGGCGTGGTTGGCTTTATAACTGCGAATTACGACGGTAACTTCGCGTGTCAACGCTTCCTAACACCAGTATAATGGCGTATATATTGTTGCAAACATCACGTCAGGGTCACCACTTTAGAGGTTTGTCTCACTCACTCTATGCACCACAACTTTGTGTTAGGATTCACATAATACCGCGTGTCTTTATTTCATCAGCTCGATCACTACAACTCTCGTCTGCCCACGCGAGACTCTATAACTTTACATAATAATCACGGCGGCCTACAATAGCAATGTTTATTAAATGCCTCAGGCCAATATGCCATCAATACGCTCGAACGTATTAACAGAAACAACCGCGTCACGCACGTGATGCAACACTTGTTGCAAGTTCAAAATGTAGAAGGTCGCGTGAACACCCATGGATACTTGTGTTGGTTGTAGAATAGTAGACTATCTGCTTTCTACTGTCTTTTTATTGTGTATTGGGTGGCTGCGTGCTTTCTACTATAATTAATATAAACCGCCCAGATGGCGCTACGTTCTCTCAAACGGTTTACGTACCGAAGTATTCGCCGCGGCACGCGTGGTTTCTGCGATTGTTGGAAGTTAAAGTTTTACGCAGCGAACATTTTGATTTACCATAAAAACCACGAAAACCACTTGATATATGGCGTATTTCGAAAAAAATTAAGGCGTTACATTTCATTCGAGGGGTCGTCCCTGAAAGTTTGGCGCCCGAGGTGCAAGCCGTCTAGGATAAAAACGCTAGCATAACCACATATAATTATACATACAAACATACTTAAAAACATAAGCTATCTCGATTATAGTTAGATATATCTACATGGTGCGCGGAGGGCTTCTGGTGAATTAATCGGGAAACTGGTTAGTTTCTTTAAGCTAGAGTAAAATAAGGTCCTGAAAAAATCAGCAAAACTGTTCAGTTCACAGGACCTGATGTCCTGTGACGCTTGGAGACTTTTTTGCGTAGACTGGTGGTGTACCATGTTATGAAAGCAAAATAACCTGTCACATGTGTACAATTGTATACTGTATTTTATTCTGTATTATGTATCACATTGTATTGATCGTGCCTTCAAAAAAATGTTTCAAAACTGGTTTTTTTGTTTATGTCGCTCATACATTCTATCTTCAAAGTATTTGCTTTCTATCATCAAAGTATTGATTAGCAAGTGGGCTACCTAAGGAGCTGTCGGGCTACTTCACTCTGCAAGGTTGGTAGCCCGACTGCTACCTTCCATGACTTGCTAAATCTCACCCCTGGAACATGCTTGAGAGTTTGGAATGGAACTCACTACAGAGAAGACGAGCTGATGCCAAGTTGATGATGCTGTACCGCATCAACCACAAACTGGTTGATGTGACAACGAAGTCACTCGCCGCCGCACCAACACGCACCAGAGGCAGCGCTTATCGCTTCTACCAGACTTTCACCCGCGTCGACGCCTACAAATTTAACACGATTTAACAAGATTTAACTAGATTTGCCATCCAAGCCAAAGGCTCAGATGGCAAGTGGACAAGGAAGCCATTGGTTTATCGACAGTCCAACAGTGTTCTTAATTCTCATTCTTCCCCAGCGCCATCAGACTATGGAACAAGAGCACACAAGAATTAGTTTGCCAAGCATCGGTAGAAAGGTTTAGACAGTGCCTCCTCACCATGCCAACATAAAACAATTATACAGTCCTTATTATTAGATATCATATAGCCCATGCACTAATTGCCTAACTACGCAGACGCGACATATTCTGACTAAAACGGACCCGAACCGGCATTACATTACCCGCTCCCACGCAATAGTGGTCACGGCTCGAAAATACTCTAGCCACAGTTATATGTGGCTAACCTAGAGTCCTGAGCTTAAATGGAAGAAGAAGAAGAAGTAAAGTCAAAAAGTTCGATGACGTGATGAAAACTAAGCACTCAACGAACCCCATTAAAAAATCAGTGGAGAAGTCTTAACCTTGATAATAGATTATATGCGGAGGACAATGTTATCTCCACAATAATAATAACTAATAATAATAATAATACAAAATATTCATATAGCGCCCGATCGAGATTAATATCATATGCTTTACATACCTGGTACATGCAATTATAACTTACAATTATATTGAAAGCAATAATGCAAGACAACCTACGTTCAAAATGGAAATAAATGTTTATAGCAATCCACAATATCTACAAAGTAATGCTAGTTTATATATTTACTGCAGCGTGTAACGGCACGACAGTCATCATGGAAGGATCCTTTGGAACGTTTGGCTTCCATGTAGACCAACATAACAGTTTCATATGTGGTTGGCATATTCAAGTGGACAGATCAAAGGTGAGTTGATATATTAACTTATTACTTAAGTACACACGTACACACACATACATATCATATACATATACACAATTATTTGGCTGAATAACTCGTCACTTAAAAACGATGTGTGTGAGTTTGTGTATGCGTGTGTGCGTGCGTGCGTGCGTTTGTTCGTGCGTGCGTGCATGCATGTGTACATAGTACATTTAATATACCTAATATACCAGATAATATGACTATGTGTATTTAAAAATCGCCTTTTGCAGCGACTGCGACTACATTTTCTACGCTTTGGGCTCAAGAGTAGCTACAACTGTAATTCTGAGGTGCTCGAGATCTATGATGGAAACGACACCACAACACCAGTGAAATACTCGTTATGTGGTTCCACGCGTCCTGGTGACATCATGTGCAATGGAAACACAGCATTTGTCTCGTTCTTCACTCGTGGCTCAGGAAGACGTTCTCGCTTCAGGGTCAGATACTCATCTTTTGTTCCTGTTGAAGGTAAGACAGTATGGCACTTAGATATAAGATTAAAGCTAAGAAACATATAATATATGGTAAGCTGTTGTTTGATCAATACTAGAATATAATGTAATAAATATACAATAAGAATATATATATATATATATATGTATGTATGTATGTATGTATGTATGTATGTATGTACGTACGTACGTACGTACGTACGTACGTACGTATGTATATATATATATATATATATATATATATATATATATATATATATATATATATATATATATTGTATGTCTTTAGAAATGTTACAAGATTGCCATCCAAAACTACAAATTCTACGTGGCAAGTGGAGAAGGGCGCCTTTAGCTTATCGAGAGTCCAACACTATTCCATCTGCGCAATTCCCTTCAACATGACAGTAGTACAAGTTTATGCCCCAACGTCTGATTATGACGACAGTGAGGTGGAAGATTTCTATGGCCACCTGCAAGAAGTCATTGAGGAAACGCCAAAGAAAGACAATCTTATTGTACTAGGAGACTGGAATGCAAAAGTGGGAAAGGATGCGCAGAACAACTGGCAAGACACTTGCGGACCTTTCTGCAACGCGGAAACAAATGAGAGAGGTCACAGGCTCCTCGAATTGGCAATGTACAATGAGCTGATGCTGGCTAACACATTTGGCCCACACAAAACATCTAGAAGATGGACCTGGCACAGCCCAGATGGAAACCATCACAATCAGATCGACTACATCTTGGTGAAACGGCGCTTTCACACAGGAGTGAACACTGCCAGGACACGAATCTTTTCAGGAGCAGATATCAGAAGTGATCACGACGTGCTGATGACAACGTTCAAAGCAATGATAGGTGGGAAATTTGCACCACTTATCATACTGGATGACAAATATACCGACGTGAACTTGCTGACCAACACCTTCAACGAAACAGCCAGCGAGATCCTTGGAAAACACCGTCGGACAAATAAACCATGGGTCACAGCAGACATCCTAGATCTCTGTGACAAAAGAAGGGAATTGAAAAGGAGAAAATGTGATCCTGAAGGTGCAACACCAACGGATACCCAGTAGTACTAACTTGTCCACAGACTACTGAAGAGGACGACTACCCCATTCTTCGTGAGGAAGTGGAGGCTGCAGTAAAGTCTCTGAAAAAAGGAAAGTAAGCTGGAATTGATAACATACCAGCAGAACTGGTTCAAGCTGGGGGAGAAGCCTTGATTACCACACTTACAACAATCTGCAACAAGATCTGGCAGACAGGAGAATGGCCCACCCCATGGACTCAGTCACTGATCATCACACTTCCCAAGACAGGCAACCTACAGATGTGCCAAAATTACAGAACAATCAGCCTCATCAGCCACCCGAGCAAAGTCATGTTGAAGATACTACTCAACAGACTCAAACCCCAGGCAGAAGAGGTCATCGCTGAAGAACAAGCGAGTTTTCGAGCAGGACGGAGCACCAGTGAACAGATCTTCAACCTTAGAATCCTTTGTGAGAAACACCTTCAACATCAGCAAAGCCTGTATCATGTCTTCATAGATTTCAAGAAGGCCTTTGGTTAGGTATGGCATGCGGCCTTATGGGCAACCATGAGGAGGTACAACATTGGCTTCAAGCTTGCCCGAACCACTGAACACCTATATGACAATGCCACCAGTGCAGTAATCTTCAACAGCAGCATACGAGACTGGTTTCGAACAACAGTCGGAGTTCGACAAGGATGCCTACTACCACCAACGCTCTTCAACATTTTTCTGGAAAGGATCATGACTGATGCTTTAGAAAACCATCAAGGCACTGTCAGCATTGGAGGCAGGACAATCACCAACCTTCGTTTTGGTGACAACATCGACGGCTTAGCAGGAGATGAACAAGAACTAGTCAATTTGGTGGAGCGCCTCGAGAAAACATCTACATCATACGGCATGGAGATCAGTGCGGAAAAGACCAAACTGATGACGAACAACACACAAAGCATCAACACAGAGGTCAAAGTTAATGGACAAATACTTGAGACAGTAACAAGCTTCAGGTACTTGGGATCAATTATCACAGATGAGATACTTGCCAGGATTGCACAGACAACAGCAGCACTAACAAGGTTGAAACCCTTATGGAACGACAGAAACATTACGGTCAGTTCGAAAATAAGGCTGATGCGCTCCCTTGTCATTTCCATCTTTCTGTACGCTTCTGAAACATGGACCCTCTCAGCCGATCTACAGAAGAGGATACAAGCCATAGAAATGAGATGCTTTCGGAAGATCTTGCGCATATCATACGAAGACCATGTTACTAACGAAATTGTCCGCAACAAGATCAAACAAGCCATCGGACCATATGACGACCTTCTTACAACAGTTAAGAAGCGTAAACTGAAGTGGTACGGTCATGTATCACGATCATCTGGCCTTGCAAAGACTATCTTGCAAGGTACCGTAAGAGGGGGGAGACGAAGAGGTAGACAGAAGAAGAGGTGGGAAGACAACATTAAAGAATGGACAGGAATGGAGTTCGCTGACTCCCAGAGGGCTGTCGAGAAAAGGGAAACGTGGAGAGAGCTGGTTAGAAAGTCATCAATGGTGCCCCAACGATCCTTACGGGTTATGGGAAAGTGAAGTGAAGTGATATCCCGCCCTTATCAGAAGTCTGTCAATTATATATATATATATATATATATATATATATATATATATATATATATATATATATATATATATATATATATATATATATACTTCTTTCGCATGATCTGATGATGGATCATTAAAGACAAAGTTCTTCATAGAAAGATATTACAGGAGCGTCAATGATGTACTAGCTCACGTTGGCCGGTCTGATTTATTTCATAGCCCTGCTTTATACCCGAAGAGCTAAAACTGTGTTTGAAAAGAACTCTCTAAATTCGTCGGCATGTTCATACAGATTGCCAATCTATCTATAACCAATATTGTTGCGCACTACCCTCTATATGTTGTTAATACAATAATCTGAAATTATTAAGAATTAACTTTGTCTTGCTGAATTATAGTCTCAGAAATATAACCATGAACAACTATTTTGACAAAATTAACACTTTGTTTGTACAGCTCTACTATATTTTTCACAGGAATAATAACACAAAACAAGAGTTGGTAGGGCGTGGTGGTCGTGTGGTAGGGCGCGGTGGTCGTGTGGTAGGGCGCGGTGGTCGTATGGTAGGGCGCGGTGGTCGTGTGGTAGGGCGCGGTGGTCGTGTGGTAGGGCGCGGTGGTCGTGTGGTAAGGCGCGGTGGTCGTGTGGTAAGGCGCGGTGGTCGTGTGGTAGGGCGCGGTGGTCGTGTGGTAAGGCGCGGTGATCGTGTGGTAAGGCGCAGTGGTCGTGTGGTAGGGCGCGGTGGTCGTGTGGTAAGGCGCGGTGGTCGTGTGGTAAGGCGCGGTGGTCGTGTGGTAGGGCGCGGTGGTCGTGTGGTAGGACGCGGTGGTCGTGTGGTAAGGCGCGGTGGTCGTGTGGTAGGACGCGGTGGTCGTGTGGTAGGGCGCGGTGGTCGTGTGGTAGGACGCGGTGGTCGTGTGGTAAGGCGCGGTGGTCGTGTGGTAGGGCGCGGTGGTCGTGTGGTAAGGCTCGGTGGTCGTGTGGTAGGGCGCGGTGGTCGTGTGGTAGGACGCGGTGGTCGTGTGGTAAGGCGCGGTGGTCGTGTGGTAGGGCGCGGTGGTCGTGTGGTAGGACGCGGTGGTCGTGTGGTAAGGCGCGGTGGTCGTGTGGTAGGGCGCGGTGGTCGTGTGGTAGGACGCGGTGGTCGTGTGGTAAGGCGCGGTGGTCGTATGGTAGGACGCGGTGGTCGTGTGGTAAGGCGCGGTGGTCGTGTGGTAGGGCGCGGTGGTCGTGTGGTAGGGCGCGGTAGTCGTGTGGTAGGGCGCGGTGGTCGTGTGGTAGGGCGCGGTGGTCGTGTGGTAGGGCGCGGTGGTCGTGTGGTAGGACGCGGTGGTCGTGTGGTAAGGCGCGGTGGTCGTGTGGTAGGGCGCGGTGGTCGTGTGGTAGGACGCGGTGGTCGTGTGGTAAGGCGCGGTGGTCGTGTGGTAGGACGCGGTGGTCGTGTGGTAAGGCGCGGTGGTCGTGTGGTAGGGCGCGGTGGTCGTGTGGTAGGGCGCGGTGGTCGTGTGGTAGGGCGCGGTGGTCGTGTGGTAGGGCGCGGTGGTCGTGTGGTAGGACGCGGTGGTCGTGTGGTAGGGCGCGGTGGTCGTGTGGTAGGGCGCGGTGGTCGTGTGGTAGGGCGCGGTGGTCGTGTGGTAGGGCGCGGTGGTCGTGTGGTAGGGCGCGGTGGTCGTGTGGTAGGACGCGGTGGTCGTGTGGTAAGGCGCGGTGGTCGTGTGGTAGGGCGCGGTGGTCGTGTGGTAGGGCGCGGTGGTCGTGTGGTAGGGCGCGGTGGTCGTGTGGTAGGGCGCGGTGGTCGTGTGGTAGGGCGCGGTGGTCGTGTGGTAAGGCGCGGTGGTCGTGTGGTAGGGCGCGGTGGTCGTGTGGTAGGGCGCGGTGGTCGTGTGGTAGGGCGCGGTGGTCGTGTGGTAGGGCGCGGTGGTCGTGTGGTAGGGCGCGGTGGTCGTGTGGTAGGGCGCGGTGGTCGTGTTGTAGGGCGCGGTGGTCGTGTGGTAGGGCGCGGTGGTCGTGTGGTAGGGCGCGGTGGTCGTGTGGTAGGGCGCGGTGGTCGTGTGGTAGGGCGCGGTGGTCGTGTGGTAGGGCGCGGTGGTCGTGTGGTAGGGCGCGGTGGTCGTGTGGTAGGGCGCGGTGGTCGTGTGGTAGGGCGCGGTGGTCGTGTGGTAGGGCGCGGTGGTCGTGTGGTAGGGCGCGGTGGTCGTGTGGTAAGGCGCGGTGGTCGTGTGGTAGGGCGCGGTGGTCGTGTGGTAGGGCGCGGTGGTCGTGTGGTAGGGCGCGGTGGTCGTGTGGTAGGGCGCGGTGGTCGTGTGGTAGGGCGCGGTGGTCGTGTGGTAAGGCGCGGTGGTCGTGTGGTAGGGCGCGGTGGTCGTGTGGTAGGGCGCGGTGGTCGTGTGGTAGGGCGCGGTGGTCGTGTGGTAGGGCGCGGTGGTCGTGTGGTAGGGCGCGGTGGTCGTGTGGTAGGGCGCGGTGGTCGTGTGGTAGGGCGCGGTGGTCGTGTGGTAGGGCGCGGTGGTCGTGTGGTAGTGCGCGGTGGTCGTGTGGTAGGGCGCGGTGGTCGTGTGGTAGGGCGCGGTGGTCGTGTGGTAGGGCGCGGTGGTCGTGTGGTAGGGCGCGGTGGTCGTGTGGTAGGGCGCGGTGGTCGTGTGGTAGGACGCGGTGGTCGTGTGGTAGGGCGCGGTGGTCGTGTGGTAGGGCGCGGTGGTCGTGTGGTAGGACGCGGTGGTCGTGTGGTAGGGCGCGGTGGTCGTGTGGTAGGACGCGGTGGTCGTGTGGTAGGGCGCGGTGGTCGTGTGGTAGGACGCGGTGGTCGTGTGGTAGGACGCGGTGGTCGTGTGGTAGGGCGCGGTGGTCGTGTGGTAGGGCGCGGTGGTCGTGTGGTAGGGCGCGGTGGTCGTGTGGTAGGGCGCGGTGGTCGTGTGGTAGGGCGCGGTGGTCGTGTGGTAGGGCGCAGTGGTCGTGTGGTAGGGCGCGGTGGTCGTGTGGTAGGGCGCAGTGGTCGTGTGGTAGGGCGCGGTGGTCGTGTGGTAGGGCGCAGTGGTCGTGTGGTAGGGCGCGGTGGTCGTGTGGTAGGGCGCGGTGGTCGTGTGGTAGGGCGCGGTGGTCGTGTGGTAGGGCGCGGTGGTCGTGTGGTAGGGCGCAGTGGTCGTGTGGTAGGGCGCGGTGGTCGTGTGGTAGGGCGCAGTGGTCGTGTGGTAGGGCGCGGTGGTCGTGTGGTAGGGCGCGGTGGTCGTGTGGTAGGGCGCAGTGGTCGTGTGGTAGGGCGTCGGACTTTCAGCAGAGGGACCGGGATTCCAAACCACCTGCTGCCGTTTTGAAACTTTTTCAAAACAATTTAGTTCACCCCAGTTTGCCTGTGTCTTTCGGAAGAGACAGTAAAAGTCATTGGTCCCTTCTATCTGGTGCATATGCCAAGCAAAAGATCCCACACAATGGATAAATGTTTAACCTGCTGTGGACTCCATCTCTCATGAGTCACGGCAGAAGCGTCCATGATGCGGCTCAACCAATTCTGCTAACTACATCACAAGAGGATACGATTTAACGAATAATTGTAATGCATAGGGTGGCCTATTATGTATTAGTTGGTTTTCCACAGGATGTGATGGCACCACAGCAATACTGGACAGACCAGTCGATAGACTTGTCTTCCAAGAATCACCACATGAAAACAACCTAACATGCAGTTGGAAGATTCATGTTGCACCAACATTGGTAAGCAATTCCAGTAAATATATGACTAACTGAACTGCATGCACGGATATGGAAAACATATTTAGTAGCTGCATGCAGACAACGTACGACATACAATATTTTGAAATATTTTTATCATTGAATCATTGATGAATTATTATAAACAACAGTTAACAAAGATTGTCATCCAAGTAACAAACCATTGATGGTAAGTTGACAAGGAAATCATTGGTTTATCGATAGTCCAATGCTGTTCTATTTACGCTTAGCCAGCCCTTATCAGATAGCTGTTACTTTTGATTTTACACATTATTCTCACAGTTAGCATTTATAGTTTACACGTTCTGTAAATAATTCTTTCAATTTCTCTATCGTCGTCTGTGAGAATAAATACATCTGTGGAACGCTGTTTCGTGCCCTCTATTTTCGACCCACCTTAAGTTTGAAAATATACTGCTATCATTATTTCCATTGAACATTAAAACACATATACTTGGCTAACTGTTAATCATCGTCTCTAGTGTTTTTAAACCACATTCTTGTAGGCGTGTTTTCATAAGTAAGATCTCTCAGCTGAGGTCTCTTCTCTATTACGTATGCAGTTTTATAGAATCTAAACGAAACCTTGCGATTGCTTTATATAGAATTAGCAATTTTCTATATATTTATATTTCGCCTATTCCTCCCCATGTATTGACTAATCTGATTACCCATTGATGAAATGCTATTTATAAATGATATTGATAAGAAATATCGACCAATCAACTAACTATCACACACGCACGCACGCACGCACATACACAAACACGCATATATATATATATATATATATATATATATATATATATACATACATACATACATACACACACACACACACACACACACACACACACACACACACACACACACACACACACACACACACACACACACACACACACACACACACACACACACACACATACATACATATATATATATATATATATATATATATATATATATATATATATATATATACACATACATACATATATACAGCATTGTGCACTGCCGTCTTCTTGAATCAGTCAACTAAATGATAGAGAAACAAATTTAATGACAACAATTTCTGCATATTCTGGCATCGGCTGTATATATCACAAGAAAGCGGATGCTTGCTCATGCGTGAGTTCGTAGTTTGACATTCAAAAACCAATGGCGTACAATATTCCGATTTTCTATAGATATGATACATTTACATGGTTCTAAATATAACACGTTGTGGATTGTGGTCTTCTGGCAAAACAGACAGAACGTTGTGGATTGTTGTGGAAAAACAAACAAACACACTTTGATATATATATATATATATATATATATATATATATATATATATATATATATATATATATATATATATATATCAGAGTGTATGTTTGTTTATTTGTTTTTGTTCGTATAAATAGATATATATATATATATATATATATATATATATATATATATGAATTTGCCTTAATGGTATCCTTTACTTAATCATATGTCATTTAGCTCTTGATTACATGTCGTATTTATGGTCCAGCGGCATGCTCTCAATTTTACATTACAATATCTTATTAAAATAAATATTTGGATGTAAACATAGCTTACAATCAGGTGCATTGCGTAGCATTTTGACATACTATTATGCTGCAGAGCTTAAATTTTCAGAACAAAGTATTGGCTGTCCCCTTGCAAAAATGCTGATACATATTATCCTGGACGTTGTGCTCTTTCATAGAATATATGGCTGCACTTTAATTACGTCGACATTGAGGACGGCGCCAGATGTGACAGGATCAACATCTTTGACGGAGATGATGACAGAGCTCCGTTGATTCAATCAATTTGTGGCTCGTCCCGCCATCGTTATGTCGGTACCAGTGGAAACACAGCTTTTGTGACTTTCGCATCTGACGGCTCCAGGAATTCTTCTTACTTCGGCATGCTTTACGTGGCCCATACACTTGTTGAAGGTAAGGCTAAAATTACAATTAAGCACGCCTTAGGTGTTTAAATAAATTATTTAAATGCAGTGTGGACTCATATATATAGTTTGGGAAAAAGAAAGAAAAAAGTATGTTATACTGATCGTTGTGGCTCTAATTCAACTGAGTTTCTTGTAGGATGCTTCGCTGACTACCCATTGGCCTTGGGAGGAACAAATGGAATATTCGGGGTCAATTTCACCAACTATCAAATGAGATGTGGTTGGAAGATTCAGGTCCAAAGAACCGAGGTGTTTCAAGTTTTGGTATATTGTAATTATATAATTGCAATGACAACAGTAAAAGAATAACGAAGGCGTTCATTGCCGCACTAGATTGTAGTGAAACATTCTAGATGTTCATAATGGCAAATGTTAGCGAAGAAACATAACGTACTTGTTAGTTTTCTTGTGTAAGTAATACATATTTTAAACAATACATACTTAAATAATGAAGCACACATCCTATCGTCGATCAGGATGTTATATTGATTTGTTATATTTATTGCTTTGTAGAAAGTCAAGCTTCACTTCCTCAGATTTTACGTCTACCGGAGAAGAAGTTATTGTTACTACGATAGAGTTAGAATCTACGATGGAAACGACACAACGGCCCGACTATTGACAACACTTTGTGGCTATCACCATCCTGAAGACATCGTGAGCAGTGGGAACGAACTGTTCGTCCACTACTATTCAGAGAGTAATGCAACATATTCAAACTTCAGAATTCAGTACTCAGCTATTGAAGGTATGGAAAATTCACATTATGATATGTACCGCTATATAGAGTACGCAAAGACAATTACAAAATGTTGACTAGATAAATCATTCACTTACAGTTGCTGTCGATGACAGATAAAGGGACATTTTTCAGTGTCTAAGACGAACTTCGTTGGTCGGTACATCTGAGTAACTCAAACAACCTTTTTTATTTCCTGTTCTACATCTTATAAAGCAGATCATAACGTAACTGAAACAGAACATCATGAAATGTTAGGTGGTAATATATGATGACACCACTATATATATATATATATATATATATATATATATATATATATATATATATATATATATATATATATATATATATATATATATATATATATATATATATATATATATATATTAGAGATGTCATCTTATATTACAGCCAAGCTGTGCGAGCCACCTAACATTTTGGCATGATGAAGTGTTTCAAGTTTTGGTATATTGTAATTATATAACGGCAGGGCCATTCCATATCACATCAATCAAGAATTTACACGACCGTCTTTGATTTTGATGACACTTAATGTGTTTGTTTGTGTTCATAAGTCCATGTTACCAACCAAATTTCAGCTAAATCTTACCTTCCTTTCCAGAGATAGAGGTCATCAAAATTTGACCCGACCTTTACTACCTCACGACCTTGTTATAACTTCTAACCTGTTATAACCTCTCTCCTAGGTAACCTACAGATGTGATGTTGGTGTAATTTTAAAGTTCTGATAAATGTATATCTGTGTAGATGATTAAACACAAACAAAAATGTGAAAACATGTTTTTTATTTAATATTTGATCTTTGACCTGACCTAGCAAAAATCATGTGACCTCAGATTTTGTTGATTTTTTTATATGTCAAAGCATACATATTTGGCAATAATCATTGAAAGTTTGATCATGCGCCTTTCAATACTTTAGTAGGAGTTATACAATTTTAAATGCAACATCGTGTTTTATAGTGTACAAAGATAGACACTTGTGTCTATCTTTGTATGCTATAAAACACTAAATAATGTGGAAAACATTTAAAAAAGTTTTACCTTTGACTTGACCTTGCAAAAGTCATGTAACTTCAGATTTTCGTGAAGTTGGTATATATACATACCTGGCAATAATTGTTGACAATTTGAACATGCGCATTCCAATACTTTGACAGTAATTCCCTTTTCAGTGACAGTGTTCAAGACCACAAATTGAAAATAAATTTTTCTGGATTATTAACAATTTATTATCTCACCTTTTCACACACATGATGAATGTGTGGTTTCTCTGTTCTACTGTTGAAACCATTCCTCCAGTGCATTAGACACTTGTGCCATGTGCTCTTTCTTCAAGGTATTATGTT